>CM051707.1:2046365-2116365 GCA_028022725.1 Lycodopsis pacificus | reverse complement strand
AACATGGCGGCTGCTCTCACTGTGACATCAGAGAGAGTGTGTGTGTGTGTGTGTGTGTGTGTGTGTGTGTGTGTGTGTGTGTGTGTGTGGAATCAATGCAACCTTTGTGGCGTCTCAGAGAGCAGCTGTAAACAGCTCAGATGTGTTTTATGTCGTTTTTAGTGTCACTGGAGGTCAAATCCTGATTGGTTTGTCTGTTAAAATCATGTTAATATCCCCAAAAATATTTCTTGATTCATATTGTTTCGCCGTGTTTGTGAAGCCTTTATTTCACAGGCAGAGTGATTCTTCACTCACATTATGCTGTCAAAGCAAGAGACAGGCTGCGAGGCTGCACTTTCACACAATGGTGCTTTGAGCTGAATGCTAACGTTAGCATGCTAGTAAGCTGACAATGATAACATGCTGATGTTTTGCAGGCGTCATGTTTACCATCCCAGTTTAGCGTGTTAGCATGCTAACGTTTGCTCATTAGCAGTAAACACAAAGGACAGCTGAGGCCGACGGGACTCGGGTTAGTTTTGAATAGTAACTAACACGATGAGTTGGTAATTAAGGACATTTATTACACTTCATCCTGAAAGGGACATTTCATGGCAATCCATCTTAAAGTTGTGGAGATGTTTCTCTGAAAACATGTTGGCCTGATGGCGGCGCTGAAGGAGCTGTTACTAGGGTTCATCCTCTGAGGGACATGAATCTCTGCACCAGATTCTTTGACAATCCAGCCGACAATTGTTGTTTAATTCTGGACCAAAGTGTTCAAACGGACCCAAACTCTTCCATGTGTTCTGGTCTGGAAATGAAAGTTTCATTTTCAATTCTCTCTGCTGAGACGTGGAGCATAGAACTACAGTAATCCGCTGTTAAATCACACATGATGCCCCAGCTGCTCACTCAGAGAGAGAATAGGAGCGAGCGACGCAGCACCGACGTTTGCGTTACGTGTGTGTAATAAAACACGTCTGTCTATCGTGCCTTTCAACTCCTGTTGTGTTTGAGGGGATGCTATGGAGGCATGGCTGATATAATTACACAGCAGGCAGATAGACGTTTCATCCAGCTGCTGCCAGGAGAAGCTGGTCGTCACACGTAGCGTCTTCCTTTGACACAAATCCTAAGCATGACCTACATGGAGCTCATTTCAATTCCTCCCGCAGAAATCATTCGGTTCCAGCATCCCAAAATATCCAAGTTCATCCATTCCCAGACAACACAGTCTGTGCGGCTGTCTGTGGGTCTAATGTGATGATATGCTGGTCTTTATAACATCCCGATGGTCTTTATCACATCCCGATGGTCTTTATCACATCCCGATGGTGTGTATAACATCCCGATGGTCTTTATCACATCCCGATGGTCTTTATCACATCCCGATGGTCTTTATAACATCCCGATGGTCTTTATAACATCCCGATGGTCTTTATCACATCCCGATGGTCTTTATCACATCCCGATGGTCTTTATAACATCCCGATGGTCTTTATCACATCCCGATGGTCTTCATAACGTCCCGATGGTCTTTATAACATCCCGATGGTCTTTATAACATCCCGATGGTCTTTATCACATCCCGATGGTCTGTATAACATCCCGATGGTCTTTATAACATCCCGATGGTCTTTATCACATCCCGATGGTCTGTATAACATCCCGATGGTCTTTATAACATCCCGATGGTCTTCATAACATCCCGATGGTCTTTATAACATCCCGATGGTGTTTATAACATCCCGATGGTCTGTATAACATCCCGATGGTCTTTATAACATCCCGATGGTCTTCATAACATCCCGATGGTCTTTATAACATCCCGATGGTCTTCATAACATCCCGATGGTCTTTATAACATCCCGATGGTCTTCATAACGTCCCGATGGTCTGTATAACGTCCCGATGGTCTTTATAACGTCCCGATGGTCTTCATAACATCCCGACGGTCTTCATAACATCCTGACGGTCTTCATAACATCCCGACGGTCTTCATAACATCCCGACGGTCTTCATAACATCCCGACGGTCTTCATAACATCCCGACGGTCTTCATAACATCCTGATGGTCTTCATAACATCCCGACGGTCTTCATAACATCCCGACGGTCTTCATAACATCCCGACGGTCTTCATAACATCCCGACGGTCTTCATAACATCCTGATGGTGTTCCTCATGGCTGCGGTGTCTTTGCAGCGCTGCAGAGTGTAGGGCACGGTGGGGTTTTACGCTGTTAAATCCTTTAAGGTGTTTAAAATAGGACGATGTAGCAGCAGATGCAGACCAACAGATGGCTCTGGAAGCTTTGGATGATATCAGTAGAAAGTGCGTAGAGTACGTTCACTTTCAGAATGTCGTCCAAACACTGCTTTTAAAAATGCTCATGAAAAAGCAGTTGACCTGAATAAAATGTAAAAGGAAGCATTATTCAGTCTTTGTTTGATCTAAAGCGGCTTCAATCAATATTTAAATGTCTGTGTTCTGTGAAAGAGCTCAACTCTAGTGATGAGACTCTGCAGGCAGCTGTTTTCAGCTCCACACAACATAAAAACATGCTGAACATGGTGGAGCATTCAGCAGTTAAAGAGGCAGAGAAGATACCCGAGATAAAAGGACTACCGGTAGTTCATCAGGTCTGCAGGCTGCGGCTGCTAATGCTGCTAATGCTGCTAATGCTGCTAATGCTGCTAATGCTGCTCTGGTCCTGCTCGATGTGTAAATAACACTTTATAAGTTTCCCAATGTGGCCAAAAACTTGAAGTCCTGAATCTTCAGGTGATGATAGCATCATTTAAATGACATCAGCGGCGTATGCTTTTTGTCTTGAACATCTGGATGCAGTCTGCTGTGTTTGTTTCTTTCACTGCTTCAGTCTCACGGTCTCTAAACGCTGCTGTCTCTCTTTAAAGGTCCCACTGAGGGAAGTATTTCTACAGGAAAATGTTCTTTTAAATATAGTTGCAACTCTTTTTATTGGATGCAATGTTAAACTAGGTCTACAATTTACTAGTATTTTCATTATCGGTTAATTTGAAGATCATTTTCTTCAGTTAATCGATGATTTGTTTCGTCGATAAAGCCAGAATATATCTTCTTGTTTTAGCAAATTCTGAAATTTTTGCTGAAAAAGTGACTTAAACGATGCCGGATATTTATCTTAAATCGTTTTATAAATGACCAGATTGGAGCGTACAGCAGCGATGGTGACAGACTGTTCTTCCTCTAAGTCTAATGTCTCTTCTGTTCTTCCTCCTTCCTCTCAGTGAGGAGCTGAAGCTGGCCTCCCAGAAGTCTCTTGAGGTAAAAATGATTATTATATAAACGACTTCCGTCAGCGGCGGCCTGCTCGAGGTCAGAGTTTAAGTCAGAAACGGTGAATTGATTAATCGGTTTTGGCACAGCGAGGATTTACTTCCTGCTGTGACGGAACTCTTGAAGCTCAGACGGGTTTAGCTTCTATTTAAATGCTTCTATGTCTGTGTGTGTGTTTGCCTCTCAGCACAATGAGGAGCGCAACAGTCAGCAGCCAGACATGAAGACCAGGTAAGACACTGTGTGTGTGTGTGTGTGTGTGTGTGTGTGTGTGCGTGTGCGTGGTCTTTATTTCTGTCATGTTCGGTCTTTTCTACGCGCTCTGATGAGCACTCGGGCTTTGATGTGTGATCGGAAAGTCTCTTTAAGTTGCACACACTTTAAAAATTGAAAGTTACTCATTAATTGAAGTTGTGTTGATATTTAGCTGCTTTAATATTAAAGGTGCTCGTGTTTGTTTTTACCGTCGTAGCGCTGTGAAGCCTTGTTTGAGCGGGTTCTGTTTGTATCTTGTGCACACGCGAGGCTGCACAATACATGGATTCAGCATCACCTTTGTAATGAGCGTGAAGTTCAACTCAACACGTCATTCTACACATTGTGTTTATGCTGAAATGTTCCAGTAAAGTCTAATGTTTTGCAGGAGAAAACAAATGTACTATATATACGCTATATATTTACATGCATTAATAAAAGTACCCTGTGGACAAACAACTGGACCGACCGAGAACATAGACTAACGTCTCTGAGAGATGATTTCACTTGATTCATGTTTGGGTTCGCCGCTCAGCTGCTTTGGACATGATGACTCTGAATCGCTCCGTCTGTCCTCAGAGAAACCGTCTCCACTCAGGGGACGGAGGGGGAGGCAAACGTCCAGAGATCCACCGGAGTCTTAATCTCAGACAAAGACCAGGAGCTGGAGAGTCTGAGGACCGAGGTACCCGCTCGTGACTTTCTCATCATTTCTTTTTGAACTCCGTGTTTTGTGACTGTTTGAATCCGTGGCTGCAGATCGCCGCGCTGCGAGGAGAGAACGCCGTGGCCAAGACGCTGCAGGCGGCCGTGGAGACGTTGGAGGCAGACAAAGCTAAGCTGCGGAGCCGCGTTCACGGGCTCGAGCAAAGGCTCATGGGAACGCAGGTGTCGGAGGGAGAAGACGTGGAGGCTCCGCCCTCAGGTGAGCAGACGAGGATCAGAGCGTTCGCGCCGTTCTGGAGATTCTTCTTCTTCTTCTGTCAACTGTTGTGTTCTCTGCTGCTTGTGCAGGAGGTGCAGCTCTGGAGCAGCTGAGGCTGGAGAAGGAGTTCGCTGAGGGGCAGGTGAGACTGTCGGGACGCGTCACAAAACACACCTTCACGTCCGTATCTGTGCCCACTGTGACGGGGATCCGTGTCTCCCTCAGATCAACTTCCTGAACAGCGTGATCGTGGACCTGCAGCGGAAGAACGAGGAGCTGAAGATCAAACTGAAGAAGCTGGCGCTGGCTGAGTTCAACGGCGACGACGGGCCGGACGGGTAAGAAAGATATTAAACAGAAATATACCGTGATGCATGTTCTGCAGTTTTTATCTTGTAAGTTGTACATTTGGTTTTTGGGATGCTGGTCAAATAAAACAACAAATCAAGGACGTAAACACCAGATCTTTCCTCTGCAGAGGAACAAGATGTATCTCACACACACACACACACACACACACACACAGAACACTCTTCTCTCTGTCGCACAGGTTGGTGGAAGGCGTGTCGAAGCAAAAGGAGAAGAAGGCGACTCCGCGTCTGTTCTGCGATATCTGCGACTGCTTCGACCTCCACGACACGGAGGACTGTCCCACTCAGGCCCAGAGCCCGGACCCGGTGCCTCACACCGCCTACCACGGCAACCCGGCCGACGAGAGGCCCTACTGCGACATCTGCGAGGCCTTCGGTCACGCCACGGAGTCCTGCAACGACGACCAGACCTTCTAGGAGCTCCAACAACATCAACTCTTCACCTGCATCTTAACTCCTCCCCTTCTCCTCTCAAACACAACCAGCCCGACTCGCCTCCTGCAGATCTGCTCCATATTGTATTTTTATACCGTATTTATGCATATCACCGGTAGCACCGTCCCGTCTAGCTGCTTTACCCTGCAGCTCTTTTCTCTAAAGATAAACTCAAATGCAGAACGCTCGTCCAAATATGCCGCTTCGGTGCAATATTGATGTTTCTAGCGAAAAAAGGAATCCGTCGTTTTTTATCGTTCGTTTATAAAAATAACAATAAATGTTTTTTAGCGGGGAAAAAATGATGCAACTTAATGAAGCACCTCTTCGACTCGACATTCCCGTCTTCTGTTTCGCATTCCTCCAGTCGGTACGGCTGCAGACCAGTCAGAGAGACACTGCCATGTCAGACGTTCTGCTGTTTATTGTTGTAAAGTTCAAGTCTGTCGACCTGCGACGGAGTGTTAGGGCCGCAGGACTTCAAGAAGTAAGAGGCAACATTTTCAGAGTAAAACTTTTGACAATTTAGAGGAAAAGAGGTGAAATAAATCAAGAAATTAATATTTAGATTTCCACCAACAACAAATTCATAAATCACAGTAAACATTTAATACAGTATATAGTACTGTAGAAATCAAAAAACAATAATTCCAGTTTTCCCTGAACAGAGTATTTCAGGGTTTATTCGAGCCATTTCTGTAGCACTGTTAATGTGCACGTTTTATAACTTCCTGACGGCCTATAAATACTGTACCTTACTATTTTACTATTTGCATACTATATTTAATTATACTATAATTAGTACAGCTTTTCTCTAAACATTACAAATTCATTCTGAAAATTTACTTTTTTATTTTCTGACTTAATTCTCAAAATAATAACTTTTTTTTTCTCAAAATATGAATTTATTTTTGACTTCTTTTAATATTACATTATTCCAAAATATTACAACTTTATCCTCGAAATGTTCAGACTTTTATTTAAATATCGTGACTGTATCCTCAAAATATAACAACTTTATTCTATAAACAAAATATGACGATGTGTTTTTAATGAAAATGATTAGTCATGTGTCTTCTTATTGGCCCTAATACTCTGTCGTATCAACCTGAATGTTCATTTATGGGAAACCAGTGAAGTTCAGTCTCGACTTTGGAAATTGTAGCTTCCAAAGTTTCTGGCGTTTGTTTTTCCAGAGCTTTCGTCCCCCTGTCCTCCTCAGTGGAGCTCACTGCAGGAGAAGAAGCCAGTAAGTGGACCTTGACTTCAAGAGGTCAGTTCATTGAAGTACATTTAGCTTTTTATGAAGTGGCTTTACAACATGTTTGTGTTTGACACAGTAATCTCACTAAAAGGTCGGTTTATTCGTTGCTCTGCAGCTTCCCTCGGTGTCTTTGGTCTTTTCTCTGAGCACTTTAAGGACTTCTCGTCTGTCTGTCGGTGTAAGATCTAAGATTTAAAGTTGATCTACATTTGCAAGACAGCGCGATCAAAAGCTCCGGAGCAGCTACTAAATGATCACTTTTCCATGAATCATCATGCAGGTTGATATCCTCGAGGACTCGTAGTCGTTAATGATGACGTTTCGTTATTTATTGTCTGATCTTTCACTAACCAGAGATCTGTGTTTCCTACAGGACATAAGCTAGCGCTGACGTAAAGGTGTGTAGTCTGCTGGGACTACTGTAGTACAGGTGGGCTTTAATGACGGGATGAAAACTCACCAGATAGAAACTACAGAAGCTTCTACTAACTTAGGGTTGCACTGTCCACTTTAAAAGATTCAGCAGTAAAATAAAATAACTTCTAAAGAAAAGGGATTTTAATCGTAAAGCTTGTGCAGATTATTCCGTGCGGTCACGTTTCATGCGGTCCTCTTTAAAGACGATGGCTCACGTTTTGGGAAACACGCGACCTCTTGCTTTCTGGCGGAGTTAGATGAGAAGATCGACGCCACTCGTGTGTGTGTGTGTGCGCTGAATATGAAGCTAGTCAGAGCAGGTTAGCTTAGCTTAGCACAAAGTCTATGAACGGGGAGAAAACGGCTAGTTCGTAGCTCTTGTCGCTACTGTGCTATTGAGTTCGATATAGTTGTAATATAATGTCGATATTTGCCGTTTGTACCACATTTACCACATTTACCGGCACCAAACAGGAAGGAAGTGGTACATTTGTTACTTTTATGCAAAAAATTGCGAGAAAAACAATGTTCTTGTGTTGCGACACGTTTCTAGCAACGCTTAGCGGTGTGACGGTCATCTTATACCTTTAACTCAACCAATGTTATGCAAAATAGGTGTGAAGAAAAGTTCGACGGCCTTTTACAGTCTCCAGAAGGAGCAGCGTTAAGTCTGATGAATTGACTCAAGTGATGTCACTTGAGTCAGCGTGGGTTAAAGTTTGAAAATATAAAATAAAACAAAAAAAAACGTGCGGAGTTAGAAAAAACTACTTTAGGCTGGCGACTAGCACGCGAATCTGCTGTCGAAGTCCAATGGCATTGTGGGTAATGTAGGCACCTGGCACTATATTGTTGGCTCTGCAGCATCGGTTTCTACTGAGTCCTGAGTTTGAGTGCACTGATAGATCTGTGGATAATTAACGGACTGATATTAGTGTCCGATCATCTCAACTGACTGTCAGGAAGCAAACGAGCGTGTTTCCCTCGCGTGCCGAACCCTTCCTTTGTACTTGACCGCTCTCGTTCTACAGCACAGTATTTGGATCATATTGAATCTTTAGTGTAAGTGTATTATATAACACGTGATGTGACTAACCGTTGACGCGAGTCTTTGTAAATACTAATCGGCGGCTTCCTTCTGAGAGATGTGTACACGGTGCCATGAGACCGACGATAGCTTTCTATGTGTACCACATTTTATTTTTCACGTTGTATACGGAGGAGAGGAGGAACAGCCCATTTGTAAAGACTTTAAAACATTGTGTACTTTCTAAGTGATGCGTCTAATTATTAGTGTCATGTTTTATATATGTAACTGTTTCAGGCACCATGTAGGGAAAGGTTTCTAAACTATTTGACAGATGTTGACGTGGTGTGAACTGTTTTCTATGTGCTGTGTACTCCTGAGCAGAACAATAGAAATACTAAGAAACAAGCTTGTGTTCACGGTTCCTTTTGTCGCTCTAGCAGCAGCAGCACTAATACCACAATATACATACATCATTTATATATGTATACACACATGAAACTTAATATATATATATGATTAAAATGTTCTTAAATCGAAAATCTGTGACTAACAGCAGCATCAACCACCCTGTTTCTGCAACCTTGTGTGTGTGTATGTTTATATATGCTGCATGTATATACACACCTCTGGTTACCTTGCGCTGACTCAAAACCTAGTACTTCAATAAGTACTCGGGGTGAATATTTGTACTATCTAACGCTCTCCAAACACTGAACACAAACGAACAACTTTTGTGAATTTTATTAAGAAAACAAAACCATTGGACATGATAAAAACTGAGCACTACTGATGGAATAAATAAGTCAAACCAAACCATAAATCTGTACAAAGATCTAAAGAAACAAAATGGTCCCAAGAAAAAATAATAATACAAGATTTAACATCTCACGGCTCTTTTTTTGTTTTTTTAAACACAGTTATGAGCAAACTATAAGCAATCGGCTCGATCAGGTGAAAGCTACGACGTAAGTGAGATCTTTAATCTTTTCTTTTTAAACCGAGTACATAATGCTTTTTAATGACCGTTAATGTCGATACGATAGCATTTTAAGTTCCAGCGCTGCTGGACTGGGAATGAGGTATATGCTAATCCATCCTCTGAACCGAGACAGTTGTGTTTATTTCTTTTCTCTCCATCCACGTGAATGCTGATTCTCTGAAATCTGATCAAGTAATTCGGCGTCGTAGAAGTACTTCTCAATAGCCCCTGTTGTGTCATGAAGTCATTGGTTTCACTCCACCTTCACGAGTTGATAGTGATGAAACTCCGTCTAACATGGGTGAGGATGTACATTAGAGTTCACAGGTCTGAATCCGCACTGTATATACATGCATATATAAATAAACATGCATGGATATAAAGTTCAGGTAAATTGCACAAATCTGCACAAACACCGGGCGCTCGATGCCACACGATTCAGCCGGCAGACAGCACCTTGAAGGAGGATCAGAACCAATGCGCTGAACGACTCTTCTGTCAGAGAGAAGCAGTGATACACAGAGATGAGACGCCATGATGGTGGACCAGACGGGGGAAACCGGTCCCCGTCACCGGGCGGGTTCTACTTCAGGAGGGAAACAAATCAAAAGCCAGCGGAAGTAGAAACAAACCAGCGAGGGAGAACTTTGAGTTGCGAGGTTTGAAGACATTTCAAATGTCCAGAAGGTAAAAGTTCTTCTGGGTAGTGTTCAAATTCCAGTCTCCAGCTGTTTCTAAAAAGGGATAGCTCGGCAGGTTTTGGGGAAGGGGGGGGGGGGGGGAGCTTCATGATGCTACAGCCAGGGGATGGTTAGCTTAGCTTAGCATCAAGTCGGAAACAGCTAATTAAAGCATTGTGTCGCGTGTGTTTAATCCGTATGAAAACAGAAAGTTAGGAGCTGTGTTTCGGGGGGTTCCTTTGGACAGAGCCAGGCTAGCCTTTTCCCTTTGTTTCCAGTCTCTATGCTAAGCTAACGACACCAGAGTGGTATCGAGAAATGTTGAACTATCCCTTCAAATAAAAAGCGTTGCAGTTGATTATAAATATTGGAGAATACTAATTAGTGATGATTACAAGGCAAACAAAACAAAACAAAACATGGCACCAAAGTTTAAATTCCTGCTTGACCTGAAACGTAGCAACTCAAGGCAGAGCTTCAGGAGCTACGCTACCGACGCCTGTCACTACTTATCCAAGAGCTCACGTTGACCAGTACCGTCTCCTACGAACCACAAACCAACTTTAAAAATAAAAAACATCAACATGTGAATGGAGAACTCTTCATGGATAGAGAAAAAAGACTTCCACTACAGCAGCAAAAATCTATCTGTGATCGATTGTGACATAACCATAACAGTGCATTGACCCTCCTGAGAACAAAACCCTAAACGTTTCCTAAACAAATATAGAACATCAGACTAACAGGAGGCGGATCGGGAGGGCTGAAGTGACGTGGTCGTTTTAGGGCCGAGGCCCCCCCCCCCCCCCCCCGCTGATCTGAGACCAGGTTAGCCTCGCGGGTGTCCTGAGCTAACAAACGCTCTCAGACCGACCTCAGATCCCCAGTGTTGACTCTCTCTGGTCACAGATGCAGGTCAGGGTTTGGTGGCTGACCCCCCCCACCTGGTCACAAAGGGGACTGTGCCCCCCCCCCCCCCCCCACACACACACAGACACACACCTGGTCACAAAGGGGAGCTTCTCTTGGCATTGGTGGTAGAAGAAGTGTGGAGAACTGGAAGGAAGCACGGAGGGGGACCAGCGAATAGAGGTAATATTGTGGCAGAGGAGTGTGATGGGGGGGGGGGGATCCATTAGCCCTATTTATCTAGAGTTAATGGAGGGAGGTGCAGAGGGAGGGAGGAGGAGGGGGGAGGGTGAAGGAGAGGAACGACCCCAAACATTTAACTCTCCTCAAAGTCCTGAGACGAAGACTCCGCTTTGCTTTTCTTGGTGGGCGGGGCCTCCTCCTCTTGGTCCTACAGGGGAAATAAAGAAAACATAATAAATATGAATGCACACTTCTTTTGTGAAAACTAGAGTACAGTTTGTACAATCGCCACCAGATCCGCTCCATTTCCACGACTGCATATGCGTCACGTGAGGACCATTTAATCCGGTTCTAGAACAACAGGCCCAGGGGGTCGGGAGTGTTGGTACCTGAGAGGCTTTGCTGTCTGAAGAGTCCTTGTCCCCCGAGGACAGACTGTCTCTCTTGGCACTCTGTGCTCTCTCGGAGGACTCTGATGAAGGGGGGGTCTTAGCTGAGGAGGGCAACATACAGTGTGTTAGTAAAGAGACCACAGAGGTGACGTGTTGTCTGACACGGTAGTGACACCGTGTGGTGGTGAGGAGGTACTGCATGTCAGCCAGAGAGACTCGAATATTCTTACACTTCCTAAACCAAACAGTTGATCAGATAGTAAATTCTGCTGCTTATCTTAAAATATTTGACAGTGCAAACGTGTCACAACATAATATATTTAGATGGGACTCATTGAAAGTTCAGAATTACAGAAAACAATTCATCGTTAGATCATTTTTAAAGTAAAAACACAAATAATCCACAGGTTCCAGCTTCTTAAACTGAAATCCTGCTGGTTTTCTCCGTCCTATGGGATTATGTAGTCATTCATATTTTGTTTAACCAAAAGTCCAATCTGAAGACGGGAACCTTTTCCTTCGGGAGCCTGTAATGGGCATTTTATTCCTCCAATCAAAAGATTCATCAAGAGAATAATCACAAGATAAACGGAAGATAAAAAGGTTCCTTTTATCAGCTTCACTTTAAGTCCTAATGGCAAAATAGACAACATAAGTAGACGGGTGGTCTGATACGGTCGTGGTTGTAATGAGGGATGATTTTGGACTTGAGAAAAATCTCAAAAACGTCCATTTGCAGTCTCTTTATTTATTGATTTGACTGGTTTTCATTTTTTGCTACACAAGAGATGATGATTGTGGATTTTTTCCTTTACGTTAATCTGACAAAGACGTGAGACCAACAAGTTAAGTTTCCAATATGTTAAGTTTCCAACAGGTTTTTGGGGCTTTTAGAGGAAACCAGAGAAAGAAAGTTGAAGCTGTATTTAAATAAGAGGAAGTTGTCCTGTTCTCTCAGTATGATGCTGCCGGTCCTGACTGAGGCGAGCTTTTACTGGCAAAACAACAGGAAGTGGCCGATCAGCTGCTGAACTACCACCGGCTAGACGTCCACTGAGAGAGAAAGTAGACCCGTGGTAACGTTACGTGTGTGTGTGTGTGTGTGTGTGTGTGTGTGCGCGCTGGTGTCTGACCCTGCTTGCTGTCGGGGCTCTGGTCAGTCTTGGCCTCGCTGCTGTCGCGGTGAGACGTGGCGGCGGCCTCCGGGGCCGGGCTGGTGCTACAACTGTTTTCCTGTTTCACCGGAGACGAGTCGGCGATGGAGCTCTGGTTGCTGTTGTCATCTAGAAGACACACAGAGAGAGATGGAGGCACTTAGGTTACCTTCCTTTCAATAGCTTTTGTCTATAACTACCATGAAAAGTCTAAAACCAACACTGAATGTATATACCAACAAGTATTTTGTGTGCTCCACGTGTGTATTAATCCACCGATGAAAATGTTTGTTGTTGCTGTTTGAGGAAATTACAGAATCTTTCTTTGAAACTATACATCAGTGTTTTTAAAGAGTTACATCTTCAGTAGGAACCAACGGGCTCTGGAGCTGAGACCAATGAGCGTTGGGTCATTTCATGGGATTTGTTGCTGATAGTATGAATACAGAATGACAGCACGGCGTCCGCTGCGTACCGTGCATGTCCATCATCCCCGGAGAGGAGCTGTTCTCTGGAGTCGTCAACTCGGAGCCGTATTTCTCATCTTTACCCTTCTTCTTATTTTTGTTCTTCTACAACGAGAGAAAAAGAACAGTGTTGAATGTTCATTTGTCTTCAACATGCTTCAGATAAAGCTCCAGTTTGAGGTCACATGGTGTGATGAAGAGGCTGAACTCACGTCATCTGATTTGGGCTCCGTCACTGGAACCCATTTGTAGATGCGGAGGGACGTGTCTCCAACAGTCACCCACTTCTTCTCCCTGTGTCGGAGAGGAAAACAAGCACATCGCAATATTACCATTCACACTTCTGTAGAAGTACAACAAAACAAATAGTGATACGAGTTTACGGGCTGCAACTAATTATTTATTCTCTTCATAACTTCTTTAATTAACCACTTAGTTAAAATGGACATTTCATTTTCCCAGATCCAATTATAACATCGTCACATTGTCCCAACAAAACTCAGATATTAAATTTAAAATGATAGGAAGCTCATTATCATATTCTAGAGGCTGGAGCTGGTGAGTGTTTTGGCCTTTTAGCTCAACAAATGACTTAATATTTGTCTGCGAGTGGAAAATATTGTGATTCAGGCAGCAGGAGACGATGATGTTAACAATAAATAGACTAGGCTCATTATGTCTCTCAATACAATTACAGTACAGCAGATACAATACTATTTAAAGCATCACATTCGGACATTTTATCGACCAAAACGAGTCATTAGGGAGTAAACAGAAATTAAAATATTTTGGTTTATAAAATTTCCCAAAAGTGTAATTTGACATTTTTAAATGTCCGTTCAATGATTTAAAGAACAAAGAAAACCAGCAAATGTTCCGATGAGAGCAGCTGGAACCAGAAGCATTGCTCTTTTTTGTTTGTTTTTTACAGTTCACTAAATGTTTGCCAATTTAATTTTCTAATCAAGTTGAATTCTGTCGATATAGGACGGCTGTGATTCGTGCTGTCATCATTGTGTATTTCCATTATTGATTAAACTACAGATAGTTTCTTAATTAATCCACTGATCAGTTAGTCTGTAAAATATCAGAAATAAAGAAAATTACCAATCACGTATTAAAGTCTCTTATTTTGTTCAATCAACCGTCAGAAACGGTGAAACTTTGGCCTAAAGAAATGACAATTAATCAATCAACTGTTAATTTAAAGTAAAAGTCCTGCATTGAGAATGTCACTTAGTAAAAGTAAGATTAGCTAAATGTACATGAAGTATCAAAGTAATAGCACTTATAATGTATTTAGTGTTATAAGATATAATATTGTTTCATTATTATCACATTTAGCTGGTTGAGGTGGAACAATTGATAACTAGGTTATATTATGATGGTACAATACTCAACACTTCATATTCCTTTCAATATATTTAATGTGTTCTCTGAAATGTAGTGAAATTGAAGTATAAAGTAGTATATAATGGAAATACTCAAGTAAAGTACAATTATATAAAAATGTCCTTGAGTTCATAAATACTATAACTTTTAAGCAGTGGTGTATACTTTAGTCGTTTTTTTGGATATCTGTACTTTACTTTACTATTTATATTTCTGTTGACTTTTACTAGATTTTGCAAAGAAAAGTGATACTTTTACTCCGATACATTTCCCCTGAAACCTTCGTTACTCGCTACAAAATCAAATCTATCTTTAGAAAAAAAATTCTAATACAATGAATGTAGCTTCTTTACATTCTAATATAATGTAAAGAAGCTACATTGTATTAGAATGTAGCTTCTTTACATTCCATTAGAATGTAATAAATCAATACACCTTCGACATAAACGTGTGCATAATTGAACCGACACGCGTGTATAAAGTGTGTTTTAGTGTTAAACGTTAGGACCGAGTCGCTACGTGTTCAGTTAGCCTACTTCCTCTCTCCCAACCCCCACCTTCCTCCTCTATCAGACCTAAAGGGCGACTCAAAGCGCTTAATTTAAAACTCCCAGACGGACTAAACTACTCCGCCGTCGTCAAATTGTTTCCAAGTCAACAGTTATTTGGAGGTTTTCGGAAAGGGGTAGAAAAGAACACCCTCCGCCTTCAGAGCTTCACGCGAAAACAAAACGGCTACAAGCAATGGCTTCATGTGACTGCATCGAAATGGCTTCTGGGTTCAACCCGTTTATAGCCGTTCAGAGGGAGCGAAAAACGGCTACATGTTGTATGTCAGCAGCCAGACGACGGAGCTGTGGCGGTGCACCGCACTATAGTGCGCCCCGGTGCACCTGAGCTGCAAGTACATCTGCCGTGAATCTCCCAAATTCTTTAATTTCATCCCTCACTCTCGTCTCCTTCCCTCTCCCCCCCGCCCCCCCCCCCCAACAAGCCGAAGCCTTTTTTCTCTCCTCGTTGTTAGATAACGAAGCCCTCTTTTCTTTCTCCACTCTTACCATTTTCGTACTTTCTCAATAGCGGCCATAACCCTCTTGATGTCATCTTTCGCCCTGCTCCGGGTCTCCGCTCGGACCGACCTGCCCGACATTGTTGCCGCGGTTTGGTATAATATTTTTTTTTTTTAAAAGCTCGCCGGCAGTTCAGACACAATGCAAACAGTACAGAGCGCACAGAGGAGCTACTGCGCCTGCGCGGACTGATAGAGCACAGTGAGCGAGAGAGAGAGGTGGAGCTGCAGCTGCAGTTCTGTCTCCCTGCTGTGTGTCTGCAGGAGAACAAAGAACTAAAAACTACAGGAAGTTTGGGGTGAAACTTCAGGCTTGGATGCTTTATTTAGGTAAAAACAAATCACCCAGCCATTTAATTTTCCCAGATCCAATTATAACATAGTCAATGACTTGCTTTGTCCCAACAAAACCCAGAGATATTACATTTAAAATTATATAAAGCAAATTATCATATTTTAGAGGCTGGAGCTGGTGAGTGTTTTGGCCTTTTTTGCTAAACAAATGACTTAATATCTATCTGAATGGAAAATATTGTGATTAATGCAGCAGGAGACGTATGATGTTAACAATAGACTCTAAAATCCCAAAGGCTCATTGTGTCTCAATACAATTACAGCACAGCTCCAGACTTTTGGGTTGTGAACCTCCTCGTTTTTGCCTCTTCAGGTGATACTGAACCAAACTTGTGTTTTGTAAATATTAGTTCAAGCACAAATAAGCATGTAGACTGAAGTTGTGGCCTATTGGCAGCAACACTATCTTTAAATACAGTAAACACAGCATCTGTTTATTTGCTGTAATCCTATGAAGGGTCTTGCTCTAGGAGGCCTTGTCTTGAAGGCTTGAAGCGTGTGTTATAGTGTTGTATTCTCATTGGAAAGCCCTAAATCTCACCTGTCTTCATGTGTAAGATGTCAGAAAGGATGTGACACGACCCACATAACCGTGTTTATTAAAATAACTGTGAGGAATAGCAGAATCATATCTGTTTTAAGACCATATTCAGTTTATTTGTCCCAGTCTTGCAATCTGCAACCTCACCACTAGATGTCGCCAAACACACTGGCCCTTTAAGAAACAAATTCATTCGTGTTCTGCAGAGTTGGTTCATTAGAGTCACGTCATCTCCGTGTACCACATGTTGTGTAATTAGAGGGATAACGGCTTCTAACCAGGATTTTTTGGCATAATGGGGGAAGTTAAATATTAATATTAAATATTATATATTATGATCTAAATATAAGCTTGAAGCGTGTGATGGAATGAGCATAATAATAAAATTAACGGTACACATTAGGAGAGATATTTTTGTGATACATCACTACTTGTATGGATTTAGAGTGCATATTTGAGACTTCTAAACACGAAACAAAAACATAACATATGGTTGAATTATTTTAGGCTTTGTGACTATTTCCTGTCAATATTAAGTTGCAGCTCAGATGATTTCTGATTGAGGGAAGATGGAGGACCTTGTGAGATTTTAAACACAAGGTAAACCATTTTATAAAAAGACTAATGCGTGACTTACTGGAGAACAAGACTAAATATATATAAATAAAAGTATTATACCAATGAATCTCAATATTTCCGACAGCGCCTGAAGAGGGCACGACTTTCAGCATGGAAAAAAGCGTGCCACGTCATCTCTCCGCGACACGTCAACACGCAGCTCTCAGCTCGTAACGCACTGCAACTCGGAGAACAGTGACAATACAACTTTCTACACACACTGAGGATTAATCCGAGGCAGCTTTCAGAAAAGTGTAGCTGACGTTGTTGATTTTGAACAGAATTTTTTAATTTTTTAGTGAATAATTTGATTCAAACGAAGGCTGCAGGAACACAGAGTCAGCAGAGTATTTGGCATGTGCCAAAATATTTGGGTGTGATTGAATTCAGTAAACATAATTTTGTTTTCACACTAAAGACTGCAGCTTTTAGGCTCCCGTGTAGGTGTCAGGATGAATGAAGAAGGTACGTTTGTTTCACGTTTTCCCCGTTTCTTTCATATTTTGAAGGTTGGTGTAATTAAACATGAACCGTGTTGCTTGTGTCCGGTCAGAGCTGGTGGAGTATTTCAGGGCTCAGATGAGGACAGACCCGGACATGGCCTCCGCTGTGGCGGCTATCCGCACTCTGCTGGAGTTCCTCAAGCGAGACAAAGGTGCGTGTTCATTCACTCCATCCTCCAACATGTACCTCTGAGATGTAGTACAGTAACAAGTACAATGTGTACCTCTGAGATGTAGTACAGTAACAAGTACAACATGTACCACTGAGATGTAGTACAATAACAAGTACCTCTGAGATGTAGTACAGTAACAAGTACAATGTGTACCTCTGAGATGTAGTACAGTAACAAGTACAATGTGTACCTCTGAGATGTAGTACAGTAACAAGTACAATGTGTACCTCTGAGATGTAGTACAGTAACAAGTACAATGTGTACCTCTGAGATGTAGTACAGTAACAAGTACAATGTGTACCTCTGAGATGTAGTACAGTAACAAGTACCTCTGAGATGTAGTACAGTAACAAGTACCTCTGAGATGTAGTACAGTAACAAGTACAATGTGTACCTCTGAGATGTAGTACAGTAACAAGTACAACATGTACCACTGAGATGTAGTACAGTAACAAGTACAATGTGTACCACTGAGATGTAGTACAGTAACAAGTACAATGTGTACCTCTGAGATGTAGTACAGTAATAAGTACCTCTGAGATGTAGTACAGTAATAAGTACCTCTGAGATGTAGTACAGTAATAAGTACCTCTGAGATGTAGTACAGTAATAAGTACCTCTGAGATGTAGTACAGTAATAAGTACCTCTGAGATGTAGTACAGTAATAAGTACCTCTGAGATGTAGTACAGTAATAAGTACCTCTGAGATGTAGTACAGTAATAAGTACCTCTGAGATGTAGTACAGTAATAAGTACCTCTGAGATGTAGTACAGTAATAAGTACCTCTGAGATGTAGTACAGTAATAAGTACCTCTGAGATGTAGTACAGTAATAAGTACCTCTGAGATGTAGTACAGTAATAAGTACCTCTGAGATGTAGTACAGTAATAAGTACCTCTGAGATGTAGTACAGTAATAAGTACCTCTGAGATGTAGTACAGTAACAAGTACCTCTGAGATGTAGTACAGTAACAAGTACAATGTGTACCTCTGAGATGTAGTACAGTAACAAGTACCTCTGAGATGTAGTACAGTAACAAGTACAATGTGTACCTCTGAGATGTAGTACAGTAACAAGTACAATGTGTACCTCTGAGATGTAGTACAGTAACAAGTACAACATGTACCACTGAGATGTAGTACAGTAACAAGTACAATGTGTACCTCTGAGATGTAGTACAGTAACAAGTACAATGTGTACCTCTGAGATGTAGTACAGTAACAAGTACAATGTGTACCTCTGAGATGTAGTACAGTAACAAGTACAATGTGTACCTCTGAGATGTAGTACAGTAACAAGTACAATGTGTACCTCTGAGATGTAGTACAGTAACAAGTACAATGTGTACCTCTGAGATGTAGTACAGTAACAAGTACCTCTGAGATGTAGTACAGTAACAAGTACCTCTGAGATGTAGTACAGTAACAAGTACAATGTGTACCTCTGAGATGTAGTACAGTAACAAGTACAACATGTACCACTGAGATGTAGTACAGTAACAAGTACAATGTGTACCTCTGAGATGTAGTACAGTAATAAGTACCTCTGAGATGTAGTACAGTAATAAGTACCTCTGAGATGTAGTACAGTAATAAGTACCTCTGAGATGTAGTACAGTAATAAGTACCTCTGAGATGTAGTACAGTAATAAGTACCTCTGAGATGTAGTACAGTAATAAGTACCTCTGAGATGTAGTACAGTAATAAGTACCTCTGAGATGTAGTACAGTAATAAGTACCTCTGAGATGTAGTACAGTAATAAGTACCTCTGAGATGTAGTACAGTAATAAGTACCTCTGAGATGTAGTACAGTAATAAGTACCTCTGAGATGTAGTACAGTAATAAGTACCTCTGAGATGTAGTACAGTAATAAGTACCTCTGAGATGTAGTACAGTAATAAGTACCTCTGAGATGTAGTACAGTAATAAGTACCTCTGAGATGTAGTACAGTAACAAGTACCTCTGAGATGTAGTACAGTAACAAGTACAATGTGTACCTCTGAGATGTAGTACAGTAACAAGTACAATGTGTACCTCTGAGATGTAGTACAGTAACAAGTACAATGTGTACCTCTGAGATGTAGTAGAGTAACAAGTACAACGCTTCGAAGTATCCTGTGTTCCTGGTGAACTCGGACCTCTGATCTGACCAGCTGTCCCCCTTCAGGTGAGACCATCCAGGGCCTGAGGGAGAGCCTGACGTGGGCCACGGACTGCCTGACGGGAGTGGACTCGTCCGTGGCCGTGTCCTCTGGAGGAGAGCTCTTCCTGCGCTTCATAAGTCTCACATCGCTGGAGCACGGGGTGAGCGGACAACATGCCGCTGCAGTCGTTTGAGTCGGCCAAATTAAACGGGTCTGTTTTATCACAAGACCGCCTCCCTGGAGGAAATCCAGGCAGACGATGAGTGATCCGAGATGAAAGGAGAACCAACGAGAGATCACGAGACAAACTCTTAACGTTTGTCTCTCTGTCTTTCAGGATCTGTCTCGCTGTAAGAAGGTGATGGAGGAGAGAGGAGAACTTTTTCTGGAGAAGATCTCGATGTCCAGGAACAAAGTGGCTAAACTCTGTCACACCTTCATCAAAGACGGAGCTGTAAGTGTTTTATTTAATGCAGTGTTTCTACTTTTACTCAAACTGGGAATCCTTAAGATTTCAGTCCTGGTTGAAGGAGAATTTGTATTCAATGAAGAACTATTATACAGTATTTAATTCTGGGAGTGTCGCCACAGCTTTATTTATTTATTCGGTTTCACTCGGAGAGCGCAGACCTCTGCCTCACCACTAGATGGCACTAAAACTTACGCGCTGGCCCTTTAAGGCGTTGACTAATGTTTTTAAATGTTCCTCTCTCAGAAAATCCTCACTCACTCGTACTCCAGAGTCGTCCTCCGGGTGCTGGAGAAAGCTGCAGCCGAGAAGAAACGCTTCTCTGTGTACGTGACGGAGTCACAGCCCGACTCAGCCGGGTGAGTGAACACCGCCAGGAAACTGTTTTATTGTGAAGGGAAACACACACACACACACACACGCTCTGTGTGTCTCTCTCTATGTCTGTCTCGCTCACACACACACACACACACACACACACACACACACACACACACACACACACGCTCTGATTGTTTCTTTCTCCGTGCAGGCGAGAGATGGCGGACGCCCTGAGAAAGCTCAACGTCCCGGTAACGGTGGTCCTGGATGCAGCTGTCGGGTAAATACATTCACCATGAAGTGAAAATCGGTGTCTCACTTTCATCAGCATGACCGTAAAGCTGTGTTTTCTCATATCTTCCCCTCAGGTATGTCTTGGAGAAAGTAGACCTCGTTATTGTTGGAGCGGAGGGAGTCGTTGAGAGCGGAGGGATCATCAACAAGGTGAGTTTCAGTGAATCGTCCGGAGCCTTTATCACAAAACAAGCTCATCGAGTATCAATACCACTCTGTGTGTGAAGTTCCACCCGCTGCACTAAAATGAAAGGTTTTCTACATGGAGTCTGGCAGCTGTGGATATTTAACGCGCTCACAGAAACAGGACCGTTTACATCCACATGGGGGCGCCAGAATCAACATACAATGACAGTTCACTGTGGCAGCTTTAAGTAAAAGTACAGAAGTATTATCAGCAAAATGTTATTCAAATATCAAAAGTAGTCAATGTGTAACATATTTAATCATTTTAATGTTAGTTGATCAAAGTCAAGATTAGTTATTTAGTTCGAAAAGATTAAACTACTGGATCATTTCAACCTGTTTGACAGAAAACAACCTGCTTTAAAAACAGAAGTGAGTGAATCTTATTATATTATGCTCATACTGTCTGAATCTACCTGTGTGTGTGTGTGTGTGTGTGTGTGTGTATATATATATAACCTGAGTCTGAAGTGCTCCGTGTTGGCGCCTGTCTCTTTAAGACTAGCCGCTGAAAACATATGGTGCACCTCAGCAAAGGTAGCTCTCAAGCCGTGGGCCGTATATTCGAATGAGTCAGCAGGTGACGGAGGAGGGAGATCCAAACCTGACTGACTCGTCTTATTTCAGTTTGTGGGTTGGTAGGAACTCCAGATATCCAGATGTTTGTGCACAAGTACTGAAAAAGTCTGTTTTTCATGATATGTCCCCTTTTAAAAAAACAACAGAATAAGGAATCACTGCTTTAGAGTAGAAGGGACCTCACTCTATTCAAAGAAATTCATAAACAAGTTGAAATCATCTCATCAATGGCAGAAAATAAGACTCAACAATTCATGTTTCTGAGGCGTTTTCAACATGTTCATCTACAAATGTGGTGGAGTAAATAACTTCTGATATGTAGCAGAGTAAAAGTATAAAGTAGAAGTACTCTCATAAGATACAAGTACCTCAAACTTGTCCGTCGTTGCTTTCCACTCGTGATCGCGACACAAACACAGAGCTGATGTTTAACCGTCGCTGTTTACAGATCGGCACGTATCAGACGGCCGTGTGCTCCAAAGCTCACAACAAGCCCTTCTACGTCGTGGCAGAGAGCTTCAAATTCGTCCGCATCTACCCGCTCAACCAGCAGGACGTGCCCGATAGATTTAAGGTAAGAAAGGACAGAGGACGCCTTTGTTTCGTTCTATTGTCTTTACTGACGTCCTGCTGGCCTCCGCAGTACAAAGCCGACACGCTGAAGACCGTGAAGAACTTGTCGGAGGAGCATCCCATGATCGACTACACGCCTCCGTCCCTCATCACCCTCCTCTTCACCGACCTGGGAGTCCTCACCCCGTCTGCCGTCAGCGACGAGCTCATCAAGCTTTATTTATAACTCAATAAAAAAAATCCATTCCATCACAAGGTAAACAAAAGTCTCAGCGTTTAATTGAATGCAACACAGCTGCTCACAGCTCCTCGTCCGCCGACGCTCCTCCTGCGCCGTGTTTGGAGTTTATTCCGCTCGTTATCTGCTTCTCAAAGTCCTCCTCGGTGATTTGACCTTTCTTCAGCCTCTTGAGGATGCGAGTGTCTTTTAAAAGCTCCTTCATGTCTTCGTCCTCCACGTCGGAGCCCTGCAGACACGGAACAAATACAATGAGGAGTCGTGAAGAAACCAAACCCTCCGAAGTCTCCTCAGCAGATTTAAAAATGACAGAAATACCTCCTCGAGCTTCCTCTTGGCGGATCTCTTCTTCCTGCGTTCGTTCTTGGTCTTCTGTTTGGACCAGGGTTTGTTCTTGATGTAGTTCTTTTTAGGCATGGGCGTCACCCTTTTCTCCATCAGCTCGATGAGCATCTTCTGCCTCTGCTTCTCCCGGTTCTTGTCCTTGTAGCGGATGGTGTCCGTGTCCACCGCCGTCCTGGTGAAACCGGGAAAGTTCTTCTCCTTCAGCTCGGGCATCTTGGGCATCCGGAGGAGGGCGAAGCCGCGGGCCAAGGTGGCGAAGTTCAGATCTAGACGGAGGAAACGGTGCAGCGGCTGAAAGGTTAACATCTGTGCTTCGTGAAGAACTGCAGAGAAGAAGTGAAGCGGCGGTTTGTTGTTCACCTTTGAGCCTGAAGATGAGGCTGCACTCGTGCTTGGCGTAGGCCTGGACGAAGGACACGAAGGCTCTCATGCCGCGGTCGTACATGGCTCGGTCCGCCAGAGACATGTCCTTGACTTTAGGCAGCATGTCCATAACCTCACCTGTGAGGACCATCTTCTGGAGGGGACACTGAGGACACGACAAGAGACCAATTCATCGTCCTGTGATCACATAACATCTGCAGTGGTATCAGGACCCAACCAGGACTAGAGCCGCCAGAAAACACCTGATGGTTTTAGGGACGTTTTTGCAAACTCACTTTCTGGTTGATGGACAGAAAGTTGACGTAGGATTCCTCCATCGGCAGCAGGAAGACGAGGGCGTTGCCATGGTTACCGATACGAGCGGTACGTCCACATCGATGCACAAACGCACTGAGACAATAAGGAAAAATAAAAACCACAATACATATTTATTTCTAGGCATTTACTTGTTACATTATGTGTTAAGTTAGTTAAGACAACGTTGCTTTCCTACACAAAGAGATCCCAGTCACTTCCACAGAGGCATCCAGCTTATTAATAAAGTGTATATACACTGTATATATACATTCATAGACTCCGTCTCTCCCTCACCTGGCACTGCTGGGAGGATCGTACTGCAGCACCCAGTGAACGTCGGGGATATCGATCCCTCTGGCCATGACGTCTGTGCACACCAGGATCCCACTGCAGCACAGCGGATGAACACATGACACATGACTTCTACACACAAACCTCTTATTGATTCAATGTCGCGGTTTCGTGCACACAAACTTTTTCAGGGCCCGAAAGTCTGCAAAGATCTTGTTGCGTTTGTTCTTCATCTTGCCGTGGATGCAGTGGACGGTGACCTTCTTCACCAGAGTCTCCAGAGCTCGACCGAAGTACTCCACACAGGCACACGTGCTGGTGGAGACAGCGACACGTCAACGACGAAAGATCGGACAAAGCAAACGAGACGGCGTGACGTCGGGGTTAGGACTCATTTTAGATTTGTTCCATATGTCTGCCTGTTTGTTCATCGTGCAGTTTGCAGGAGTCGCAGCTGATTCATTGCCTGAATCATGAGCGATCCGGCTGGATTTCTGTCCACTCGCATCAGTTCGAGTGGTTTTATTCTTCTCGTCTGAGCAGTTTCACGGTCTGATTTCCCTTCAAGGCTGCTGACAGAAGATCCGTTCTTAACTACTCGCTGTGGCTCAAAGAGACACATCGTCTGCAAAGCTCCATATTTTCGGTTCTCAGTATAATTCGACAAATTAACACCGACTTCCTCTTTGTGTCACCAGGTTTGAGGACGCGGTCGTCTCCTTTGTTTTAACTTTAGTCGACGAACCCGATGGCTGGTTCTGTGTTGACATTAGTTTGATTTGGCCGGATTAAAAACAGTCACAACCTACACGATTAATATAATATCCAACATACCTGAAGAAGATCAGAAGCTTCTCCTGCTTGTGTTGCCGTATAAACGCCACCAGGTTGTTGAACTTCTTCTCCGCTCTGCAAATCTGAAATCAGCAAAAAAAAGGTTGTTTTTGTGTCATATTCAATTTTTGGGGGCTGATTGATGTGAAACAAATTAATACACAAAGTCACAAGCAAAGGCACGACTTGTTTTACTCCAGAATGCAGCATAACGTATAAAATAAAATAGTATAAAACTAAACATAATAGGCCCCTCCCTCCCGGACGGAGGTGACGCAGTCCGTGTGCGACTCACGGTGTAGTAGTTGCAGAGTCTGGACGGTGTTTTCTGGACGATGGCCGCGCCCTTCTCCTTCACCGCGATGCGTACCGGGTTCCTGAGGCCGGCCCTCACCAGCTTCTCCAGCTCCTGAGTCTGAGTGGCTGAAAACAAGCCCGTCCGTCTCTGTTTGGGCAGGTGACCCAAGATGGTGTTCAGACTGGAAACGCACAAAGAGTCTCTGTTAGCGGCACAACGGGCTAAAGGAAGATTAAAGCTCATCTGGACACGCTGAGCTCATTTCTTCTCCCACAACAATGAAAACGTTCATCACCTGGCCTCGAAACCCATGTCCAGCAGTCGGTCGGCCTCGTCCAGAACCAGAACATCCAGACTCCTCACTGCGCTGGCCAAGTCCAGACCGTCTGCCTGCCTCCTGAACATGTCCTCCAGACGGCCCGGTGTCGCAATCACAATGTGCGCCCTGAAACACACACACACACACACACACACACACACACACACACACACACACACACACACACACACACACACACACACACACACACACACACACACACACACACACACACACGTCACACTCGTCCTGGTCGCCCGCTGGTGTAAGAGACTCAGCCAACAATCTCGCCTTCAAAATGGAAATGACACAGAAGTGAGGATTGGTTCTACTAAACGTGGTGTTTTAAGAGCCAATCAGCTCTCTGATCAGGTGACGGCCAAGCGTTTCCCAGCATGCCCTGCGTCTTGAAGTTGGCGGAGATGCAAACGTGTCCGCAGTTTTTTTTACAGGAATAGTTTGACATGTTTGAGGTACGCTTGTAGCAGAAAGCGGTAAAATAAAAAGGTGCAGAATATCCCTTTTCAACGGTGACAGGAGATGAAGGTGAGGAGATAAATCAGACACACCTGTGAGACGGGGGAGGGGGACAGAACTAACAACGGCAGCATGGAGGAGGACAGACAGGAGTCCAGTTCATGGACGTCTTCACACGTGGAAGCTGGATTATCTGGAGCAGGTTTGGTTGAATCTTAAACGATCTGCTCAGACTCAGCTGTGGACTTCTCGTGTCTGTTGGATCTACAAGTTGAGATAAGTCTCCTTTCCTGTAACTCTCCTCACGTTAACATGCATCACCACTCGTATTTAACCCTTGTTAGGCACTGCCACTTACCTGCTCATCGCCTCTTTAAAACGTTATTGAACTAGGACGTCTTATTTTGGCATCAGGACTCGTAATTTGAATTTCGGTGGATTTAGTGGACGTGACTCATTTGTATATCGATGAATCGAATGAACTCTTCCTCTAAATATCTGGGATGGATGAGAAGATTGATGCCACTGTCATGCGTGTCCGTTGATAAGAAAATTAAATCTGTTAGCTTAGCTTAGCATAGCATAAAGACTGCCTACTAGCCCCTAATTAACACACATTAAGTCTCACCCTTTATCCTTGAACTTCTCCACATCGTCTATCGGGTTGGTGCCACCAATCAGCAAAATCTGCCTAAAAACAAAACAAAAAACTCGATTCATTGACAGGAACTAGGAGGAGGGCGCTGCTCGTTCAGCACAAATGAGGAAATGTTTCGAAGAAAGATTAAGATATTGTCATTTCCAGTGAAACATGTTGGTTTATTGCTAATACACCAAAGCTTTAACATATCTCACTTTTTCTGGAGCTATTTACATCTCACAGTCGTCTGAATCTTTCTAACTGAGATGTGGTTGAAAGCTCCGGAAGAAATCAGCAAGCGGACCTTGAGTTAAGATGTTTCACTATTCAAACGGGTCAGAGTGACTTTGTACTCACGTGAATTGTGGAAACTTCCGAAGGAACGTCTCCATCACTTCGCTGATCTGAAGGGCCAGTTCTCTTGTGGGCGTGATCACCAGAGCGCCAACCTGCAGGAGAAAAAACGACCTTTAAAGCTTCAGCCGGCTGTTCGAATCCCCCTTATGTCCCCGGTACCCCCCTCTACACGTTGGACAGAGTCTGTCTCAGCCTCCACGAGACTCTGGAGCGTTGCCTTCGGCCTCACCTGCTTCTTCTTCAGCTTCTCTTCCCTCTTCAGCAGCAGCTCTATGATGGGAATCACGAAAGCGAGCGTCTTTCCGCTCCCGGTCACCTACAACGACACGACAGGAAACGATGAAGAAATAGTTCCACGTGTCCTGGAACCGTTTTACAGAAGACAAGTAGCAATCAATCAAAAGAGGATAAGATAAGATAATCCTTTATTAGTCCCTCAGTGGGGAAATTACAGGATTACAGCAGCATTGCTCACAAGTAATAAAATGAAATGAAGATAAAAAATCAAGTAATATAAATAAACTAAACAGTAATAGAAAATATGACAGTAAAGAAGAATACAAAATATTTAACCGTCACATTTTGAAGTAGAAATGCCCAAAAACAGCTCGTTCCAACTTCTGTATCACGCTGTAATTTATATTAAAACTGAATCTTTATTTTGGACTGTTGCTTGAATAAAACACGCTCACATTCTGACATTTTACAGACAATTCATTAAGAAAACTCATTGTTGGATTAATCAATAAGGGAAATTGGTAGCTGACTAGCTGTAGTGCTAATAGTGTTTGAGGATTGTTGACAACCCAAAACTTATATTTATTGATGTCTTTATAACTGATTTATTAGTTATAGCTCATAAACCTATTATGTTAATTAGAAGTAGTACCAGTAGGTTTGGTTTAACTGTTGTACTATAGTGTGTAAAAATACTGTTGGAAGTAAAAGTCATTATACAGAACGGCACATTTTAGATTCATAGACATATTACTGGATTATAATTGATTCATAAATGTGTTCATCACAATGTTACAGCATGAAATACTCAAGTTATGTACAAGTACCTCAAAGTGGTACCTACGTAACGTTACAGTACGTTACTTAAGTTAGTTACACTTACCGCCTCAGCAGCCACATCTTTGTTACTCATGAACAGCGGAATACAAGCAGACTGCAAAGAAAAAACAATAATACTATATCAATGTGTTTGAACAGTGGTGTTAAAGAGAAGCAGGATTAAAGAGGTCGTGTAAAGTTACCTGTACAGGTGTCATGTGCGTGAACTTCACTTCCTCGAGCGTTTGTAGAATCCCTTCAGTGAGTTGAATCGGTAAACTGTCCCACGTCCCTTCTGTCGAGTTATCCATGTTGAGTGGAACACTAAACTGAGTTTAATGCTAACGTTGTTAGCCACCGCTCAGCTACGTCTCCTCCACGCTGTTCCGGTTTCCGGGTGCGTTGATGTTTTCAACCCGGGTGGCAACTGAAGCGCGGTCCCCAGTATCATTCCGCGTACCGATGTATTTTTATTTTTCGTTTATTTTATTTTCTACTGCAGTAGATACAAAAAAGTTGGAGAACAATATACGTTAGTTTTTTATTTTATTTTTAAATACAACTTTGGGGTACTCTTTTTTTTTTTTTTGGGGTAACTTTAGTGTATTTTTTGTATTGTTGTAATTGTCTTTCCACCAGCCAAAAAAATTAAAAAAGGTAAAAAAATTCACCGCTAAAACAAAATCCACCCCAAAAAACAAATCAACCCAAGAAAATAAAAGATTTCCATTTTTTTGCTTGCTGAAAGAAAGGAAACAAAAGTTGCAGTTGCTGTTTATTGAAGGTCTTCACCTCAGCCACATTGGTTTTATTCTTTAAACTCCGGAGCTGCTTATTGCTTGGAATTCTATTCAAGGGTGCGTTTGCTCAGTACAATCCACGTGAAACATCAAGCAATTGAAGTATTTCATCTGTTGTAAAGCCACGTTTAAAGAAGTCTTCAATGTACTCACAATCCATTTATATGTCAAATATAGGGTAACTATGAAGAGCTGCTTATATGACTGTTTAAGTATCTCATCATTATGACTTTCTATTTCATAACTTTGACTTTCTATCTCATAATTATGGGGATGTTTTTATTATCTTCTAGTTATTAAAAGTTAAGTAACTTTTAATGAAATGGGCTTCCATAGATTTGATCTCATTAGTCTCGAATATATTTTTTGTTCTTGGTTCAATGTTAAGCACTTTGCAAGTGCTGTGTATGTATATAAATACATTTAATTATTACATTATAATTATGACTACAGTGAAACAATAGTCCTATACCCCCTTCACAAACCACTGAACTACGTGATTCAGTCAAACCTGCTTAAAGACATCCAAGTAAATGTACAGAATATTGGCTTTATTATGAAACCTGGGGCATTTTCCACAGACAACGGTTCTACATTTGTACAGATCCATTTCATCAGATTTAGTAGCATGGAATCACAAAAAAGGAGAGACTGTATACGGAGCAGTTTACCCGCCAGAGCTCACCGAAGACTGTTTTTAATACAAAACGAACATATTCAGCGACATGCAACACTTGTGATGTTGCAGCTGTGTGCTCGATGTGAAGCTACTGCCTTTGACGAAAGTTATTTTTAATTTTTAACCTCGATGGGGAAATAAACAAGTAGACATTTGAAAGGCCTCATCCAAACAGTTGCATGTCACAGGATATGCTCCACGGAAAACAAACTGTATACAATCGTATAATTTAAAATCCCTAAACCAACACAGGAACTATAGTAGAAGCAACTAAAGCACACAGCAGTCATTACGCATAAGGACCTCCCCCCTCCATCCCCCACCACATACCCACCCAGCGTCAATCAACATGTAACATGTATTTCAGCATTCCTCGACACTTAGTTCAGTTTAAAATCAACCTCTGCCTCGGCTCTTCCAGGTCTTACTAAGTGGAAGTCGTCAAATTAAAGTGTAAAAGTATCGCTGTGAATCAACAGACTGAGCTAGAAGCCGTACGGTTTCCCTTAAAAGATCGGCTGCAGTGTAAATCCTTCAGATATATCCACCAGGAGGGCAATTTGTTGATTGAGAGCATGAACACAACGAACAGATATCACGTATCCACCAGCACATTGTCGGACTTGGCTTGGAAACAAACTCCTGCATCTCTAAACATAATCCAACATTCTGTTCTCATGTTTGTATACGTTTCATCATTTGAGACGGGTCCCATCTAAATCTTTGCATTCTCATGTGGAACCTCCACACATGCCGACCAATTCATGTGCATTTTTAAGTATTTTTCATCAGACTGCTTTTACATAAAATGATGAGCCCTGCGGTCATTCACGAAGGCAAAACTGGACTGGCAAGGAATTTGCACTTACTAATTATCAAACAATAGTGGGCAACAACTCAAAAAATTAAAAAAAAGAAACTAACAAACCGACTATCCCAGAATCTTTTGGCCATTCGTTCCAAACAAACACATTTATAAAGGAGGAAACAAACAGGTAACAGGAGAACAAAACATCTGAGATCCAATCATATGTAGGCTTTACTCGAATCTGCCGGTCTCGTTTCCAGAGTGTAAATAACTGTCTTGGTGTTGGGAGAAATCAGTGGAGGACACAGAGGGATCATTTCATCGCACTAAACCACTCGCCGTACTTCAAAAAATCTCTTCAGGTAGTAAATCTGTCCGAGTGTCATTGCCACCAGAACCAGAGCTTCAAAGAACGACCACAGCACCACTCTGCTGTTTGTGTTGTCGTTGACTGGAAGAGAGAGAAGATGACAGTTTAGAACTTCCATTCAAACGATTAGAATGACGTACATGTTGTCGTTGGCTCTGGACTCACTCGCTCTGTGTATCCTCTCGCGAACCTCCATGTACTCCTGCTCATGCTTCACAGCCGTCATAGCGACTGCCAGCTCGTTGATCATCTCCTCCAGCTTGTTTTGGTGGGCTGAAACAGGCAATCGTCATCTTCAGTAAAGAGGCCACAACACAGTGGATGTGCACCAGAAGCAAAACATGCATGGAGGTATGCAATACATGCATAACAACTCTGCAATTGTGACTCATGTCGCAGGTGATGCCGTCCCATCACCAGAGACATTCATAGATCATCCATGTTCTCACTGTGCAAATCGTCAAGCCATTCACAAACAATACAACTTCCTGTGTTGTAGAAATGCACATTATTAGTTTAAACTATGGAAACACTGGTTAGAGAAGACTCTGCAGTGCATCACAAACATGAAAGCCTATTGCCCTGTGCCCTACCATCCCAGCTGTCACCACCTACGAAGAGGAACAGAGGGTTCAAAATAAAGTCAAAAAGGTGAATCAAACGATCACAGAACAATGACACAAGATCAGCAGAATACAGACACTCTGCATGATCTATCTGGGGGAAAAGCTGGCTGACGTATAGGAGATATGGTATTCCTTCATTTCTCTTTTGTACGCAGACATATGCTCCTTTATCTACCTTCTGTCTCCATGTCCTGGCCTTTGGGGGCCTCTCCGATGTCAATCGTGAACATGACGATCTTGGGTGTCATGGTCGACATCTTGTTGCTGAAGCAGAACTTGTAGGTTCCGTCCATGTGTGCCGCCACCGAGTATTTCCCGCTGGACTCCCTGTCGCCCTTGTAAATCTGCTTATCATCAGGCCCCGTTATCTGGGAAGAACACACAAGAAACACATCAACATCTGTGTAAAGACAACAGCTGCACGATGGCACTGCTGTACCATATGGCGGCAACATCTGGGTACACAAAGCACTCAGATGCACTTAGTTCTATATACACATTATATATATATATATATATATATAGATAGATAGATAGATAGATAGATAGATAGATAGATAGATATATAAAATTGGTTTAATATTACTGCTGCATTAATTAATGCAACTAGCTCTTAGTTCCACGTGAAACCACAACAAAGTCTCCACAAAACAAGTCAAAAGATGTCATTTTGTAGACTACATAGCTAGCATAACTTAGCCGGAAAATGCTAATGTTGCACTTCCTGTAGCCATATGAATAATTAAATTACCAATGTAACGTACTAGTTAACAGAAAAAATGCCCGACTAATACTAAGATACTATACTATATACATTTGAATATTTAATATAGTTAATAGCCTTTAACCTGGATAACTAGTTAGGTTGACGTTACGCAGAGAGACGTTATCTGAAGCTAGCGTTAGTTAGCACAGGCCTTATGTCTCACAATCATGTTTTAAGTAATAAAACCACATTTCTCCATGTTAGATTGTGAGTTTATATTTTGGTGAAGTCCTCTCACCTCCACATCGATGTCCAGGAAGCCTCCTTCGGCCACTTCGAACATGAGGCCCATCTTTGTGCCGGAGTTGACCAGCTCGTGGAAGCACTCATCGGCATGGGCGTCTATGCTAACGAAGTAGCCGGACGCGGTGGCGGATAGCACGGCCAGCAGGACCACCAGCTCCGACACGGTAAACATGGTTGTTTAATTAATGTTTTATATAGCGGGATGTTGTTCGGAGTGTCCTCGCTTCAGTGTATCCTATAAGAAGTGCAGGATGTCAGTCTGTAGGAGCCGCACCAGCCTCGGCTGCTGTGTACACTGCTCTCGGACTGCCACGTACAGGCTTAAACGGGATCCGACGAGGGCCAAATTTGAGAGAGTACGCGGCGCAAAATACTTGTCAAAATGAAGCTGCTTCTTCTTCTTTGTTTTTGAGGTTTATTGGAGGTTGGCAAACAATGAATTTGAGCATTACCGCCACCAGCTGGTATGGAGTGTGGATCAGGATGTCTAGTACTTGTAGTATAACAAATGAAGAAAAACAAAACAACTGGCAAATTTTTTCTCTCAATAATATTAGTTATGTTTTCTTTCTATGATTATTCCTTGTATTAAATCATTCATACAGAAAAACAGTGATGAAAAGTAACTAAGTACACTGACTTTGGTAATGTAGCCTACTTAATTAAGTACACATTTGAGGTTCTTGTACTTTACCTGAGTTGTTATCGCTATTTTCTGCAAGTTTATACTTCCACTCCTCTGCATCTCAGAAGGGAATATTGTACGTTTCATAAGAAACTTTACTCACTTCTGATTCACATTTAGAATTTTAAAAAAGCAATATATATATATATATATATATATATATATATATATATATATATATATATATATATATATATATATATATATATATATATATATATTTCCTCACATTTAGCAGCTGTAATATTGAAGTGATGCACACAACAATGTATCAATAATCATAATCCAATAATATAATATGTATTATTGTGACATTGGCCATTCTGAAAGAAATTAACTTATATATATATAATATAAGTATATTTTGATACCTTACTTTTTTGTGTTTCAATCCTATTTTACTTGTATTTCTACAGCAGTATCACTACTTTTACTTTAGTAAAACATTAAGTACTTCTTCCGCGAAAATAGTTAACATCCTAAATAAGAGTATTCCGGGTTTTTTCCCAGCTTGGATATTTATTTTAACATTTAGACCACGTGATTTGTGCGGTCTCCGCGGTGGGCTGCGGAATGTTGCGTTTGTTGACGCTAGCGCGGCAAAAACCTCCCTGAAACGGTACCACGGCAAAACCTCCCTGTCGACGCTACCGCTTACCGCTCGTGCCGCTGGAATCATAAAATATGCTGCCACTGAGCATGCGCGAAGAGAAAGTGATAGGACTCTTTAATTTGTGCCTCGCTGTTTGCCGGACTGGCCGAACTCTGTGTGCTTTATTTAAAAAAAACGGAAAAGCGCCAGCGAAGAACGGCCAAACAATCCGCGCGCCCCTCTATTTTGTCGCATGTTTGGTGACGTCCCAATAAGCGACTTTGCTGTGAAGTCTCCGAGGCCGAGGCCTAAAAGAGACTTTTTTTTTTTTTTTTGTAACGCATACAAAAAAAATTGGTTTCCATGCCTGGATTTCGGTGCCCGTTTTAAAAACCGGGTGTGAAACCGATGAAGCACTTTTATTCTGTGATCGAAGCGGAAACGGGTTGGAAAACGTTAGCCTAGCTAATTGTAGCTAACTGCTAACTGCCAGCGAGGAAGTGAGGAGGGACGAGAAAAAGATGACATCTCGGAGGTAAGAGGACAACAATGTCTGCTAGTTATGTTAGCAGAGGAAGCTAACTCTTAACTAAACTCAGCTGATTGTGTTTGTAAACAAGCTCTGTGTGAGTAGACGGTTCTGGAAAAACAACAACAACTGAATAGCTAGTTAGCTAGAGAGCGCTTCATTTATAGCACACACCGGTAAGTTAAGTTAGATGTTGAGGTTAGTAAACACCGTTACTATCTGTCACTGAGTAGATCAACAGTAACGTTAGTAGTAGTTACATTATGGAGAACCAGAATGATAATATTAGGTAAATAAAGCACACACTCATAATGAAAGGAAATACTAGTTTATAAGTAATAGTAATAAAGAATCAGCAGGTTTTCACACACAAGCTGTGGTAGAAATGTAACTAATACTGTATTTAAGTACAATTTCGAGGTACTTCATAGTTGTACTCTACTACAAATTCAGAGGTAGTGTTTACTTTTCACTTCTCTACTTTTATTTGTGAATTTAAGTTATTAGTTACTTTGATTCATGATGCAAAATATGATCAACAAATAAAGTATTTGGTATTATTATAGCTTAAGAAAAATGTATTTATATTTATATTATTATTAAACATATTCATGCATCAATGATTATAATCCAGTCATATACTGTATATGATTATGGGATGGGCCATTATGCATGATGAGTGCTTTTACTTTTCCTATTTTAAGTATATGTTAATGCTAATACATCTACTTTTACTCAAGTAAAGTCTTGAATGCAGGATTGTTTTTCCTGTAATCGAGTATTTCTACTCTGTGGTACTGCTAATTTGTATTTCAGGGAAGAGTACTTTGTCCACCACTGGTAAACACTATAACTATATGTCATTTATACACATTAGAAAGTAATTCCAGTAGTACAACTACGATGGAGAAGTAGAATGAAAATGTTAGCTAGATGCACAAACATATCATTAACGTAAATATTAATTATAAATGATAGGTTACTAAACCTCCTCGGCCCCATGAATCAGAATCAGCTTTATTGCCATGTAGGTTTTCACATACAAGGACATTTTCTGTGGTATTTTGGTGCATAATGATAAACGTAGTAAGAGAGAATGAAGAAGCAAGTACCGGTACTGAAGACGTGGAAAGAGGTCGGACTATTTGTACACACAACACTGACGGGTACTATGTTCCACACAGAGAGGCAGACGACATGCAGTGTGAGGACAGTGATGAAGGAAACACTGGCTGAGTGTGTTGGAGGATGACACACAGATATTATGAACCAAACAGACAAACAGTGTTGGGGGGGAAAGAATGAGAGAGAAAAGTCTGAAGATAGTTCTGTTCAAAAGAACCGTAGTACTTAAAAAGACAGAAAAGCACACGTGATATGATTCATGTTTGTTCTATGTTTTATATGTTGTATTTCAGTTGAAAGGTGAAGTTATGGTGCAGCTCCAGTTTTTGCATCCATCAATTGTTTTCAGATGAAAAAGGAGCAAACGTGTTATTCATAGAAGTGAAAGCAGCCGTGCTCGTCACACTGAGGCTGATCGGTGTTTTTCCTCCTCTCTCTTTCAGGTGGTTTCACCCCAACATCACAGGAGTGGAGGCTGAAAACCTCCTGCTGACGCGAGGAGTGGATGGGAGCTTTTTAGCCCGACCCAGTAAGAGTAATCCGGGAGACTTTACCCTCTCAGTACGGTGAGTGATGCACACACTACAGGATACAGTGTGACACTGTGTCAGCAGTTTAAAAATACACTTTCTGGTGGGGAAGCACGGTAGAAATGAAAGAACCACCACCTAAGATAAGAGTGTTGCGTTTACGTTGGGTTCTCTTATTTTGAAGGTATTGTTGCCTTAAAGTGTACATGTAGATGTGGTGATTTCATGGTTTATTGTTGCCAATATCCGGTTTGAGTTTATTTAATACTCTTTTTAAAACCAAGCGTAATAAGTTTCAGATAAAATAGTCCTTCACTGAGTAAATATCATAATGTAAAGGGTTGTAAAGGTGTGATTTGGGATCTAAATGTGAACAAAGAGGTCATAAAACAGGCTCTGGACAACAAATACATCCAGGTGTTAAATGTTTGTTTTACATCAATAACGTTTGTAAACATTGCAACAAAATGGTCTGATATGTTGCTATGATACGCTGAGGATCAGACAAATGAAATGTTCCATCCATAAGTTAGTTATTAATATTCAAACGTGTGATTGTGTTTGTGTGAACAACATTATGACCTTTAAATTGAATGTTAAATTACTTCTACTTTGCTTTTAGTCTCTTACTTAATGCTGCAGTAATCAATATGTTTATAATGAGAATGGATCAAATGACTACATAAAGCCAGTGTAACTGCTCAGCACTGAGCAGACACACAGACGTAGTTAGTGACTCGCTGGTGAACATGGAGCAGCTGACGAGCCAGATGTTTCACATCAGAGCAGCTACAGTGAGAGTAAATCTCATTTCTCTGGTGGACTCGGACACGACTCCACAGAACGATAGTGACTCTCTGGATGTGTTTGCTCTCGCATGTTTTATAGCGACTTTAAAAGATGATGTGAGGAGCCGGTGTTGTGTTTTCAGGGCCTGAAAAATCAAATGATGCTGGAATCTGATTCAGCATTCATAATCCTGCTCCGTCTGAAGCATGAACTGTGTGGAATGATGGCGCGTTATCCAGAGAAGGAAGTCTTTTACTAATAAAAAGAGTTTGTGGTTTCATCTCAGGGTTGAGTCTCGCATGTTTTAAGATGACGTGTCATTAACTCCGTTCAGCTGATGCAGCCAGAGTTATTTGTGTCTCAGTCTCTTATTTTCGCTGCACGGTCTCTCATCTCACCATGTTTACTTCATACGGAAACAAAACAAGTCACGCTCCTCTGGGGGAGACGGAGACCCGTCCTCTGTCTCCGCCTGTCTCCGCCTGTCTCCGCCTGTCTCCGTCTGTCTCCGCCTGTCTCCGCCTGTCTCCGCCTGTCTCCGCCTGTCTCTGTCTGTCTCTGTCTGTCTCTGTCTGTCTCCATCTGTCTCCGTCTGTCTCCGCCTGTCTCCGCCTGTCTCTGTCTGTCTCTGTCTGTCTCTGTCTGTCTCTGTCTGTCTCTGTCTGTCTCCGTCTGTCTCCGTCTGTCTCCGTCTGTCTGTCTCTGTCTGTCTGACTCTGTCTGTCTCCGTCTGTCTCCGTCTGTCTGTCTGACTCTGTCTGTCTGACTCTGTCTGACTCTGTCTGTCTCTGTCTGTCTCTGTCTGTCTGTCTCTGTCTGTCTGTCTCTGTCTGTCTGTCTCTGTCTGTCTCCGCCTGTCTCCGCCTGTCTCCGTCTGTCTCCGTCTGTCTCCGTCTGTCTCCGTCTGTCTCCGTCTGTCTCTGTCTGTCTGTCTCCGTCTGTCTCCGTCTGTCTCTGTCTGTCTGACTCTGTCTGTCTCTGTCTGTCTCTGTCTGTCTCTGTCTGTCTCTGTCTGTCTGTCTCAGTCTGTCTGTCTCAGTCTGTCTGTCTCCGTCTGTCTCCGTCTGTCTCTGTCTGTCTCTGTCTGTCTCTGTCTGTCTGACTCTGTCTGTCTCAGTCTGTCTCAGTCCGTCTGTCTCCGTCTGTCTCCGTCTGTCTCCGTCTGTCTCCGTCTGTCTCCGTCTGTCTCTGTCTGTCTCCGCCTGTCTGTCTCTGTCTGTCTCTGTCTGTCTGACTCTGTCTCTGTCTGTCTCTGTCTGTCTCTGTCTGTCTGACTCTGTCTGTCTCTGTCTGTCTCTGTCTGTCTCCGCCTGTCTCCGCCTGTCTGACTCTGTCTGTCTCCGTCTGTCTCTGTCTGTCTGTCTCCGCCTGTCTCCGCCTGTCTCCGCCTGTCTGACTCTGTCTGTCTCTGTCTGTCTCTGTCTGTCTCTGTCTGTCTCCGCCTGTCTCCGCCTGTCTGTCTGTCTCTGTCTGTCTGTCTCTGTCTGTCTCTGTCTGTCTCCGCCTGTCTGTCTCTGTCTGTCTCTGTCTCCGTCTGTCTGTCTCCGTCTGTCTGTCTCCGTCTGTCTCCGTCTGTCTCTGTCTGTCTCTGTCTGTCTCTGTCTGTCTGTCTCCGCCTGTCTCTCTCTGTCTGTCTCTGTCTGTCTCCGTCTGTCTGTCTCCGCCTGTCTCTGTCTGTCTCTGTCTGTCTCTGTCTGTCTGTCTCCGCCTGTCTCTGTCTGTCTGTCTCTGTCTGTCTCCGTCTGTCTGTCTCCGCCTGTCTCTCTCTGTCTCTCTCTGTCTGTCTCTGTCTGTCTCTGTCTGTCTCTGTCTGTCTCTGTCTGTCTCTGTCTGTCTCCGTCTGTCTGTCTCCGCCTGTCTCTCTCTGTCTGTCTCTGTCTGTCTCTGTCTGTCTCCGTCTGTCTGTCTCCGCCTGTCTCTCTCTGTCTGTCTCTGTCTGTCTCCGTCTGTCTGTCTCCGCCTGTCTGTCTCTGTCTGTCTCTGTCTGTCTCTGTCTGTCTGTCTCCGCCTGTCTCTCTCTGTCTGTCTCTGTCTGTCTCTGTCTGTCTCCGTCTGTCTGTCTCCGCCTGTCTGTCTCTGTCTGTCTCTGTCTGTCTGTCTCCGCCTGTCTCTCTCTGTCTGTCTCTCTGTCTGTCTCTGTCTGTCTCTGTCTGTCTCTGTCTGTCTCTGTCTGTCTCCGCCTGTCTCCGCCTGTCTGTCTGTCTCTGTCTGTCTGTCTCTGTCTGTCTCTGTCTGTCTCTGTCTGTCTCCGCCTGTCTGTCTCTGTCTGTCTCTGTCTCCGTCTGTCTGTCTCCGTCTGTCTGTCTCCGTCTGTCTCTGTCTGTCTCTGTCTGTCTCTGTCTGTCTGTCTCCGCCTGTCTCTCTCTGTCTGTCTCTGTCTGTCTCCGTCTGTCTGTCTCCGCCTGTCTCTGTCTGTCTCTGTCTGTCTCTGTCTGTCTGTCTCCGCCTGTCTCTGTCTGTCTGTCTCTGTCTGTCTCCGTCTGTCTGTCTCCGCCTGTCTCTCTCTGTCTCTCTCTGTCTGTCTCTGTCTGTCTCTGTCTGTCTCTGTCTGTCTCTGTCTCTCTCTGTCTGTCTCTGTCTGTCTCTGTCTGTCTCCGTCTGTCTGTCTCCGCCTGTCTCTCTCTGTCTGTCTCTGTCTGTCTCTGTCTGTCTCCGTCTGTCTGTCTCCGCCTGTCTCTCTCTGTCTGTCTCTGTCTGTCTCTGTCTGTCTCCGCCTGTCTCTGTCTGTCTCCGTCTGTCTGTCTCCGCCTGTCTCTCTCTGTCTGTCTCTGTCTGTCTCTGTCTGTCTCCGCCTGTCTCTGTCTGTCTCAGTCTGTCTGTCTCCGCCTGTCTCTCTCTGTCTGTCTCTGTCTGTCTCCGTCTGTCTGTCTCCGCCTGTCTGTCTCTGTCTGTCTCTGTCTGTCTCTGTCTGTCTCTGTCTGTCTCTGTCTGTCTGTCTCCGCCTGTCTCTCTCTGTCTGTCTCTGTCTGTCTCTGTCTGTCTCCGTCTGTCTGTCTCCGCCTGTCTCTGTCTGTCTCTGTCTGTCTCTGTCTGTCTGTCTCCGCCTGTCTCTCTCTGTCTCTCTCTGTCTGTCTCTGTCTGTCTCTGTCTGTCTCCGTCTGTCTGTCTCCGCCTGTCTCCGTCTGTCTCTGTGCTCATTCAGACTAAACCAGAAGTCGTTCAGGGTTTCGTGCCGCTGAGCTTCAGATCTGCCTCAACTTCTCCTTTTTCTGTTTTCTGAGCTGCTGCTGGTCACTCTCTATGACTCATCTCACTTTATGCCGCCAGTTTCTTTTGGTTTGTGTCACAAAAAAGCGCCGTTATTTTTTCAAGTCTTTCACTTCTTCATTTTCTTGATCAGTCAATCAATCGGTCTAAAATAAATGTCGTGTGAAGAACAGAATTGATGATGTGAAGTTGCTGTTTTTTGTCAGTTTATAACCTAAATATATTAAGTTTAAAGTCTCGTAAGACAAAGAAGTGAGAAGATACTTTACATGGTAGTTAGATTTGTGATTGGTTCGTGATGACAGCACTTCCCTAAATGATTATATGTATTTTTTCCTTCTGCAGGCGAAATGGAGCCGTCACCCACATCAAGATCCAGAACACAGGCGACTACTACGACCTGTACGGTGGGGAGAAGTTTGCCACGCTGGCGGAGCTGGTGCAGTATTACATGGAGCATCACGGGCAGCTGAAGGAGAAGAACGGAGACGTCATCGAGCTCAAGTATCCGCTCAACTGTGCCGACCCCACCTCCGAGCGGTGAGTGGACACCATTTTTATGATTCTATTCATTAATTACCAATGTTCAAATTTCTGTCTTGTTTTAGCTACATGTATTCCTGCTCCAGCTGTATTTGGGGTATTTTATTATGGGAGCAATAAAACAAAACAACTTGATATCACCCCAAACTGCTGACGCAGAGACGCCGTACACGTCTCTGGTAGAGACCTGTCAATCACAGTAGCCCCGCCCTAAAGCATCCCCTGCTTTATGGTCTGTGTGACTCTAAATGGACCATCATGTACTAAATGAACATCATGCTGTATTGAAGAAGCATGATGTAAACACAGACAATGCACAGACTGGTTCATGATGTGTAGAAGGCATTCTTCAGCGACATAGTTTGACTCCGGTGTGTCTTTTGTTCCAGATGGTTCCACGGACACTTGTCGGGCCGGGAGGCCGAGAAGCTGCTGACGGAGAAAGGGAAGAACGGCAGCTTCCTGGTGAGGGAGAGCCAGAGCCACCCCGGGGACTTCGTCCTGTCGGTCCGGACGGGAGACGACAAGACGGACGTGAGCAGCGACAGCAAACCCAAAGTCACCCACGTCATGATCCGCTGCCAGGTGAGCACCCCGAGGAATGTGCATCAGTAGTTGTGCACACTACACGTAGATGTCTTGTGATGGTGAGACTGTGGCCTCTTTATGTTTAGATGGACCTGAAGTACGACGTCGGCGGAGGGGAGAAGTTCGACTCCCTCACCGACCTGGTCGAGCACTACAAGAAGAACCCCATGGTGGAGACGCTGGGCACCGTGCTTCAGCTGAAACAGGTTCCTCTCAGGCCCGCCGCACTCATTTCTACCGTGAAGCTAAAAGTTCTCCTGATGGTAACAGTGGTGACTCCTGCTCTCCTCTTGCTCCTCCTCCTCCTCAGCCCCTGAACACTACTCGTATTAACGCTGCGGAGATCGAAAGTCGGGTGAGGGAGCTGAGCAAACTAGCGGAGGCCACGGACAAAGTCAAACAGGGCTTCTGGGAAGAGTTCGAGGTGAGTGCTTCTGTTGTCATGTGACCTCACAAACGTTCATGTTCAACCTCTGAACCTTGAGCAGTTTCGGTGTTTTTCTCATTCCTGTCACATCGGTTGGTCTCAGATGAATCGATCGTGACTTCATAGTTGCGCTGAGGCGCTCATTTGAAATGAGAACACGCAGAATGAAATGTTTTTGATGAAACATCATAATTCTAAGCTCACATTCGTCTGCTTTTTCTGACGGAAGTGTTCGTCGCACTTGATGTGTTCAAGGACTGTCGGAAAGATGGAAATCTGACAATAACAACTTTCTTTAATAAGCTCTGGCTGTGATGAACGGTGTCGTTTTGGGGTTCAGAGGGTCATCATGTTGAATCTCATCGTCTCATTTATTATAGTATTGATCGTATGTTATGGTATCGTAACCTCTCATTGTACGGCACCTTATTGTTTCTCTTCTCACGGTGCTGTTGGCTGTGAACAGCATGCTGAGATGTGTCTCTCCTCTCTCGCTCTCTTTCCATCCAGACTTTGCAGCAACAGGAGTGCAAGCTGCTCTACAGTCGCAAAGAAGGCCAGAGACCAGAGAACAAAAACAAGAACAGATACAAGAACATTCTGCCTTGTGAGGACCCCCCCCCCCCCCCCGACTGCTCACCTGAGTTCTGCCCACCTGAGTGGGATTTTAAAAGCTGTGTTGTTTCTGTTTCTGTCTGCAGTCGACCACACGCGTGTGGTGCTGAATGACAGGGAGCCGAGTGAGCCGGGCTCTGACTACATCAATGCCAATATCATCCTGGTAGTATCTGCTGTCGTGGTAAAGTCCTCCGTCCTCCGCAAAACACACATTAATCTGCACTTCATGAAATCTATAAGATGTAATATTGTGTTGATTAAGTCGTTCTGCATGTTTTCAGTCAGTGTTCAGCTGACCGTGTGTGTGTGTGTGTGTGTGTGTGTGTGTGTGTGTGTGTGCGCAGCCCGAGCTGGACCCAAAGTTAAACAGCACGAAGGTGAAGAAGAGCTACATCGCCACTCAGGGCTGTCTGCAGAACACCATCAGTGACTTCTGGAGGATGGTGTTCCAGGAGAACTCTCGAGTCATCGTCATGACCACCAAAGAGGTGGAGAGAGGAAAGGTGAGGTCCACCCGGAGAACCATTCATACTCTTCTGAGCAGAGACACTGGGACGTGTGGCGAAGTGTTCCTCATGCAGATATACTGCTTTCATATCAGGTTCTGGTCCTTTACTTCAGTAGAAACAGAAACACAGCGGTCTGAAGATGCTCTTTCACAAGAAAGATCCAGAACTCAATAAGTAACTCAAGTAAAAGTACAGAAGTATAATCAGCATGTGCTTCAAAGTATCAAAGTAAAAGTACTCATTAGGCAGAGCTGCTCCTTCCACAGTGTTGTATTGTAGATATCAGTACTTCCACGCTGTGGTATCGGTGCCTTCACTTGTTCCACTTCTGCTCATCAGAGTAAACGTTGTGTTTTTGTGTCTTTTCAGAGTAAATGTGTGAAGTACTGGCCGGACATGTCGGCGCTGAAGGAGTACGGAGCGATGCGCGTTCGCAACGTCAAAGAGACGTCTGCACACGACTACATCCTGAGAGAGCTCAAGCTGTCCAAAGTCGGACAGGTAAGATGTGTTTATGTACAAACAACAGAAATACATTCATGTGATTTTCAGAAAGAGCTCCCTCGCTCCCCACAAAATATATTTTTCGGCACGTTCCCAACATTCTCCCAGAGTCTGAAGGCCTCGATCCTTAAAAAGCCTGAGTGTGGATGTGTTGGGTTGTAATTGAGCTGTGTTGAATCTCTCTGCTGTATGTTGAAAGTGGCTCCTCACTGTGTTCAGGGCAACACGGAACGCACCGTCTGGCAGTACCACTTCAGGGCCTGGCCCGACCACGGCGTCCCCACCGACCCGGGTGGCGTCCTCGACTTCCTGGAGGAGGTCAACCTGAAGCAGGAGAGCATAGCGGACGCCGGGCCGATAGCAGTACACTGCAGGTACACGCGCACACACACACACACACACACACGCCCACACACACACACGCATACACACACGCGCACACACACACGCACGCATACACACACGCCCACACACACACACACATACACGCACACACACACGCATACACACACGCGCACGCACACACACACGCACGCACACGCGCACACGCACGCACACACACACACATACACGCACACACACACGCATACACACACGCGCACGCACACACACACGCACGCACACGCGCACACGCACGCACACACACACACGCATACACACACGCGCACACACACGCCCACACACACACACGCATACACACACGCGCACACACACACGCCCACACACACACACGCATACACGCCCACACACACACACGCATACACACACACACACGCATACACACACGCGCACACACACACACGCACACACGCACGCATACACACACACACACGCGCGCGCACACGCACGCACGCGCACGCACACACGCACACACGCACACACACACATACACACACACGCACACAAACGCACATACACACACACACAGATGCGCACACACTCTCACACACACACACACGCTGGAAGCAGCTCACAGGCGTTGCCTCTCTTGTTCTGCAGTGCGGGGATCGGGAGGACAGGAACCTTTATAGTGATCGACATCCTGATCGATGTGATCAGAGAAAAAGGTGAGTCCATTGAATGTTCCCTTTGTCAGCTCGAGGGTCTTGCATCTGTGATTCCTCTTTTAATCCAGACCGGAACAAACTCCCTTAAAAGTGCAGATTCTCACGTCTTGTAAATCAAGTGCTTGCTCATGTCTTGCACGCTGCACTGTCACATGTGCTCCTGTATTTAATACGGGTCTTACTCGAGCTTTGCTTCTTTCTCTCTCTTCCTTTTGCTCTTTAATGGCTGTTTTTAATTGTATTCATAATGTGTTTCTTTTACACTCTCCTCGATGCTGTTGGCGTTTTTTTGTTGCTGAATCGTTTCATAAAAATATACTTTCCTCTCCATGAATGTCCCCTCCGGGGACCAATAACAGCTGATCTTATCTTCAGCAGCTTTCTATACACCAGCTCCGCAGGCTCTCGCCGTGTTTCAGACTCGTAACGTCGCTCGTGTTGGCGTCACGTGTGAGATGTTGTTTCTTTCTTCGTGCTGCAGGGGTGGACTGCGACATCGACGTGCCGAAGACCATCCAGATGGTTCGCTCCCAGCGCTCCGGGATGGTGCAGACGGAGGCGCAGTACAGGTTCATCTACATGGCCGTGCAGCACTACATAGAAACGCTGCAGAGACGCATCGAGGAGGAGCAGGTGTGCAGCGCGTTCCTTCCCTTTTCTCTCCGTTTTTCTTCCCCCTCTTCCTGTCTCCTAAACTTCCCGTGTTCTCTCCTCTGCAGAAAAGCAAGATTAAAGGGCGCGAGTACACCAACATTAAGTACTCTCTGTCCGACCTGACCGGAGGAGAGCAGAGCCCTTTGCCTCCTTGTACTCCTATTCCTACTCCCACCTGCACAGAGTGAGTACCCGGCTGCTGGTCAGCTGTTCATGTCATATTAAAACCGCTTGTTAAGAAAGCCTCGTCGCTTAGTTTCTCATGAAAGTGTGTGTGTGTGTGTGTGTGTGTGTGTCTGTGCGTGTGCATGTGTGTTGGCAGGATGAGGGAGGACAGCTCCAGAGTGTATGAGAACGTGGGCCTGATGCAGCAGCAGAAGAGCTTCAGATGAGATTCACCTCTGACCCCAGTGCTCTATCAGTTCCGGGTAAATGAACTGACATGCTGCTCATTCAGAACCGAAAACCAATACGAGACTGTAAAACATGAGCTGGTGGTGGAAAAGCAAAAAGCAAAGGCTGGAGATCTGATGACGGCGTTAACGGGGTTTCAGTTATTGTAAGAGCTGACGTGGTAAATTCAGCATTTTGCGAACTCGTTTACCAAAACTCTTCCATAAGTTGATGATATATCAGATGTTTCCAGCTTGTTTTTTAAACTCTTAACGAAGAACTGCAGTAGTTCTTTCTCAGCACCACGTGTCCAGCAGCTGCTGGTGCTGTTGCATGCGGTGTGCCTTCAGCACGTCGACGCCTCGCTACTGCGCCTTGAACCGTCCTCTGTGTGCCGTCTGTCCGTCGCTCTCGTATCCTCGGCCGCGCTGAGGATTGTGGGTCAGAATAGCCGCTGATAAAACGGTCCAATAGATACAATAACAGCAAAAAATAAAAATATAGAACAGAAATAAATAAAAGCAGTAAAAAGACGACATCACATAAAAGGCAGTCTGTGAAAATGTGATTTAAAAGAGATTGATTCTGGAGATTTATCTCCTCAGGCAGGTCGATTCACCGAGGCCCCGATGGCAAAAGATACCATATGAGGTCACCATCTCTGTATTTCTATAGATCTTGGGGTCAGTGATCAGTACAACCTTAAAATCAATGGAGAGAAGCCAGGAGAAGTCACAAGTTATAAGCATAGACTGTACATAAGAAGTGCCGTCTCATTGGGTTGTAGAGTGACGTAGCGACGGCGTATACGTCTCTGGTGTCGATACCTGTCAATCACAGTAGCCCCGCCCTAAAGCATCCCCTGCTTCATGGTCTGTGTGACTCTAAATGGACCATCATGTACTAAATGAACATCATGCTGTATTGAAGAAGACTTGAAACTAGAGATTGAGACATAAACTCATGTTTACAATGTTTACTGAGGGAATAAATCAAGAGAGAAGTAGAGTCATTTTCTATAGACTTCTATACAACCAGAGGAGTCGCCCCCTGGTGGCCACTAGAGAGAATGCAGCTTTAACACATGAAGCTTTGGCTTCACTCGTTGCTCCTGGTTATAAGTAGGTGTGATTCTCTTGGGCTTTTCTTTTGGGCATGCGTCTCTAAAACCCCCAAACTGAGACTCATAATCTGAATGTTCAAAGAATTCTCCTAAAACCAGAATAACAAACATATCACACATGCTCTATTCTGAAGAAGGCCTTATTCTAAATATCCAGACAGAATAAGCTGTTTACATGACGTGTATCAAATTCACAATATTCGGATGAATATTAGAAGAGAAACATGAACACGTCTTCTGAACAATATGTGGAAGTGACCTCGTGCGGTAAACGTCTGTTCTCTCTGCAGCTGTGAGGTAAGTAACGTGCTGTTTTCAGACTCGCCAGTAATTGTTTTTATCTTTTTGTCTCTTCCAGGATCTCGATACCTGAAAGTTTTTTTCGCCAGACACACCTTGACGCCTGAGACTTGACTGTAATGACATGGAACAATGGAAACACACACACACACACACACACACACACGTGAGAGAGACCAGACACCAGGGTCCTCCTGTTCTCGCTCATCTTACATGAACATTTGCCCTCTAGTTGAATTCTAAACCACTGTGATGATCATCAGAAGAGCCTTTGAGAAGCCGAACATGCTAAATCCTGCTACTAAACCACCCTTTTGTAAATCTCACCCCAACAAGGGCTGCGGTCGCGCTCCTCAGAGGGGAAACCGTGCTGACCTTTGCTCCTTTCTCTGTTTTGTTTTCTTGACCAAAGGAAGGTTCAGCAGGTTTCTTTGTCGATGGAAGTGAGGAGTTTTCTTTATACGGCCCGTGCCAAAACCATCATTTCATCCACATTTGTCGGCCAGTTAACAGTCTCTATTGGGCCTGTTTAAACGGGCCTTATTCGTGGCCGAGCGGGGCTGAATCCCAGTGAGTATTGACGAGCTCTCACTTCCTTATGTAGAATAATGTGTCTGAATGACGAGCTATCGGCATTGTAGTGTAACACCATATTAACTTAATTCGTAATCCTCTTCTAAACATGAATTCCTTTGTTTCTGGCGCCAGAACTGCCTTGAAGAGGAACTTTAATTCAGGCTTCTTTTGTGTTAATATGCTCCTTCTTTCTTTCTTTTTTTCTTTCTTTGCTTCGTTCCTTCGGGATACACGGTGTCTGTTTGTTCACCATTCCTGAGCTCAAGCCGGACGCCCTTATTGCTGCACTGTTTTTTATTTAGCAGCACAGTTTCAGTCGAGCCTTGATCCACCTGGTGGACTTATAAATGATGTAATCTGCGGTTTGGAGGAGTTCCTGCGGTGTGACGGCGTATTAAGATTTCAGGGGCTTGTCAGTCGCGGCATCGCCACAAAAAGAAAAGTTTGTTTTTTAAGTTGTTTTTTAAAGTGCATATAACTTCTTTGTTTTCATTACTTCTTGTTTGTTTTTCTTGTGTTTTTTTATTTTAAAGACGAATGCCTTTTGTGTACCGTTGCCTATGTTGAGCACCACATGTCCTTCATTTTAAGAGTCACAGTTTTAAGAAGCAGTTCCACGTCTCAGCTTTGGCTCTATAGATCGTCAATGTTGTGGTTCTAGAGTGTTGTCCCCGTGATTGTCAGCTGGATCCATTAGTTTACACACACACACACACACACACACACACACACACACACACACACTTGTATTTCTGATCATTAATCAAACTAAAGCAGTTAAAGGAACATCTGTCGACATTGTGGGAACATTTGCTCGTTTACTTTCTTGCAAAGCGTTCCATGAGACGATCGATGCCGATCTCACGTCTGCAGAGTCGATTCTTCTCACATGAACTCCTGACGAATGTGCAGAGAAGCAGGTCTGGACACGTGTGCACACATGTGTGCACACGTGTGCACAACAGACGTTAATCTCACCTACTTGCAAAAACACAACAGTCGTGTAGCTGGTTTGTAGTTTGGTGATAAACAACCGAGTCTGTCGCCGTTCTTTGAGTTTCCTCAGGAGTTTGATTCCCTGAATCTCGTCTACGTCTTTGTGTAAATGTCTCTTCTTCTTCTTCTTCTTCTTCTTCTTCTTCTTCTTCTTCTTCTTCTTCTTCTTCTTCTTCTTCTTCTTCTTCTTCTTCTTCTTCTTCTTCTTCTTCTTCTTCTTCTTCTTCTTCTTCTTCTTCTTCTTCTTCTTCTTCTTCTTCTTCTTCTTCTTCTTCTTCTTCTTCTTCTTCTTCTTCTTCTTCTTCTTCTTCTTCTTCTTCTTCTTCTTCTTCTTCTTCTTCTTCTTCTTCTTCTTCTTCTTCTTCTTCTTCTTCTTCTTCTTCTTCTTCTTCTTCTTCTTCTTCTTCTTCTTCTTCTTCTTCTTCTTCTTCTGATGTTTGCGTTCTTCTTGTTTTGCACCAGCAGCACGTTAGAAACGTCATAAACTCGCTCGCCATGAACTCTCAGGACGCTGAGCGTTTGTATTCACACTCAACCGGACGTTAATGTCACTTCACTGTCCGCTCTGAGTGATTATCGATGATTTCAGTGCTGCAGTGCATGTGTGAACGCTGGTTAGCTTAGCATAAAGACTGGACACAGCTGGCCTCTGAAGCTCGCTGATGAACACAATGTATCTCGTTTGTTTAAACTCTACAAGAACAAAGTGCAACATGACGAGTCAATCACATGTTGTGGTCCACATGCTCGCCGTTTCCTCTCTCTTCCAGTCTTTATGCTAAGCTAAGCTAATGCCAGACGTGAGAATGCTATCGATCCTTTGTGACGTCAAACCATTTCCTTTAGCCTCATCTTCACAATCAGCTGCAGTATTTTGGGGAAGTCTGATGTTGTGGATCGTCATTATTTCAGAGAGAATCCCTCATTTCAGAGGCGTGGCCTCAGTGGCTCAGTGTTCCCCTTTGTGTTCGTGAAGCCCTCCATCGCGGCGCCTTGAGGAAGTGCACTTGTTGTAACGGTGCTGACTCAGATTCTCTCCACTGAGGAAAAGGAAAAGAAGCGTCTCTCCTCTCTGCCTCGAGGGACGACCGCTGATTGAACATCTCCTTTCTGTAACTGTTGGAATCATGAAATCAGTGGGTGGGCTTTTGGGGGGGGGGGGGGGGTGACTCCTCGTCCACTGACTGAGATCCTCTGTAGTTTGGTGTTCTGTATGCAGTTTTTATTATGTGTGTGTGTGTGTGTGTGTGTGTGTGTTTGCGTTTGCGAGTGAATGCTGCCGTCCTTGTTTTTTTTACTCCCCAACGATAGAAACTGCTCATCCATCGATCATGTAAGCGATGTAGATGCGTAGACGTGCCTTCTATGCGGATGCCTCTGTGTATGTGATGGCTATTAAAACTACAGATAAACAACAACAGTGCTCTTTAGTTCCATCGCCAGTCAAGAACCTGTAACACTTCAATGTGAATTCTGAACAAAAAAGAAAACCGGTGATCGCAATGCAAACAAACTATATTTTTTAACGTGTATATTGTACATGAGTACCTGGTAGAGGAGATTGTACTTACTAAAACATATCTACTTGCCAATAAGATATACTGTGTGTATATTCCTACAGCGTCCTCTCTGTGACACACGGGGAGCTTCACTGTGTGACTCAGTGCAGTTAACCAAGTTAACTTCCTCCGTAACAATAAACGACCGGCTCACGCCTCCTCTCCACGTGTCCTCCTGCTTCTGCTTCTGTGAGTTACTCTCTTGTTGGATTTCTCTTTGATCGCCTTCGTCTAAACCGACAGACGACAGTCGTGGTTCAAGGGAAGAACAAAAGTTCAGGTTTACATGTTGGAGATATTTGATTTAGGTTTGTTTTGTTTGTAAGGGAACGTTTGTTTCTTTATTTACACATAAACACAGTTTAAAGATGCAAAAATATGATTTGTATTATATTATAATTATATATTGTTTATAGTTTGAGGGAGAGTTGCCTAAAAACTGTCCATGGTTTAAAAATGTGTCTCCAGGCAGCATATTGAAGGAAATACTGCAAATACAAGTGCTGATTTCAATATTATAATAATAATTAATAATATTCAGTGCATTTTCTTTTTCATTTTATGTTATGCATTTTATTAATTCTATTTAATCTTAATTGTATACATTTTGTTTTATTTGCATCTTATTTTTATGTGCCACACTTCGGCTACATTTCTTGTATGAAAGGTGTTTAATTATTTATTTATTTTATCCAAAAGAGGAAGAGATGAAGACGGTATAGAAACATTAAATGATGTACAGAGACTGGAACATGTGTGAATAAGAAGAGTTCAAAGTTCAGACAAATAACTGAAATATAAACACTGAACATGAATAATGCATTGTCATCATTTGAGTGAATTTACCCTTTAACGCACTTAAAGCCTCTTATTGGTGCTAAATACAGCTTATAATTCACATCGAAAGCCTCTTTTCTTCTTTGTAGAGAAACTTGATTATGTTCGAGGGTTTTTTGTCTGTTTTTTGACATGATTGCATTAAACCTGGAGACCTTTAAGCACTGATCAGAGATCAGCGTTAGTTTATCCTAATCCTGTTTGCCTCGTGAGACACGGTACAATGAAGCTGACACGAGCTCAGCGTTTAACGAGGATGAACTCATTGAGCAAGAAGAGAGAGAACGAGGAGTAATGTCACGGAGGAAACACAACCAAGAACGACTCCTCCTGTTCATCACGTTCACATTCTCTCTGCAAGATCGATGCTGCAGAGGGTCAGTAGTTCAGTCAAAGTGCGGACTGGTTTATTATCACGTCTGTTTAATATCAGCTGTTACATACTTCGGTTTCTAGTTGAAGGAAATGTGTGAGAGCTGCAGTGATGGAGGATGTTCAGTGAGCTCTGCAGCATCATTCTCCAGACTTGTCGTTCTCCATCCGTCCACCAGAGGTCCTCACACTTTCCCACCAGTCACCTGCTCACCTGCTCCTCATCACCCAATCACCCTCACAGGACATCACCTGCTCCTCATCACCCAATCACCCTCACAGGACGTCACCTGCTCACCTGCTCACCTGCTCCTCATCACCCAATCACCCTCACAGGACGTCACCTGCTCCTCATCACCCAATCACCCTCACAGGATGTCACCTGCTCCTCATCACCCAATCACCCTCACAGGCCGTCACCTGCTCACCTGCGCCTCATCACCCAATCACCCTCACAGGACGTCACCTGCTCCTCATCACCCAATCACCCTCACAGGACGTCACCTGCTCCTCATCACCCAATCACCCTCACAGGACTTCACCTGCTCCTCATCACCCAATCACCCTCACAGGACGTCACCTGCTCCTCATCACCCAATCACCCTCACAGGACGTCACCTGCGACTGATCTACCTGAACCGTTTACCCTGGAACCCGCAGCTCCAGTAAGTTTATGCATCTTGGTCTTCTCAATAAACGTTGGGTTGTACAATATGTTTTATTTAAATCACAAATCCCATGAAAGAAATCTGCAGAAATCTATTCATTAAAAGCCTTTGAATGAGATATTTGATTGAGGAGATTCGTTAGTTTATCGATACTGTAAGTGAATGTGGAACAAAGAAAAGAAAATATTTCATAATATGTTTAAATCGTTAATTCACCAGAATAACAACATAAACATTAAATAAAAATGAAATGTTTCAATAGTGAAAGAAGTTTAAACGGTGGACATATCAAATATCTCGTGATTAAGCCTCTGAAATTGACTCTTTATGTTACAAATTCAAAATATATTTGTAATATTACATTTTGAATTCATTCATTCACAATGTAATATTACAAATATATTTTTAAAACTCATCTCCTCTTAAACTAATGTAAAATATTTGGAGGACAAAGTGCCAAGTGCAGTTTAAATCTTTACAAAAGTAAATAATGCTTCATTACACAGACACTCACACACACACTCACACACACGCGCACACTCACGCACGCGCACGCACACTAAACGTCTCACCAGCTGACTCAGCTGGTGTTCGGAGGCCTCCTGCTCTCGTTGCTCCGGGCGTCTCGGTTCAGACGCTGCCGGTTCATGTGACGGCGCCAGGACAAGACCTGCTTTACCCACCGAGATTTACAGCTCTGCAGCGTTTCCACAACAAATCTCATTTCCTTTTGCAGCCAGTGGTGGTTGTAAATCCTGCCGTGGATTGAAAAGTTGTCGCCGTGTTGAGTTCCACAGGGTTCCACAGGGTTCCACAGGGTTTATACTGGGAACGATGGTGAGGTGTGGGGAGGACAGAGGCGTAAATGAGATAATGAATCTAAAGGAAATGTCTGTTTTCCATGTTTGATTTGTATCTTTGAAATTGATCTGAATACTGAAACATACTTTTACTCAAGTAAATATTTTGAATGCAGCACTTTTACTTGCATTAAAGTAAATGGTCTGAGTGCTTCTCCCACCACTGATCTTTCCATCTGTACCTGGCCTCACACACACACACACACACACACACACACACACACACACACACACACACACACACACACAGCTGGAGGATTTCTACCTCAGCAGCACTGGTCGCTGTTAATCACAGATGACTCAGAGAGAGACAGACGTGCAGCTCAGGGTGAAGCACTGATGCATTTCATTTGTCGGATTGCGTCTGCCTGCGTGTGCTGGGTGGCTGTAACAGTTATGACCTAATTTCATTCGCGGCACAACACTGACATCCTGTCTCATGAAGTCATTGATTCTCGTGGTCTGATATGTTGTCTTCATGTCAGCTGTAATGATCAGCTGTGGGTTGAGCATTTATTAAAGGTGCAATGTGTAAGATGTAGCCGCATGTTTTAAATCAATAGGGGGGGGGGGGCAGCATTTCACCTGCTGGGTCCAGACAAGGCAGCAAGGTGTCTTAAAACCTGCATTCTCTCTAGTGTCCACCAGGGGGCGACTCCTCTGGTTGTATAGAAGTCTATAGAAAATGACTCTACTTCTCTCTTGATGTATTCCCTCAGTAAACATTGTAAACATGAGTTCATGGTCTCAATCTGAAATATCGCGGGTTTGGGTAAAAATAACTGAAAATGGCGTTCCTGAAGTACGCAAGTTACGTGACATATAAATCAAAGTTGACTTCTAGTTTCACACGGGGGAACAAACAGCGGTCAGCCTTCTTCTTCTTCTTTACAGTTACAGGACGCCCTTTCAGACGGCGACCATTCACTCATTCACTCACGAGACTCGAGAGACTCAACACTTAGCCAAACCACTCCGCTAGGTTTTTTATTATGCCACCACCAGGGACACAAGCTGACACACACACACACACACTTCCAGGCATTCAGGCATATAGAGCGAACAAGCAGCATCTGGACAATTCCTCTGAAGGACTTCATACCCAGGGTTATTAATGACTTTACTCAACAGAGACGTGTGCATGCAGGGCACATGCCACCCACGCACACACACACACACACACACACACTCCAAACGTCATTGACCTTAAGCTCTCAGCATGCGTGGTCATGAATTTGGCATTAATCCGTCATTTGTCATTAGCTATGCCTCCCTGTCTTTCCCTGGTTTTCTGTCCCGCTGGTCTGTTGTCCCTCCTGTCCGTCCCTGAACATTTGTCTCGCATGCAGTTATGACCAAGTTGTCAGGCAGGCCTGTCAATCGTCTTCAAGAACTTAAAAAATATGTGTATTTTTGTTGAAATTCTCTCACGGCAATCAATGAATCAAAAGCTCTGACAAAAAGATAAAGAAATAAATCCGGTATCTGTTGCTGTCTCGGGGCTGTAACAGCCATGTTCGTTGTTTACATTCATAATGATCATGTTGGGGGAGGGGCTTTAGAGGGGCGGCCTGACTTAAGAAACACATCTGTCATTAGTCACAAAGCTAAAAACACTTGAACCTCCGGCTCTGTAAAGTGAAGCCGATGCTTCATGTGTTAAAGCTGCATTCTCTCTAGTGGCCACCAGGGGGCGACTCCTCCGGTTGTATAGAAGTCGATAGAAAATGACTCTACTTCTCTCTTGATTTATTCCCTCAGTAAACATTGTAAACATGAGTTTATGTCTCAATCTCTAGTTTCAAGTCTTCTTCAATACAGCATGATGTTCATTTAGTACATGATGGTCCATTTAGAGTCACACAGACCATAAAGCAGGGGATGCTTTAGGGCGGGGCTACCATGTTATTGACACAACCAGAGCCGCTGGCTTCTCTACGTCATTCAGTCCAAATATGGTCACTTTTGTTCACTGGTTGCAAAAAACAAGATGGCGACGGCCAAAACGCCGAACTAGAGACTTCAAAACGGTCCACAAACCGATGAGTGACTTCACGACGACTACGTCCACTTCTGCACCACATTGTGTACAGATGTTCATGGTTCTGACCCGGTGCATGTCGAGAATCTTAATGACCCGTTAACGTAGCGCTTGTTCAATACGTTGTTTTACAACCAAATAGCTGCAAAAACGAACGACATTCCCCTCAGCCTCAGCTGTGCTTTGTGTTTCGTGCTAATTAGCAACAATACCTTCTAAACATCACCATTCAAGCCAGTTAGCATGCTGACGTTAGCATTTAGCTCAAAGCCCCACTGAGTCAGTGCAGCCTGTTAAAACTTAATTTACCCTCATGAGCGCGTCTCCTCTGAGCACACACTCTTTACCTTGTTGCTGTTGTGCAGTGTTTTTGGGGGCAGCCCTTCGGTCACTAACCGCTCTACAAACACAGCTCTGCGTTTGTCCCCTCGAGGCTCTCCTGCATCGTTCGAGTGCAGCCTCTTCTCACCATATCACGCTGAAGTCCATGTGCCGAGGTGCTGATCCGCTGATCCGCATGCAGGTCTCTTCTCTCTGGCTCGTGTGTGATTAATGTGCTTTTGCATAACCGGCGCTTAATTATGTAAATGTGTGAGAAAAGAGTCGGACATGAAAACACCTCCAGCTCGTTGAAGTTTAATTAACAAACTGGTTCATTTGTGGTGAAAACATCTGCAGTGTGTGACGCAGCTGGATCCCAGGTTGAGTACACACACACACACACACACACACACACACACGAGTCTCTTCTTCATCCTGTTAATTTCATGGTCATAATTTCATTGTTTTGCACATCAAAAGCCTCTTTGAATACATTTTTTAACAATTCAATTTTGCATTCATAAGCAGAGTGTAAACATTTAATAAAGGGGTTATAACACACTATAATGTAGTTATAAGCAGCTATAAGGACATTTTATATCATAACTGTTTTAATGTCATTCAAACTCTCTTTTAATATGCTTTTATTTTGTTATACAGCAGCACTTCCTGTCTCTTGGGCCTGATGTACCGTAACACCTGTGTCAATCAACTCAGCCAGACTTTCAGACCGAGGGAAGGCCGCTCTGAAGCCTCACTGTCGTTCTGAATCTTGATTTGTGAATGAATGGAACTTAAATCCGGTTCTGTTGCAGGGAGCTGGCTCTCTCCTCACATCGCGTTGCTCACCAAGACCTTGTTTTGGCACGTTTTCAAGGCTGAATTAACGACGTTGTGTGGAATGTTTGGGCCGGTTAAGTGTTCAATGTGGCGTAATTAGAGCAGCCACAGAAGGGAGGGGAGGGTTCAGACGTACAATGAAGCAGCCACGAGAGGGCAACAAGCCACAGAGCTGCCCGGAGGACTGGCAGGCCATCAGTTCAGCTGGAGCTTCGGAGGACAGGAAGTGGTCCTCTGGGACAAACTCAGCACAGTTCAATAAATCAAAGTGGCTCCACAGACGCTCGTTTTCATTACCTTGACATGAAGACTTCACGTGTCGGCGTAGAGCATGTGTGACCGAAGCGGCTCGGTTGCTCCGGTGACCGCTCTGGAATATGAAGTGGCTTAAGGTTAACTCTTGGCTGAACGTTTGCTGAATAATAGAATTACGTCATCACTATGGTCTCTAATTGCACAGGGCATGCGGGCCTATTGGATTTGCATTGTATTGCACATAATAAGTGCAGCTGTTTAGCTTCAGGGCAAATGCAGGACCAGAAATAGATCTATTAGAAGGTGTTCTCATGCGTGGAGCATGAATACGAGCTCCTGTTGTAGCACATCGTGTAAACAGAGCGGCAGCAGTGGATTCAACGTGTCACACAGGAAAAGGAAGTGAGGCTTTTGATTGGAGGAGAATTCAGATCGTTTACTGGAGTCAAAATGGAAAAATACTCCAGAACAAGAGAAGGAGCTGCATTCAAATACAACTAAATACAAAGACAGAGCAAGTATTATTAGCTAAATATAAATAATAATAATATAAGTAATCAAACAGTAAAGGTATAATAAATAAGTACAACGCATAAAACAACAAAACTAAAATAACATAATCGACTGAATGTGGGTTCACATTATTACACATACGAAGTAGGAAATATGAAGTTTTTATTTTAATATTAAAAGCAAAAGTACTCATTCTGCAGAATAATGTCCCCGGTGTCTGATTTATTGTTTTGAATATTGTTATTAATACTGAGGCATCACTGTTACTGTTGTAGCGGCTCCAGGTGGAGCTATTTTAATTACTCTTATGTACAGTCAGCAAGTTTAGTCCAGTGGTTCCCAACCTAGGGGTCGGGGCCCCTAAAAAGGGTCGCCGGATACATCTGAGGGGTCACAAGATTATTAATGGGGCAGAAGAAGAAGAGACTAAAGACTGAGGGCTCATTCTAATATAACAAAAACACATTATACACAAAAGAAGACATAGCTGTATATATTATACTCCATTTCTGATCAGATCGCCTGAAATACTACAAACTGGACCTCAAGTGAAGTACTTGAGTACATGCTCTTTTCTATTACTAGAAGAGTACACGTTGTACAGCTCAGTGAATGACATTTAAGCTTCTTTTTTTTCTTCCTAAAGTTCACTTTGCCAGCAAGACTGGCATCACCATTTTGTCTTCTGCTGATGAGATGAGAGTGGATGGATTTAGTTAAACAGAAAGCGAGGGAGAGCGAGAGAGAGTGAGAGAGAGAGAGAGGGAGGGAGGGAGGGAGGGAGGAGCAGCAGCGCTTTTACTCCAGTGTGTGTGTGTGTTGAGGAGGCTGGCAGTGAGGAGGAGAGCACCGGAGAGGATGCTGGATGTTGAGACGGAGCTGTCACACTGAAGCAGCTCGAATCCCGACAGAAAGAAAATCACAACACGTCTGTTTGAAAGCCTCAGGTAAGACCTGCATTTATTTTATCATGTTTATCTTTCAGAGTTTCGCTGCCATTGTTTTTATGATGATAAAATACCTTTTTAGTTTGAACTTTCAGGTTGATTCAAAGCAGCATGATTATTCACAATATGTTTTAAATAGTCAGTGGTTCAGTATCACCAATGCTCATTAACAAATGAAATATAAAATTAATTAATTAAAATTTAAAAAATGTGCTGAATCTAACGAAACATTTCTGATACTTCCCAAAAGAATGTGCCTTTAAATTATTATAAATGATTGTTATTATAAAAAACAATGATGTATTTAAATTTAAAAAATGACACGATATTTGACTGGAAAAAGGGGATGATTTATGTGACTGCGTTCAGATATTTGTGATGTGTACATTTTATTTAAAGTATCATACACAGATAGCTGACGTCATTTGAGTTACATACTGTGACACCAATTTATCTAAAATATATGAATAAGATAATTTTCTACTTATTGTTATCAAATAGAGCACAACTGATACTTTTGATGGCGATACAGAAATCAATATCCCCAAAATCCTGGAATGTTATTTCGGCCCATATTTGTTATTTTATTTTTATTTCTATTTCTCTGATTTTCGTGGACATTAAGTGACAAAAAATGACATGTACAGAAGAGAAGTATAAACAAGATAATCTATAAATGTTAGTTTTGCATAAAGTTGACACTGTTTCGAAATTATCTTCTGTCCTTAACATGCAGGCCTATTGCAGCTTATCTGCCGACATACGCACACACTGATTTATTTGTGATGAGCTTAAATCTTGCAGATATAACACTCGGGCGCTATTTGAAAACGCTTAGCGGACTGAAGATGAGCCTGTTTACATCAATACACCCGTGTTTTAGTGTCATTCAACACCGCACACAGGCTGCATAGCGTAGCTTATATATATATATATATATATATATATATATATAATCTGTTAATTAGTTTGTTTATGAGAGCCAGCAGGTGATTAGCTTAAGCTTAACAGGAAGCTCAACTGTTAGCTTGGCTGTGGCTAAAGGTGACGGAACTTTTGGACCACAACTTATTGTTTTTCTATTCGTTTTTTTAAACTTTAGAGGTGCTGGTTGGCGGATTTCGTTACTTTTCTGGACCAAGCCAGGCTCGCGGTTTCCTCCTTCTTTTCAGTATTTAAGCTAATCTAAGCTAACCAGCTACATATTTAGCGTACAAACCGGTAGCCTAAATGTGGGAGAGGTATTCTTTGCTCACTTCCTGCAATAAAGCAAAAATAATTCACATACATAATCCTAAACAAGCCCCTAAAACCACAACATGTCATTCCTAAACTTTGTTTTGTATGGATTAAACAAAGACGTTGATCAGTGAGTTTTACAGGTGGTAGTAGGTGGATTTTGCGACTTGTTCGGGCCGAGCCAGGCTAGCTGTTTCCCCCTGCTTTCAGTCTTCATGCTAAGCTAAGCTAACTGCGTCCTGGCTTCAAATCTAGCACTACAGCAAGAAAGCAAATAAAGACATATCAAACTATTTATTGAAATAAAAGAGCACAGTCTGGCATTAACTGTAACAGTGCGCCACAGAGACGAGGAGTCTTCGTCTTCGTCTTCGTCGCCGGTCGGCTCCAGAGAAACCGTCGGCGCAGACGGAGTGATGGAGCTCGCTGGCTAACATGTCGTGGCAGCAGTGAAGCCAAAGCTGATGATGAAGAAAGGGAAGCATGCATTTTGCTCAGTGTGTGTGCGTGAAATTGATTTGCAATACTATATTCTGATTCTGATAACGCTCACTTTTTTATTTTTTGGTCTATCATCCTCAGCCACAGACTATTGTTGAGCCCCCCCCCTCTTCTGTCCCATGCTCCCTGTAATCCCTGCTGAACGCTCCCTTTGACCCCTCAGTCGGCTGTATTGGCTGTATCGTGTTTGAGGTGGGTGGCGGTGGATTATTCAGGCCGCTGAGCGCTCAGATGCTCTGATGTGGCTAATGTGCTTGAGCAGAAACGCTTCACGCCGACTCAACAGTCCCTCACTGCTGAACTCAGGGAAAATGCTTCCTTCTGTGGGGTTTCTTTTTTCCCTGTGTTTGTGCTTTTTCCAGAATTGGCATTGAAGACTTAATTGTCTTGAGTGCAGCGAAGCATCTTAGTTGCAAAATAACTGCTGTCAGTGTGAGGTTAACGCGACGTGCTGATTTAAGATAAAGAGTCCGTTCAGCCAAATCACAGAAAGCATCCGAGCAATTAGGATATGAGGAATGATTTTACTTCCAGTGCCAGCGTACGTTCATGAAAGGTGGAAAGTTGAAGTATGGAGTTTGAGGAGGTGAATGGATGAGTAGCACATCTGATGTTCATGCAGGAGATCATAGAGTTTATGTCCGTCAAAGACTTGCAATTAAAGTTCATCACCTTTTTCTCATATTCTTTTCTTTCAATTCTAACCAGACCTTGAAGGGAAAATCCCCCACCTTTTTAATGTGGAAGTCAAATCATTGTAGATGGTAAATGTAGTTGAGTGAAGCAATGAATAACAAAAAGAAAACGATATATTGATCAAGAAAGCTGCAAAATCTGTTTTTCTTCATGCATCTAGCTGCTGCAGATGTTTTGGCCGTCGTCATCTTGGTTTTTTGCAGCCAGTGAACAGGAAGTGAGCATATCTGGACTGAGGAGGAGACGCAGAGACGCCGTACACGTCTCTGGTAGAGACCTGTCAATCAGCGTGTAGCCCCGCCCTAAAGCATCCCCTGCTTTATGGTCTGTGTGACTCTAAATGGACCACAATGTACTAAATGAACATCATGCTGTGTTGAAGAAGACTTGGACATTTGTGTTGTTTAACGGACTGTAAAGTTATTATTAGTTAAAAGTCTCTTCAAAGTGTGACGCCTGACTGTTGAGTAACATAAACTCAATGTAAAATGAGTAATATATCTACTGCATGTAGAAATGATTCTGCAAACAAAGGCTAACAGACTTTATTATTTGATGACTGATGCTACAATATGTAATATGAATCTAAAAGGGTGCTCATGAGAGTGAAAAGAATGGTCTTAATCATAACATGTTTATGCACACAGCACCTGGTTTTATAATTATTTGGTAGATTTTATGAAGGCACCTGTGCAGTTTAAGTGGGTGAAATTGCCTCTTTTGTCATAAAAACGTTGTCAAATTGATCTAATCCATCAAAGCACCAATTGAAATTCATGAATTTCCCATTTTCCCATTACTTCCAGTAAGGAGCGTTCCCCACGAGCTCATTCAGTCGAGCGTTTAGCAATTTGAACGGTTGAAATGTACAGTAATTGACTTTTCCTCCTCCTCAGATCTGCAGCTGCGGCATTATTGTTTTCCAACACTCGGGGATTCTCTCAGCGCAGCGGGAACGGCAGATGTGCTGCACAAACCCGCTGCGGCCCCGAGTGTTTGATTAGCTGTATCTCACAGCAACTCTTGAATTGTTCACAGTCGGAGAGGGCGAGGGCAGATGTGTGTGCGTCGCGGACACACAGCTGTAAACAGAAAAGCACTGTGACACTATTATCTGCTGCTATGTGGGGATGTCTCCTCTCCGTGACCTGGATATTCTGTCAGCGGCCTCAGGGTGTGAATGTCTGACACACAACTCCAGCAGCAATATGTTTCTGTTTTGTTTTACTCGGGCAGCAACCTCCGGCTCTGTAAAGTGAAGCCGATGCTTCATGTGTTAAAGCTGCATTCTCTCTACTGACCACCAGGGGGCGACTCCTCTGGTTGTATAGAAGTCTATAGAAAATGACTCTACTTCTCTCTTGATTTATTCCCTCAGTAAACGTTGTAAACATGAGTTTATGTCTCAATCTCTAGTTTCAAGTCTTCTTCAATACAGCGTGACGTTCATTTAGTAAATTGGGGCGGGGCTACCTTGTGATTGACAGGTCTGTACACCAATGACCGATCTGGAACTTGTCCGTGTTTTCATCTTTTATAAATGTTAACCCTTTAACAGTGTTTTTTCAAGTTCATGAACGTTAATTGCAATATTTTAGTCGCCAAAAAAATTCTTATTATCTTATTCAGTGTTCGGTTGTACTTATCTCCACCTTCTTGTGTCACTTCTGGTAAGAAAACAAGATGGCGATGGCCCAAAGGCCAATCTTGAAAACTTGACGTCACGATTACTACGTCCATCAGTGAAAGTAAATGCCAACGACAGCGATACGGAGATGTTGCTCACAGACTCTGTTCGGATGGAAGATTAAACGTTGAGCGTCATATGTGACGACTCCTCTCGCAGCACATTCAGGGTGATGTTGGTCCTTCTCTGACCTCGTTTCTCCTCATTACTCTATCGCTGTCTTTACTCTAACAGCTGACGTCCTCCTCGCAAAGTCACGCAAACCCCGTCAGCCAGTCGCCTCACACACAAACAGACAGACGAGCGAGGGAGACGGGTAATGAGCCTGAGGTTTGCATTCTGTTTAGTGGCTTCAGCGCTGCCTCTGGTGTGTAAACACACGCAAACAGAATCTGTGATTTCCACTCACCATATGGACGTCGCACTCCTGCCATCCGCACACACACACACACACACACATGCAGATGGCCACAAGCTGCTAATTACAACTGGCATTACAGTTATTGGTCTTTTTTTATCATGATCTGCTCGTGGTTTACAGACATTTGGCAGATGACTGGTGTAATCCAAACTGATTTCTTCAAAAGTGATCTTTTGTGAAAGAGATGTCAGGAATTAAAGAAGCGAGCTCGAGAAAGAGAAATGGGGGATTACTTTCAGAAATTGCAGGATTTCAGTTCATCAGCCTTGAACCCCTGAGGCCACCGGGGCGCACCGAATCCAGACGGATCCGAACAGCCATGCGATCGGCTCTCTGAGGCTGCACTTTATAGGCACAGGGGTGCTTTGAGCTGAGTACTCGTCAACAGTCTAACATGCTCACAATGACGATGCTAACATGCTGACGTTCAGCAGGTATAATACAGTGTTCATCGTGTTATCGTAGCATATTAGCATGCTAAGTAGAGTGCACGCACCGTACAGCTGAGGCAGATGGGAGTTTCATTAGTTCTGCAGGTATTTTGTCACAAACCAAAGTTTGCACACATACAAATTAAAAGTCAGAGGATCACCAAAGTTATGAAACATGAATGTTTGTACCAACTTTCATAGCAATCCATCCGATAGTTGTTGAGATATTTCCGTCCGAACCGAAGTGGTGGACCGAGTTGTGTACTTGGGCAAAGTGAGCTAAATGCTAAAGTCAGCATGCTAATAAGCTCACAAAGAAGAAGCTAACATGCTGATACAGCAGCGATACTCTTAACCATGTTTAGCATTTTATTTTAGCCGGTTAGCATGCAGACATTTCCTAATTATCGCTAAACAAAAAGTAATTTTGCAGATTTAATCGTAAAGGACTAATTACATTTTTAAACTGATGGTGGCGCTAGAGGAAAGGTCAGAGGATCACCAAAGTTGTTATCTGTCATCCTAAAGGGATAATTCATGTTTGTACGATATTTCATGGTGATCCATCCAAAAGTTGTTGAGATATTTCTGTCTGACCCAAAGTGGGGGACAGAGTCTGTGAGGCTGCAATTGGGCAAATTGGTGCTTTGAGCCTAATGCTAATGTAAGGATGCTAACAAGCTCACAAAGACAACGCGCTGACGTTATGCTGGAATATTCTTAACCATGTTCAGCATCTTATTTTAGCATGTTAGCATGCTAAAATTAGAGCTCAAGATTTGGTCATAAGGACAAATACAAATCTTGACCTGATGGTGGCGCTAGAGAGAAAAACAATCGCAGGATCACCAAAGTTCTTGTATATCACCGTGAAGGCATCGTGAACAGTTGTGCCACAATAGATGTCGATCCATCAGACAGTTGTTGAGATATTTAAAGTGGTGGACGGACGGCCTGAGCGTCTCGCTCCTGCTTTCATCCTGCGACCTACTTCTGTCCGATCTGAAAGCCACCAAGTCTTCCTCTCACATGTTTTGTTGTCCTCCACTACACAGACTAGAGCGCAGTCATTTCTAGAAAACTCCGTGACGTCAAAGCTTTCAGCCTCCCGACGTTAGGATTGAAGACCAGATTACTCCACGCTTGGTTTTACCCAGCAGTCATTGTGAATGTATGCATGTGTGTTTCATGCGAACGTGAACCATCCCCACAGAGTCATCAGACGGGGGATAACGTAGGTGGTGATGCCTCTTTGCAGAACTGAGCTCCATAAGCTGCTTCCTCAGGAGTCTGACAAGCCTCAGTGGAGAGTGGTGCAGGGGGGGGGGCATGAATGGATGATGGTGGATTGATGAAGGAAGTGACAGCTGTGGGGAGAAACGGAGTTCGGCAGTGGGGTGGATGAGTGTGTTGCTCAGTTGAAATGTTCCAGTCTAGTTCAGAGGGCAGCGTTTGGACTCTTTGGGGACAGTTCTGTGTGCCGTCAGTAATAGTCGTGGATGAGGTCTCCTGAAACCAGGTTTCCTGAGAAGACTAGCGTCGTTTAAGATCAGACTGCTGATCAGATGCCCTCCACCAACAGTTACACTATCCCACCTGTTCAGTCTCTGCTCTTTCGACAGATAGAGAGATGGATCAACTTTATCGTCCCCAAGTGTGCAAAAGTTTATTTATTGTACTAAGATGCGGTGTCTTAAAACCTGCATTCTGTCTCGTGTCCAGCAGGGGGCGACTCCTCTGGTTGTATAGAAGTCTATAGAAAATGACTCTACTTCTCTCTTGATTTATTCCCTCAGTAAACATTGTAAACATGAGTTTATGTCTCAATCTCTAGTTTCAAGTCTTCTTCAATACAGCATGATGTTCATTTAGTACATGATGGTCCATTTAGAGTCACACAGACCAGAAAGCAGGGGATGCTTTAGGGCGGGGCTACTGTGATTGACAGGTCTCTACTAGAGACATATACGGCGTCTCTACGTCTCTACGTCGCTCCTCCTCAGTCCAGATGGTGATTTGTGTTCATTGGTTGCGAAAAAACAACAACATGGCAACGACGGTAATCCAAGATGGCGACGGTGAAATCAAAGAACTCAAGGCTTCAGTCAGTCCACAAACCAACGGGTGACGATGACTATGTCCACTTCTTACAGTCTATGATTGTCACGCAAAGTCGTGTTCCTGATGGCAGACAATCACACTCAGAGATGAGAGGATGTTGGGAGCAGCAATGATTTTTTTATTGCTTGTTTCATGACTTTCTTCTCGTACACTCTTCTTCCTTTTACTTCCTTTTAGTTGCACTGGCAGGTTGCCAAACTGTGCAATCTAACGATGCTCTCTAGGATTGCCCGTTGGAGCAGCAGCACGATCTGGCTCGATCTCCTTAAATCTCTGCTGCAGTCTATTGTCATCGTGTGTTTTCCAGCTGAGAAGGTTGTCTCAGTATTTCTATGAGGACATCTGGTTTCAGGACCACCTCCTGTCGTTGATTGGCGTTTAAAACAGGATGGTTCGTGTCACTCCACTTGATGGAGGCTCAATACATTTTGGGTTAAACTGACTCAATCCTGTTTGCAACAAAGAAGAACGTTTACAGAACACATACGACGACATTTTCTTGTAATGGAGCTGAAATTGTACCCCGGACAAGTGTCTCATATATACTGGATACTGGAGCAGTCCTGTGAATCCATTGCTGCTAAATTGTTACCTAAATATTCCAGTTTCGTCATTTTGACTAAACTTTGAAGAAACTCTCTTTGTCATGATGCGTGTTCTGCTTGGTACACTGGTTTCACAGCGTAACTTGAGAACAAACTGCAGGTGATGCAACATAATGTTATTCAGTGTTCGTTCAAAGCATCCCCTTTAAACTCATGTGGCAGTGATGCATTCAGAAGGGAAGGACCGCTGCCAGAGCAGCTCAGAGTAGAACAGAAGCTGCATCATATGTATAATATTATCAATGTTTAAGCTCCTCTATATTCGTATGGTCCGTACTCAGCATAACTATAATACCAGGGCCGTGCGCACACATTTTAAGTGCCTCGAGGGAATAATATAGAGAAGGTCCTTTTTCCTTTACGCTGGTGAGATGACGTTTAACAGTTGTGACATTTGAGAGGGGCTTAAGAAGTCATGTTAGGACTTTTTTATGGAACAAAGTGACAGATTTATGGTGAATTTAGCGAAGATTATGTTATTTTAGCTGTTACCGATTTGTGTTTTTTTCAATTTTTCTGAAATAGGTGGTCTTTAAATGTCAGGGTTGATTTTTGTTGTTTGTTGTTTCGTGTCTTGTGCTTTGTTTCGTTTTCTTTGTCGTCTAACGTCTGAGGACCATGTTGGAAATAAGTGTTTTACGTGTGATACTTTGCATGTTTTGTTTTGTTTCTTTGCCTGTTAATACATCATGTTCAAATCACACGAATCACTTTATTATTACTGATGATTATGCACAAACCTATAAAAAAAAATAAATAGAAATTTCGTTTTTACCTGAGATGCCAAAAAAAGATTTCCCTCATGAATTATTACCACAGAAAAGTGAAAGCATTTAATGGAACGTATTCTTATATTTATGAACAAGAAACAATTTTTTCTTGTTCCATAAACATGAATGTGAAATATGTTAATAAAGTCAAACCAGGCTGACGGCCTCTCGGCGTTACAGGACACTCAGGAGGATGAATCTGTCAGAGTTTCCCCCCCTGCAGCGCTCACACACACTCTCACACACTCTGTGTGTTTGCTTGTGTGCTGACATGAATCACCGTGTGTGTGTGTGTGTGTGGGGGGGGGGGCTGCAGCTCTTAGTCAGCCCACATAGTCTCATGGAGATAAAATGCCTCCGTTTCCTTTTACTTCACGTCAATTTGCAACGCTTTTCTCTGAGCTGCTGACCGTGTGTGACAGGTCCTCTCTCTGCACGCTCTGTGCGTCTGTGTGTGTGTGCGTGCGTGTGCATTTTTTTGCATGTCAATTTGTGCTAATGTTAATGCCAGGTTGGTGAAGGTTATAATTACAGAAGACTTTACTGCACTCACTGGCAGCTGAGAAACACAGACAGACAAACAGAGAGAGAAATGGAGAGAGAGACAGAGAGACAGACACAGACCGATGAAAAGAGATTAGCTGAAGGATACAGAACGACTCCCATCACTAAGTTGTCCTCATCTGGCCTCGGAGACAAAGACGGTTTCTGTGTTGGATGGATCAGAAGACGACTCTGCAGCTCTGTGAGGCTGTCCTCACAGAGCTGCTCTGAGCTAAATGTTAACAGTATCAATGGCAACACATTCATGTTAAGCTAGTATGTTAGCATGTTAGCATCTGGAGACACGTGGAAGCTGCTTGACATCCTGCTGGTGTGTTGAGACCTTCAACGTTCTGTTGTATGACGAACGGAGTGTGAAACCCCTTGAGGCAGATTAGTGATTTGTTCTATTGAGCTGTATGAATACATTTTACTTGACATTTTCTAATTAGCCCAAAACACAAAGAACAGCTGAGACTGATGGGGAATCTCATTAATTTTGCAGGTTATTGGTTATGAGTCATTTGGAAAAATGTAAATGTTGTCCTGGCGATGGCGCAAGATCCAAAATCAGAGGGTTGACTAAATATCAAATTCATCCAGATGTCAATCCATTCAATAGTTGATATTTATCTAAAAACACACGTGTTCCTGCTGCTGGCACTGCTCATATCACTATAGGGTTCATCCCCTGGAAACCATGCATGTCTGCAGATAAGTGTCATGCTGACTCATCCATAGAGCCTCGCTGTCACCGCGGCTAAAAATACAACCTCACACCTCAACCGTGTTATTTTTTAAAGGTTTTCTAATGAGTTGAATCCTTCTCTAATGTATGTGAAAACCGCACACACACTCTGCTGCCAGGAGGTCGTTCCGCCCTCCATCAACTGTCGCCAGAGAGCAGGTGTAAATCAAAGCGGGCCTCATCACGAACAACGGACCGCGGAAGGAAGACGAGTATTTGTCATACAGGCCTGAAGTGATCACTGGACACAAAATATAAACTGTGTCATTTAACGGGTTAGCTGAAAGTACAACATGTACCTCTGAGGTGTAGGACAGTGAAAAGTACAACATGTACCTCTGAGGTGTAGTACAGTGAAAAGTACAACATGTACCTCTGAGATGTAGTAAAGTCAAAAGTACAATATGTACCTCTGAGGTGAAGTACAGTATAAAGTACAATATGTACCTCTGAGGTGTAGTAAAGTAAAAAGTACAACATGTACCTCTGAGGTGTAGTAAAGTAAAAAGTACAACATGTACCTCTGCGATGCAGTACAGTCAAAAGTACAATATGTACCTCTGAGATGTAGTACAGTCAAAAGTACAATATGTACCTCTGAGATGCAGTACAGTAAAAAGTACAATATGTACCTCTGAGATGCAGTACAGTAAAAAGTACAATATGTACCTCTGAGATGAAGTACAGTAAAAAGTACAATATGTACCTCTGAGATGAAGTACAGTAAAAAGTACAATATGTACCTCTGAGATGCAGTACAGTAAAAAGTACAATATGTACCTCTGAGATGTAGTACAGTAAAAAGTACAATATGTACCTCTGAGGTGTAGTACAGTATAAAGTACAACATGTACCTCTGAGGTGTAGTACAGTATAAAGTACAATATGTACCTCTGAGGTGTAGTAAAGTAAAAAGTACAATATGTACCTCTGAGATGCAGTACAGTATAAAGTACAATATGTACCTCTGAGGTGTAGTAAAGTAAAAAGTACAATATGTACCTCTGAGATGCAGTACAGTCAAAAGTACAATATGTACCTCTGAGATGCAGTAAAGTCAAAAGTACAATATGTACCTCTGAGGTGAAGTACAGTATAAAGTACAACATGTACCTCTGAGGTGTAGTACAGTAAAAATTACAACATGTACCTCTGAGGTGTAGTACAGTAAAAAGTACAATATGTACCTCTGAGGTGTAGTACAGTAAAAAGTACAATATGTATCTCTGAGGTGTAGTACAGGAAAAAGTACAACATGTACCTCTGAGGTGTAGTAAAGTAAAAAGTACAATATGTACCTCTGAGATGCAGTACAGTCAAAAGTACAATATGTACCTCTGAGATGTAGTACAGTCAAAAGTACAATATGTACCTCTGAGATGCAGTACAGTAAAAAGTACAATATGTACCTCTGAGATGCAGTACAGTAAAAAGTACAACATGTACCTCTGAGATGTAGTACAGTAAAAAGTACAATATGTACCTCTGAGGCCTCGTGGGGCCTCGTGTGGCCTCGTGGGGCCTCGTGTGGCCTCGTGGGGCCTCGTGTGGCCTCGTGTGGCCTCGTGGGGCCTCGTGTGGCCTCGTGTGGCCTCGTGGGGCCTCGTGTGGCCTCGTGGGGCCTCGTGGGGCCTCGTGTGGCCTCGTGGGGCCTCGTGTGGCCTCGTGGGGCCTCGTGTGGCCTCGTGGGGCCTCGTGTGGCCTCGTGTGGCCTCGTGGGGCCTCGTGTGGCCTCGTGTGGCCTCGTGGGGCCTCGTGTGGCCTCGTGTGGCCTCGTGTGGCCTCGTGGGGCCTCGTGTGGCCTCGTGTGGCCTCGTGGGGCCTCGTGGAGCCTCGTGGAGCGGTCTCAGGTGACCGGAGGGCAGATATCGATGTAGCCGTCATGAAGTGTTTCTGTCCTCTGACTGAGAATCACAGCGGAGTGTCGTGTCCTGCTGCAGAGCTGCAGAGCTCATTGATCCGCTGGCCGGTCAATACTCTATACATGCTGCATGTGTCTGTGTGTGTGTGTGTGTGTGTGCATGTGAGTGTGTGCACGTGTCTGTGAGGAAGAGAAACAGCTTTACTCTAATTTACAATACTTCAAATGGGGGAGAAAGTCGTATTCAAGCAATGTTTAAATACATTTAGTCAAAGGTCATTTTGAGGTATTTGTTCTTTACGTGAGTATTTCCATTGCATGCTACTTTATACTTCTACTCTGCTACATCTCAGAGAGAAATATTCAGTGGAGGAAGAAGTGTTGACATATGCTGTGTCTCAATTTAGATACTTCCGTTAGTACTTGTCCATGTAGTTTACTGTGTACACTGTGTACTCTGCATCATTTAGATGGTGGAAGGTGGGGTTGTCTCAAATCGTTTTTTTCACTTCTCCTTCTCCTCCTCCTCCCTCCCCTTCTCCTTCTTTCTCTTCTCCTTCTTCCTCTTCGTCTTCTTCACACTTTACGGGTGTACTGCTGGGAACGGAACGGAGTGCCGTGTCAAATTTAAACATGCTACACCTTTGATGTTAAACTTTGAATAAACAAGCAAGCAGCACTCTGCTTGCTGCTGCTGGATGCTGATCGACCACAGACTGTGTATAAGTGGACGTAGCTGTTGGTTTGTGGACTGCCGTTCTGCGCTTATACCCTGCTCTATGGTCTGTTTGACGCCCCCTGATGGACATTAGAGAGAATGCAGGTTTAACACATGAAGCTTTTTCTTCTTCGCTTGCGATGAGAACTCTTCCAGTGTGCTCTTTGAGCTGACTCACAGGCTGAAAGCTGTTTCAGAACATTCCCTTTCTTACTGACCCCACCTTTCTGAACCCTTCAACACACGCACACACACACACACACACACACCCACACACACACACCCACACACACACACACATACACCCACACACACACCCACACACACACACCCACACATACACACACATACACCCACACATACACACACACACCCACACATACACACACATACACCCACACACCCACACCCACGCACATGCACACACACCCACACACACACCCACACCCACGCACATGCACATGCACACACACCCACACACACACCCACGCACATGCACACACACCCACACACACACACACACACCCCCACACACACACCCCCACACCCACGCACACGCACACGCACGCACGCACACACACACGCACACACGCGCACACACACATACACACACACACACAGCTGTCAGTCTGTCAGGTTGCCACATTGTCCACAATGCAACTCCTGACATTTACTTGCGGCGGGACAGGACGTGGAGGAGAGCGGGGCGAAGGGGATGAGGAAGATGAAGCCCTGAGCCGTGAAGCGAGGCATTAAAACCTTCGTACTCAGCAGCCGCTGCCGGATCTCAGACACAGCCGCAGAACAGCTCCTACGTCTACGGGAGATTATTCAGACTCTACGGGCAATTTAAGAGTGAAACCATGACAATC
>CM051707.1:2001365-2043865 GCA_028022725.1 Lycodopsis pacificus | reverse complement strand
AGTTTGTGTCTTTACATTGGTTTGTTGTTCTCAGGCGTCTCTCCAGCCGCCTGCATAAGATGAAGAAGACGGCGTGTGGTGACGGCCGGTCGCACTGTCTGCTGTGTGGGGCGTCTTTTGGACCACAGGGGGTCACAGCTGTCCTCTGTGTGCAGTGCAATAAAGTAGGATATCTGTATTCTCTCTGCTTCAACGAGGGAAGGAAAGTCCCCGAGCACGTCTCAGGATGTTCTGCTTCCTGTGCTTCCCATCTAGTGAAGATCCAGAGAGGTTTCCTATGGCGATAAGCGCCCACTGGGCCGTATGCTAAGCTAACTCTCTCTGACATTCACTCTGCGTCTCCTGGTCTCATGCCCCACATTCTGCTTCTTGTTGCTCTCAGTGACTGTGGAGAGATGAACGCAATCTGAACTGTAACATATACTTCATGCATGTGTTCTTTGCACCTGCTATCGAGATCTAAATCTGTGCAGAAAGATTTATCTGTGTGTGTGTGTGTGTGTGTGTGTGTGTGTGTGTGTGTGTGTGTGTGTGTGTCTTATGCAGTGGTTGTTGATCACTTGCGGCCCCTCTATCTGGCCGGTTGGAGAGGAGTGAGGCGTCAGCAGTCGATGACGATATAAAACAGTCAATAAAATAGTGAATCACCACGACGGGCCGACGGGCATTCGGTCACACATCAGCACAACAAATATCTTGCTGATGGATTGTTTGTGAGAGTAGCTGTGGACAGACGGACGGACAAAGAGATGCACACACACACACACACACACTGAACACACAATCTCCCGGCTTTGATCACCACTACATCTGAAACAATTACCAAACTAATTGATAACTATTTTGAACGTTTGAGTCATTTTTCATGCAAAAACATTTCAAGGTTCCAGATTTGCTGCTTTTGCTTCTAATAATGTTGATAATTGTGATAATTCGTTTTCATGTTGAGCTGTTGAACCAACATCGTGAATGTGTCACTTTGGGCTCTTTAATAATCGTCTGAATATTGCTCCTCTGATCTCTAATATATGTGTTTGCCTCTTTGCAGCACATGTGCAGCAAATGTGGGATTCATAGCAACAGCAGGACGAGTCCTGTGTGGCTGTGCAGAATCTGCAATGAGCAGCAAGAGGTGAGAGGATGAGGGAAGATGAAGAACAGAGTGGGTTTGATAAAATCAAGGGTTCCATTTATGCCATTATGTCGTTGATCCGCCGGCAGAACAGAAGCTTTCCTCGTGATATGAGCCACTGTCTAGCTCGACTCGTCTTTTTAGCACAGAATTGCATTTCACTGTCCAGTGACCCGGAAAATTACCTTCCATTGACACCTTCTCAATATCCAAAACACTATTTATTTTCAACGCTTTTTTAATTCTTAAAAATACAGTTTTTCATATTTTGAAGAATATGAAACATGAAGAATAAGGTCTGCTTTCTGTTTTGATGCAGTTATACAATGCTGCTTGGATGATGGCGCTGCAGTTTTGTTGAGGTCTCAGCCTCGGGAGCCCAGGCGCTTTAAATGCTCTCGCCTGTCAGCCATGCACAGAATGACTGTAACGCTGCGACATACACAGTGGTCAAGTCTCACAGAAAGTAATAAACAGAGAAATCAAACACATTATTCAGTCTGTATTTGTTTGTGAATTTATAGATGTTCACAAATTATTACACAAACGAACACGGACCACTTTAATTACTCCATTTACGTAGAAAGACTTCTTCTCAAGCTGCAGTTCCATTATCGGCCACTAGAAGCTAACACGTTTATTTTCATGTGACAAATGATTTGTTTCTTTCATTATACGTTCAATACATCTTCAATAACAGATTGTTTTGGGCCAGCAGAAAACAGTGAAGCATCATCGCCGTTTAAGTCTTTTTGATAGAGAAATCTGTCCCTTTAGCTGATGAATGATCCGCTATGTTCACCAGCTAGTCTATACATTTGTCAATCTGCTACGAGAGCAGTGAGAGAGAACCACAGACGTCTTTCACGTCCTCATTTGACACATCGTTAGCATAGAAATGTTGATTTTAGCCGTTTTAAAGCTGCACTAATCAATATTCCTGTGTTTAAAATGAATGAAATGACTATATGTAATGTGAAAGAGGGTCTTGTAGTAACGAACAAAGAATTCCTGCAGGTCTTTTCAGCTCTACTGAGCATTTTAGCCTCTTTCAGCTCGTTGTTTTGGTTTAACAGCCCACAACCTTTAGTTCTCATCCTGTCGTTCCAGCTGTTTCCAAACAAACAGCGGACCGACAAAGTCAGCAACAAGCTGGAGAACGTGGAGCATTTAGCAGCGAAAGAGAGAAATATCTTGAAACGGATATTGGACTTGCATTCCTCAGGTGGCCAGAAACACGACTCCATATTAAAGCTGAAATTGTTATGCGTCTGCTGGATGTGTAATATTGTTGACAAGTCAGCGGAATATCAACTGGGGATGTGACTGCACAACATGGCCGCGTCTTTGCTTTCTGTATTCTCCTCTTGAGGTCAGGCATCCATGTGCTCACTGTGTGTTGCTGCAGGTACAGAAGCGTTCGGGAGCTTGGTTCTTCAAGGGAAGAGTCCAGCAGAGTCTGCCTGCCCCCCTCCATCTGTCCGGATCTCGACAGTCCAGCATCGAGAACAGTTCTGGTCCGGGAGGGCACGATGGACCACGGGAACCCCCAACACATCATCAGGGATACGGTACTTTACTTTATTTCTAGACTGCAGTATTTCTACTTTAACTCCAGTAGAATAATCGGAGTACTTCTTCCCTCACTGCTGTGGCTGCAGCACCAACAGTGTTGTGGTGATATTCTTATTTCGTCCCCTCAGAGACGCAGCAGCAGCCGTCCTGTGGATCAGAACAATGGGAGCAGACAGCGAGAGCAGCAGCTGACAGCCACAATGAGAGCGCGTCCTGTCCAGCGGGGGTAATGAAGACCGAGAGACAAGTGTCAGCCTCCAAACCTCCTCCAGCAAACGCACAGCAGGTCGTCCCCGCCTCAGGTAACGCAGCGCCGCTCCGTCTATGAATAAACCCGACGTTCAAAGGATTTACCATCAATAACGACGCGTTGGAAGATGTTTCAGACAGAATTCATTTGCTCCTGCTGCAGTTGTGGAAAACAAACGGCCGGAGAGGGAAGAGACAGTGTCCCCTCCAGCTGTGGAGGCAAAAAGACAACCTGTTGTCTCCAGCTCCATTTCATCACATGTTCCTGCAACCAGAATTAATCCACCGGTCAACAACACCGCCCCCCAAAGACCCCCGCCGGATCGGACAGAGGAGGAGGACGACGACTACGACTCCGATGACGCCAGTGAGACTTCCTCTTAAACCACAGCTGCTTTACAGAAGTGTCTTCACCCAAAGGCTCCCAGACCTTTACTCTTTCACTCGTTTCTATCTCTCTGAATATAAATTGGGCCTGAAGCTGTGAATGGAATTCCCAGAAGAACGATGCAGAGTATCAAATCAATGTTTATCTGCTTTAGCGCGAAATTGGTTTTTCTAACCGATCAGATGTGTGTTTGACGTGTTCCTGTCTTTATTTATTCTTGCAGCCACTCTGGGATCTCTGGAGTTCAGTCTCCTGTACGACCAGGAGACCCACGCGCTGCACTGCTGCGTGGTTAAAGCAAAGGTAAAGACATGTACACGAGACGAGACGAGACGGGACAACATGAGACAAAACGAAATGGAGTAAGACCAAATTAGATTGGACTAGATGTGAGGAGACTGGACAAGACAAGACGGGAGAAAATGAGACAAACACTAAATGAATAAGACAACTAATGACAAAGTACGTTAGGACAAGATGGGAATGTCAAGACGAGCCAATGAAAGATGGAACAAGACGAGAGAAGAGAAGACGAGACAAGATAAGACAAGATAAGAGAAGACAAACAAGATGGGACAAGACATTTGAAGACGAGAAATGACACGAAAAAACGAGACAAGATAAGATAAGATAAGACAAGACAAGATGAGACGGGACAATAAAAGACAAGAACAGATGACGAGACAAAACAAAACAAGGTGTATCCAATGAGTGTAAATGAGAAACGTTTGCATTCTAACAATAAAATACGTGGAATATATAAGAACGTCTAATGTGTGCACACATTTAGGGAGACGCTTGAAGACTTCATCTCACGCTGACTCTCACCATCATGTCTCTTGACGTCTCTCAGGGGTTGAAGCCGATGGACTCAAACGGACTTGCTGACCCGTATGTGAAGCTGCACCTCTTACCGGGAGCCAGTAAGGTACGATCACCATCATTCAAACTTCAGGTGTGCCGCCATACGTCTTCTTTTTAAAACTGTGATCACCATTTTTTTAAATGCATCTGCTCTCAGTCCAACAAGCTTCGCACCAAGACTCTGAAAACCACCCTGAACCCGGTGTGGGACGAGACTCTGGTCTACCACGGCATCACTGATGACGAGATGTCACGCAAAACGCTCCGGTAAGAACAAACCCAACCTTCCTCCAGCTGCAATGTTGGACCGGTTGCATGAAAGAGTTTCACGAGGCACGCTCGTCTGTCTTCAGGCTCTCGGTGAGTGACGAGGACAAGTTCGGACACAATGAATTCATCGGAGAGACGCGAGTCGCTCTGAAGAAACTGAAGTTCAACCAGAAGAAGAACTTCAGTGTTTGTTTGGAGCGAGTGATCCCGGTGAGCCTGAGAACGACGCTGACGCCTCCTGTTGTTCAGATGAAGCAGGAGCCAGTTAGCTTTGTTTAGCTTAGCTTAGCTTAGCATAAAGACTGGAAACAGGGTGGTTATGTGGGGACTGTGTGGGTCGTTTTCATGCTTCAGTTTATGGACAGTTTTACAAATTAGAGGAAAATGAGACTTATAAGTGAGCTTTAAAGGTCCTGTTAGGAGGATTTCTTTGACCTTTTTCCCAGAGCCAGTCAGGCTATCGGTTTCCAGTCTTTATGCTAAGCTAGTTAGCTGCTGGCTGTAGCTTCATATTTACCGTACAGATATGAAGCAAGAAAGTGAGTCATCACATTTTCTTGCCTCTTTGATCTAATGTGTACAGAGACTAAGTAAGTATCACAGTGCTTGTGATGATGATGATGATGATGATGATGATGATGCTGATGCTGATGCTGGTTTATTCTCATACAGGTGAAGAAGGCTGTTGGGGGGTCGGCCCGTGGCATGGCTCTCTATGAGGAAGACGTAAGACCCTCTCATGGACTTTATTGGATATTGCTTGACTGTATAAGACGTCAGCTCAGTTTGTTTCTATCAAAGAGAGAACAGATGAAAGGACACGTCTGATTCTATCCTCAGACCAAAACAGACAACGGTGCGATGCGTCATCTTCCTCTGTGTCGTGGACGTACTGTAGGCAGGCACCGATCCGATACTGATCTAATTAAGCAGATCAGGTATCAGACATGATGGATCCACATTAAACTTCATCAATATCATTAAAGTATTCACTGTTTCCCCAACAAATGCACTAATTCCTCCTGTTTGTGTGATTAAAAGTACAGTGAGCCGTTGTTTTGCCAAGAACAAATGTAATATTCACGGCTCATCTTCTGTAGAACTAGAGACAGGAAGTACGAACGTATTTAAGAGACTGACGAATGTATTCTTGGTTCTGGAGTTATATTCATACTGCATAATGATATACATGTAGACCATTTTGTCCTTAAGCGCGTACATTATCCTGCATTAGTAGATATTATGAGAATCACTGTAATCCCTCCAGACATGTGCAGAGGGCAAAGGAGCATTCGGATCAGTGAAAGGAAATAAGTGTGTGTGTGTGTGTGTGTGTGTGTGTGTGTGTGTGTGTGTGTGTGTGTGTGTGTGTGTGTGTGTGTGTGTGTGTGTGTGTGTGTGTGTGTGTGTGTGTGTGTGTGTGTGCGTGCAGCTGAAGGAGGGGGAGGATTCAGAGGAGAGGGGTCGCATCCTGGTGTCGCTGACGTACAGCAGCCAGCAGGGTCGTCTGATCGTGGGCGTCGTCCGCTGCGCTCACCTGGCCGCCATGGACTCCAACGGATACTCCGACCCGTTCGTCAAAATGTACGCGCTGAATCCTCCAGATTATGGTTAACACAACACAAAACAATTTTGGGGGAATGCACTTATTGCAAGATGATCTGTTGAACTAAAGCCAGGAGAGGGTTAGCGTAGCTTAGCACAAACACTGGAAATAGGGGGAAACAGCTAGCCTGGCTTTGGAGGCATTTAAAAAATAACTTTGGACAGAGACAGGCTAGCTATTTCCCCCTGCTTCCAGTCTTTATGCTAAGCTAAGCTACGCTAACCATGTCTTGGCTTTAGCTTCACGTGTAACGGACAACCCTGAGAGTGGAATCAATCTTCTCATTTAACTCTCTGCAAGAAAGTATGTAGAGACACTTCAGCACATTTCTATAGCTGTTTAACAGTTTATTATTTTATTTTGAGTTTACACAAGAAAGTTAGATTTAACTCAGTGGAACAACACTAAGATACTTTGCAGACTATAGTGGCCTAACTTGGTAAAAAGGCTATTACAAAGTTAATAAGCATGTTTCCCAAATTGTTGAACGATCAATATAAAATTTAAAAGTGTCAAATGTTACTTGTTTGTTTTTAACATTTTTTAAAAAATACGTTATTTTATTTGTGTGCTGCAGATGTCTGAAACCAGATATGGGGAAGAAAGCTAAAAACAAGACTCAGATAAAAAAGAAGACCCTGAATCCAGAGTTTAACGAGGTCAGTGTAACGAGGTCAGCGCTTCCTCTACGTCACCGTCTTCTTCTCATGTCAGTGTCACATTTCATGTTTCGTTACTGTGTTTCAGGAGTTTGGTTATGAAATAAAGCACGGCGAGTTAGCCAAGAAAACCCTTGACATCTCAGTCTGGGACTACGACATGGGCAAATCCAACGATTTCATCGGTAAGTGTGTTATGTCATCGCATTTCCTCGTCCTTCCCTTCGTCCAACGAGTCGTCTCGAGGGCTGGAAATGTCTTCTGGTTGGTCGGTCCCGACTGAAATAACTCAACAACTGTTTGATGGATTGCGATGCAATTTGGTACATATATTCATGGTGCCCAGAGGATGAATCCTAACTTTGGTCATCCTACGTTTTCTTGTTGCGCCACCATGAGGTTCACAATTGTGTGAAATGTCTTGCCATTAATTGACTTTGGATTATTGGTTTTTGACTAAACACCTGCAACAGCTAATGACACTCCCATCAGCCTTGACTGTGTTTGATGCTAATCAGAACATGTTGGCATGATAACACGCTAAAAGACGGTGAACATGATAAACATTTTGCCTTCTGAATACAGCCATAGAAGCATTGTCATTGTGAGCATGTTAGCATGTTGACGTTAGCCTAAAACAGCCTCACAGAGCTGCTAACATGTCCGTGGACTCTTGGTCTTGTTAACGTGTGAATGCTCACTTTCCTGTCTGCCTCCAGGAGGATGTCAGCTGGGCATCCAGGCTAAAGGAGAGTGTTTGAAGCACTGGTACGAATGCCTCAAGAACAAAGACAAGAAGATCGAGCGCTGGCATGTCCTGCTCAACGACAACACCGTCCAGTTTGAGGATTAAAGCGTCTCCCCTCCTCTCTTCTGTGTATTCTGTTTCTCTGTCAGTCCCCCTTGTAGAATATTGTCTTCCCGTGACAGTAGACGGATATCATCCTCCTGCTTTTATGTAGTTTGTCCCCAAATTGCAATGTGCAGGCTTCATTTAACAGTTTTCAGGTGACCAACATGGATGTTGACCTCGGGGCTCATTTTAAATAAGCAGCGACTACTAAACTGAATCCATTTTTAATGTTATCATATCATAAAGTGTATCGTATAATAAACTAACTGTACCTGATGAGCGGTAATGATTGAACAGAGTGGTTATGGAGAGATAAAAACCCTCGTTATCATTCACACAGTATGTTGTAATGAGTTGTGCCTCCGCGCTCACACCCAACGCAGGGAATTCCCACTTTGTTTCTGTCCTCGTGTTGATCTGTGTTCATGTGGGATCATGTCCTGTGTCGTCAGCTGATCTTTGTGACCACATCGCCGAAACATACATTCAACTTGTGTTACTGTGCATCACACATTTGTTAAATATTAAGTGGGACATCTGCAGATGTTTGATGTGAACAAACTCACTTTTTAGTTTGTTGTTGATGTGAAATGCATTCATTCATGTTTTGGTCTCATTATCACTGCATCACCTTCACCTGTGCATGCGTGAGCTCTCTTCTGAAGAAATGCTTCTGCATGACATTTTATCATGAAGAACAAATTGGAAAAGAAATCCATGAAATATTATAGTTGATTGGTGAGATCTGCACAAGTGTTTTCAGCTCAATCAACATTGTGCTCTCTGTATTCACATTGATGCATGTCATATTGTGCACACGTGGCTAATGAATAAAGGCATCATGGCACTTCCTTTTCCTCCTGTTTCCTTGAGATGTGTTGGCAGGAAACTTTGTCAGCATCAGGCGAGGTTTGAACCAATCAGCTCAGACGGACACGCAGCTTTGTGAACTTTGACTCCCCTTGATAAAACTCGCCTTCTGTTCCAGGTGGGGGAAAGTTTACGGACCTGTTACTCTCTGGAAGTCTGCCCTTTAATTTCTGGATGAGATCTAATCTACTTCCTTCATCAGGACTGAGATCAATTTGGTCCAAGAAAAAGCAAGAATTATAATAAGTCAATACTTTGCTGACTTTACTGTGCATATGAAGTGATTATGTTCCTTCTAAAGAACTGGTTGTCAAGCGTCAGGAAGCAGGTGGCTGTCATCATGAACCAGCAGGTTCCCAACCTGAGGAGCGTCTCAAGAGGTCCTCAGAAAATCTGATTAAGAGAAAGAAAATGTCTTTATGTTCCTCAAAATTATGCCAATTGTTCAGTTTTCTCTTCTTCAGAAGGAAAAATCCTTCTTTGGTCAAACAACTTCCGTTCCACTCTGCTCACTCCTCCACTCAGACCATGAGCTTTGAGTAGAGCCCACATTAGATAATGTTTTATCTTAAACATGTTTCATCTGAAACAAGCCAAAAAGATTGTGGACTCAAATAAATAAGAAATAGTTGGCTGTGTGTCTCATCTCCCATTTATCAATCAATATATTGATTCGTTTGTCACATTCAAATTGAGGTGTGTGTGTATTCGGGAGGCGAATGTCACACTCACTTATCAATACGACCTATTAGTCACATTTGTGTGTGTGTGTGTGTGCGCGCGCGCGCGGGTGTTAATCAATGTCATGATCACTGTCAGTGATGTGGGCGTGAGAGGGAGAGAGAGGGGGGGGGGGAGGGGAGGAGTGATGTTTGACTGAACTGACAGGTCACATGATTCAGGTTGATTTGGATGTTGTGTTTATCCGACGCGCCACCATGACGCACATCGCTCCTCTTCTCTCCCTCGTTTTGTTATCATCGCTCCTGAGCTGGACGGCTGCAGAAACCTCGATCCTCTGCGCCTGGACTAAAGTTTTGCCAAATGCAGAAGTGCACTACAGTTTCCTCCGGAGCGACCCCCGGCAGGCCTCTCCATCCCTGCGGCTCTACCACAGCGCCTGGTCCGGGGAGCGCGCTCTGCTCAGGTGCGCTTGGAGCGACGACGCAGCAGTGATCCAAAACTATTTCTCTGCGTGCCGGGAGCGCACGCAGGAGTTCTCCGGTCATCCAGACGAAAATATCGACGTGGAATCCATGTTGGAGGCAGAGGAGCTGTGCGTCTCTGTGCCTTCTCCAGGAGTCGGCGAGCGCCGGGAGCGCACAGAGGTCAGGACCCATCAGCGCGTAAAGCGCGGTTTCATTGTACCGGGGACTCTGTGGTGCGGTTCCGGCAACAAGGCGCCATCATATGCAGATTTGGGTAAGGTGTCTTCATACTTTATTTGATAATTATGTAGGACAGTCACAATGTGATTAAAGGGATGATAACACCATCTATTTAGCTTTTTCATGTGAAATAAATGAGACTGACTTGACTCTTCAGACGTATAAATGACCCTGAAAGGCTTTGCAGGCTGTAGAGAGAGTTCTAGCCCCACAACACTGGATCCTAAACTTCCCATGATGCAACTCAATAGCCAAGGAAATAAAAATGATTGAAGTAGTGTCACTTAAATGGAAACAAACTGATTTCATACAATTCAGTGTTTCTCACAAAGTCCACTTGTGTCTATCTTTGTGGTGAATCAAACTTGTTGAGTTACTTCCTCATGCAACATTTGCAAAGGAGATTTTTCTCTGAAGTTTGAAACCTAAATTGATAACACTTGTGTTTACTTGAATAGCATTAAATTATTGACAGGCATGGGTATGTCATCAACTAAGCAAACAAAACTGTGACCACCACTGCATGAGATGGATACTGATCTATAGGTACATACCGCTGAACAGCATTCCACTCAAGGGACAAGTACATACCGCTGAACAGCATTCCACTCAAGGGACATACCACTGAACAGCATTCCACTGGGGACAGGTAAAGCACTCCAGGGGATGGGTAACGCTGTAAACAGTGGCATACCATCGGCCACTTTCGATCTCGGCGTCACAAAAATCGAGAGGAAAATCTTAGTTATTTAGTGACTGTAAAACAAACTCAATAAAACTTTAGAAACTCAATGTTCTGAACTTCTGTAAAGTTCTATGACATCAGGATCAACACACTTAGAAGAAGCTGTGTGATGCTGTGGGTTTGCATGTGCCTCACACATGTTATCATCAGTACAAGTCTTTACAAAAAGCTAATACAACAATACAGTTTAAACGAACAGACTATCATCTGCTGCTCTTCTTCTTCTCCCTCTCTTTGTCGGCTCGTTACTGCCCCCTGTAGTCTCGTGTTGAATCACAGTCACTGTTTGTTTCACTTGTTCCAGGAGGTCATGACCTTTAGAAAGCTTGTCGGTAAATGACTGAAGATGAAGGACTTTTTTAAGACAAGATAAGATGGACCTTTATTTATTCAGAGGGACATTGTTGTGCAGCAGCTGCGGGAGAAAGCAGGAAACACTTCAAATATATAAATAATAATTATGAACAGAAACATGTTAAAGCTGGATCGGGAATAAATGAACCACAACAAAATGTTTTTAAATGAGAGCGTCAACAGAAAGGTATAAATCATATCTCAACTTCATATTTCATCAGACTGGACATTGTGATAATACAGGTTGTGGTAATAATATCAATAATCTTGTAATTGATCCCGACTCTGTCCCTCCTGCAGGAGTTTTTGCAGAGACTGACAGCTGCTGCCGTGAACACGACCAGTGCAAGCACACCGTCCCGTCCTTTCACTCCCAGTTTGGTATCTTCAACAGCAACTTGTTCACCATGTCTCACTGTGACTGCGACAACAAGTAGGAACTTAAATACCTTAAATCGGAGCTAAACGTCGGTACGATTTGTTGTTTCCCTTTTTTTAACCGACATGATTGGTGCTACAGGCTTCACAGCTGCCTGGCGCAGGCGAATGACAGCATATCTGATGTGGTGGGATACACCTTCTTCAACCTGCTGAACGTGCACTGCTTTGAGTTCTCCCGCCGACTCCAGTGCACGGAAAGAAACTGGTTTGGCATGTAAGTACAGTTCTCATTTATTTAGGAACACGGTGGTGTGTGTGTGTGTGTGTGTGTGTGTGTGTGTGTGTGTGTGTGTGTGTGTGTGTGTGTGTGTGTTTGTCCAAATAAGTAACTAAGTACATTTACTCAAGTACTGTAAGAAGTACAAGTACAATAGAACCGGATTGAGTAGTTGGATACACATTATGTGTGACAATCCGATTATATTGTATTTTTAGCTTTTGTTTTTTTTTGTGATTTACTTATTTATCATACATTCACTGTTTGACATATTGTACTTGACTGTTCCCATTTTACGCTACTTTACACTTCTACTCCACGACATCTCAGATCATATTGAACTCCACATTCATCTGACCTTTTTAGTTGCTTTACCTTTACATAAAAACACATATTTATATGATATGATGCAGTACTGCTGTACACTACTAATCTACCAAATATGTGCAAAGTATCTAAAATTGTCATTTGAATCATTTCCACGTCTGCTGTGACCTGCAGGTGTAAAGCGACTGAAATGGCTCTGTACGCTGAGGTGCACCCCCCCACGCTGTACGACTCTCCCAGTCCGACGGAGGTCAGCGTGAACAGCTCCGTGGTCAACACCGCGGTACCCACAGACTCCACCGCCGCTGCAGCATCCGCACTCCCTGCACCTTCATCCAGCTCCCGCTCGGCCTCCGTCGCCCCCGTTACCAGCGTCACCACCTCCACAGCAGAGGCACGCACAGGAGCCGCACCTGAGGGTGGAGACGAGCGAATGAACTCTTTACCTGCCGAACAACAAACTCGGTCTGGGCTGAATATCACAGGTATCTAAATCCAACCAAGTGGTTTTTAGCCTTTTTTAAAATAGTTTACAACGTTAACCATGTGTTTGAAACTGTTTAATCCGGGAGAAAATATGTTTCCCTCGAATCTTAATTGAAAATGCAGTTTAGTGGTAGAAGATCGCGTCGCTCCAGTTTATATTTCTGAACCAGATTAACGGGTTGGACGTCTTTAAACGCTTCACAGAGGAGCAGCTGTCATGTGCCGTCTACAAGGACCTCGATGAGTGCAGCAACAAGATCCTTCCCCAGCAGAACAAACATGGCCTCGACAACCCAGAGGCCAGGACGCTGTACCACTGCAACTGTACCAGCAGGTAAAGAAAGACAATCAACGCCAATCACACCAAGAATCCAGATTCTTTTGTTCGCATTATGAGGCTATATCCACACTAACACGTTTACAACCGGGGTTTTAAAACAAAAACAATCTCCGTCCACACGGGAGTTTCAGCATCGTTTTATTTGTCTAATTGAGTTACAATGCACACGAGGAGGCGATGACAGGATGACATTCAGAGGCATGGGGGGGGTGTGTGTCACATCATGTCTACAGTAAATATTTACAGGGCTGTTTGCAGAGTTTATACAGACATGGTGATACCGGTGCACTCACCTTTATGTCTGTGCGAGACAGGCAGACGTGGTGCGATGGGTCATAACACAGAAGTAGTCCACAAGCAGTGCACACATACGCTCACAGCCACACGGTTGCAGAAGGTGTGTGGGTTCTCTCAATCTGCACAGAAATGATTTGCCGGCCTTGGACATTATCATAATCTCATGTTTGCACACATGGTCTCTCTCTCTTGTGTCTGTTGGTCTCTGACGTGTTGGTCTGTCCTCACCAGAGTATTCCAGACTTTGGCTAAACAGAGACAACTGACCGAAGTACAGACGAGCCTGCTGGGACGTGTGTCTCAATCCTGCTTCCTGACACCAGCCTGCACAGCAGGAAAGTAAGTATGCAGAGACATAAGTACTGTCTGTGATTGAAGAAGTACTCGGATCCTTACAATATCGTACAATATGTCCTTCTGAAATGCAAGTATAGAGTAGCATTAAATGGAACTACTCTAGTACAAATACCTCAAAACGTTAAAGTGACTGCATGATAAAACAACCGTTTCTTCTTCTTTGCTGCACAGCTGTACAGCCGTTCTAGTGAGAGCAGAGCTTCCTCAGGAGGACCAGAGGAGCCGAGCAGACACGGAGGAGCGGCGCCATCTACAGGCCGTCACACTGAAGGTCAGGAGGCCAAACGTGAGGAGAGCGAAGAGGAAAGACGGAACTGTCCGGCTCCACAAACGGTGTCTCCGGCTGGTCCGGGCCAGACTCAACCGGAACAGGATCAGACACACGGTCCGGGTGCACGTGGGTCAGCTGCCAGTGTGACTCGACATTAGTTTGTTTTCAATGACCAGACAGATCATTTTAAGTTTAGTCTGATTTCATTTATTCATGGACCAACAAACAACACCATTCCAAGGAACATATTTTTGTTAACTCTTATTTCCAACAAGATCACAAAAAACAAACCGACGAAACAGAAAGTTCATAAATAAAATACCTAAAAACTGCTACGTTGTAATAAAAATGACCTGCGACAAATTGTAGACAAATCTTGATAAAGAGCTGAGTTTTAAAACTTTCCATGATCACACAACATGTTTTTATCTGCGTCATATAATAATCGATTTACTTAATATTGAACACTTTGCGTCTCCGTATAATATTGTAATATAATGTATTGATATCGTCTACATCAGAATCCTAATAGAACTCAGTTTTGACCGAATTGTTGGAAGAAACTTTTCCCTCAAGAATAACAAACCCCCTTCCACAGCAGATATTTTCACGTGTCTTAAAAGCAACAGCACAGGTATGACTTTAATATTAGTTCACTCAGGTGTGCCAGTTCAAGAGCGCTGCTGTCATGCATGCTAGCTTACTGGAATAACCTACCGGGACACTGAACACAACTGAGGCACCATTACAGTGAATAGTTATGTCTGTGCTTTATTTAACTCTCGTGATGGTTGTCGGGAATATCTCAACAAACACTGGATGAATTGCCATGAAATTTGTTACAGACATTCATGGTCCCCAGAGGATGAATCCTACCGATTTAAATCATCCACTAACTTTTTCCTCTTGTGCCAACATGAGGTTGACATATGTGGTTTTAAGACTTTCTCCAAAACCAATGACATTACCATCGGCCTCAGTTGTACTTTTTATTCAGAGCTAATTAGCAAATATTAGCACGCTAACACGCTAAACATGATAAACATCACCTGCTAAACATTGGTATGTCAGCTTTGTTATTAGCATGTTGACATTAGCATTGAATATGGCTGTAGACTCGACTAAATGTCTAAATGTGTGCCATGAAAAGGGTCTGTGAGTTTGATATCGGCGTAACGTTTCCTTGAGATAATGAGTTCACCAACCTTTTTATGCAGTAATACGTCAGTCGTCTCCACTGTTTAAAGCCATATTTGTGAATATTTTTAGGCTACTGTGTTGTATGAGTTGTATATAAATACAGATTATGTTATTCGCAAAGCTAAAGTATGAAAAAAAATTATGTAAATATCTGTAGGAAGACACTTGGTGAAATATTTGGTTTATGATGCAAGAACACACTGTACGACTTCAAAGAATAGTTTGATATTTTGGGATTTTTCTTTCTGGCTGAGAGTGAGATGAGTAAATCAACAACACGTTGGGTCTGTATGCTGAATATGAAGCTATAGCAGGTTAGCTTAGCTCAGCACTAACAAATTGTTGTTTTTACGCACTGTGTATGATGTCTGTATCGTAATAAAAAGCTCGCCAGTTAGCCTAGCTTAGCGTAAAGACTGGGATGAGTTGGCAACTATCCTAGCTTGTAAAACAGCAAATTGTTGTTTTTACACTTGGGTTTGTTTACGTATTATGTGTGATGTTTGTACTGTAAATATGAAGCTAGCTGATTAGCCTTGTTTAGCATAAAGACTGTAAGCTGGGTAGGAACAGCTAACGTTAGCTTGGCTCTGTCCAATGCTAAAAGAAAACGAGCTGCGAGCACCTCTAACGCGTGTCTTTGTTTTAATCCGTACAAACAAATTGTGTAAAACTACAATTGCTGTAAATTACTTTATTTTAAGTTTTAGACAGAGCCAGGCGAGCTGTTTCCCCCTGTTTCCAGTCTTTATGCTAAGCTAAGCTAAGCCTGTAGCATCATAAGTCACTGATAAACACCAGAGTGGGATCAATCTTTCCACTGAAAAAAAGTCTCCCAAAATGTTGATTAATTTATAAAAAAATGTATAATGTCTTAAAAACACTTTTTGTTTCCTGCCATTTAAACAGCAAATGCTACATGTGTTTAATTATGTATTGTCTTGTTGGTGTTTGTTTGTTTGACTCAGCAAAAATAAAAACATAAACTGTTCTTTTATTCCACAAGAAAACCCACAAAAAGCATCATCAATTAACCCACCACACATAACTAACACATAACTAATCGCTAAACTATAACACTGTTACTTGTTTGTTTGTTATATTCAGTATTAGTTTAGTTAGTTCATTTAATATGATTCTATTTCATTTTATATATTGTGCATTTGTATATCTAATATTTGTACTCTGTTATTCTTATTTTATATATTGTGCATTTGATATTTGCATTTTTAGATTAAATATTTTTTAATCATCAATTAATTTCATAACTGCAGCGTAAACATGTCCCCTTGCGGCATGAATGCAGCTATGTGTCCGTGTGTCTGAGTAACAGGCCCGCTGTCATGAATATCTGTCAGGTAACTCAACTCCTCTCTGATGTCATGAGGAGTAATTGAAACCTTGCTGAAGGCTGAAGGCCGTGCAGCCGACCGGATCCCCGCCTCCCTCACCGGACAAACGCTCCGCTGTGGGGAGGAGAAGCTCGGCTGTGGGAACATGGCGCACATACTCTGGATTCACTTCCTCCAGGAAAAAGTTAGCAGGATCTGTCCGTAGCGCACGCGTCTCCCCGTCGTATCGATAAAGTCAAAGCGGATCAACTGCGGTCCTGCGGCGGAGGCTCGTTTTGTGCTCTTGTTTGCTGGATGGTGTGTTTTTTCCTGTCCTGTCCTCGCTGGGATGAACGTTTGTCGCTGCCGGATTTAGCCGAGAGCAGGATGGAAAAGAACAGAACGAGGAAAGAAAAGGTAAAAGTGGGGAAAACGAGCGCTGCGTGTTTTATCTGGTGGCTCCACGAAGCCGCCGCTGTGTCTGGTCCGGTGTGGGCGCAGCAGTGCGATCCTGCAGGAGGCTGAGAGAAGAAAGGAAAAGTTGTCATGATGAACTGGCATCCTGCAGGATTGCTTTAGAAACCACTGGCTGGAGTTCGCACACATTAATCCGCCTCTCTCCCCCTTCACATATAATACATCTTCCTGTTTTCTCTATGAATTGATTATGTATAATTTATCTAGTGATGCATGCCTTCATGACAGTGGTGGAAGAGGTAGTTACTCAGATGTTTTTCTCAGGTAAAAGTGCAGAACTACTCTGCTACAAGTAAAAGTACACAAGATTCCTCTGAATTAGGAGTAGTATTAACAGCATGATATACTTAAAGTATTGAAAGTCCTTGTTGGGCAGAATGGTTATTATATACATTATATCATTGGGAAAGCTGGAGTAATTCTGTGATGTGTGATTAGAAGTGTAAAGTAGCATACAGTTGAAATACACAAGTAAAGTTAAAGTACCTCAAGATTGCACTAAAGTAAATGTACTTGAGTACTTTCCACCAGTGAGTACTCAGTTAACTGTTATAGACAAAGACAAGCATCACATTTGAGAGGCTGGAACCAGGAAATGAAGCCTATAAAGCACTGAAACCATCAGTCGATGATCAAAATATTCAATAAACTTCCTGTTTATCGATTAATCAACTAATCTCGTCAGCTCTAATATCACAGCTGGTAAAGGAGGAGCTAAATATGATCACAACTAATAACAGTGTGATGCCTTCAATGTCTCCCCCTACAATGTGAGTGATATTAACAGATCAAAGCGCTGCGTTCAGGGACACGGCTTCCTCTCCTTCAGGTATTCAGCCCCCCGGTTTGTGTCTGTGTTGTTCTCCAGGAATGTTCTCCCTTTGACCCGGCAGAGAGTGAGACAGGAGACAGGGAGTGTGTGTGTGTGTGTGTGTGTGTGTGTGTGTGTGTGTGTGTGCAAATTCCCATTCACACTTTTTTCTAAACTACAAATACTCAATATAATACTTTACTCCACTACATCTCAGAGGCAAATATTGTACTTTTGTACCATGTTGCAGTTTATTTGATAAGTGAAGTTACTCTGCAGGTTCAGATGAATTATACAAAATATAATCAAAGAAAACTTCTTAAGGACAAATTTACAAGCTACCAAGCAGTATAATTTGAAAAATATAAACACATCAATTAAGATTAGGCCCTCATTTAGCAGCTGTATTATTAAAATAATAATAATAATAATGTTCTGAAATGGGCTTTTCTGCAAAATACTTTCATTTTTGTTCCTTTAAGTATATTTTGATGCAAAATACTTTTGTACTTTAACTCAAGGCACATTTTAAATGCAGGACTTTTACTCGTAACAAAGTTTTTTCCACTGTGGTTTCACTACTTTTACTAAACTGAAAGATCAAATTACTTCTTCCACCGCTGCATACATCAGCAACGACACAAACAACAGTGGAAATGTCCTGCTAGGTGACTTAGTGCTACTGTCAACTGTGTGTGTGTGTGTGTGTGTGTGTGTGTGTGTGTGTGTGTGTGTGGCAGCACATTTAATTAGCTGCTACATGAATATCAAACAACAGACGCGTCACAAAACGACTCTCATCCAGAGACGAGGTTACACTCAGTAGTTCACAGTTACAGGTATTTGATACAGTTCACAGTTCAAATCCATGTGAGGACATTTGAAAACTGTTTTAAAGTAAAGTTTACTGAATAGAAAAGTATTGTTGTATTGCTTTATCTATATTTGATGGATATTTCACATTATATTCAATGTGTAACAGTAACAGTAGAGAGCAGCTACTGAACTGTGAAATAAACCCAAATAGTTAACGCAATAACTGCACAAAGTTTATGTGAAGCGAGCGATTAGAATGACTTTTGAGCAGATTGTTTTACGTCAGAGATGAGTTTTCCTCTTATTTTTGGGAACAATCTTAATGGGCTTTCTTTAGAAGGAGCTGCTCGGTGCTTTAAAGCCAATATAATGAATATTGTTATATGAACAAAGGATAAAATGACTGCTCAAACACCGGGATTTATCACCTCACTCAGCTTCCCTCAGCTCTACGGAGCTTTATTTAGAGTTTCACCTCATTGGGTTTCTGTTTTGCTTCACTCTCGCTGCTCTCGTCACTGTTGTTTTGGCAGCAGCAGGCCGCTGTTTTCAGAGAAAACCTCGCCGTACGCTACCCGCTCAGCAGCAAAACAGCAGACAGACACAGGTAGCTGGTGAAGTAGCTTAGCATTTAGCAGACAGACACAGTTAGCTGGTGAACTAGCTTAGCATTTAGCAGACAGACACAGTTAGCTGGTGAACTAGCTTAGCATTTAGCAGACAGACACAGTTAGCTGGTGAACTAGCTTAGCATTTAGCAGACAGACACAGGTCTGGTGAACTAGCTTAGCATTTAGCAGACAGACACAGTTAGCTGGTGAACTAGCTTAGCATTTAGCAGACAGACACAGGTAGCTGGTGAACTAGCTTAGCATTTAGCAGACAGACACAGTTAGCTGGTGAACTAGCTTAGCATTTAGCAGCTAAAGAGACATTTCCCTCAGGAGGAGAGAGAGAGAGAGAGAGAGAGAGAGAGAGATGTTCTAGTTCTACAGTAATCGCTCTTCTCGCGCTCTAGTTCTTCAGTCATCGCTCTTCTCGCGCTCTATGTGTTCTAGTTCTTCAGTAATCGCTCTTCTCGCGCTCTGTGTTCTAGTTCTTCAGTAATCGCTCTTCTCGCGCTCTGTGTTCTAGTTCTTCAGTAATCGCTCTTCTCGCGCTCTATGTGTTCTAGTTCTACAGTAATCGCTCTTCTTGCGCTCTGTGTTCTAGTTCTTCAGTAATCGCTCTTCTTGCGCTCTATGTGTTCTAGTTCTACAGTGATCGCTCTTCTTGCGCTCTATGTGTTCTAGTTCTACAGTAATCGCTCTTTTTGCGCTCTGTGTTCTAGTTCTTCAGCAATCGCTCTTCTTGCGCTCTATGTGTTCTAGTTCTACAGTAATCGCTCTTCTTGCGCTCTGTGTTCTAGTTCTACAGTAATCGCTCTTCTTGCGCTCTGTGTTCTAGTTCTACAGTCATCGCTCTTCTCGCGCTCTATGTGTTCTAGTTCTTCAGTAATCGCTCTTCTCGCGCTCTATGTGTTCTAGTTCTACAGTAATCGCTCTTCTTGCGCTCTATGTGTTCTAGTTCTTCAGTAATCGCTCTTCTTGCGCTCTATGTGTTCTAGTTCTTCAGTAATCGCTCTTCTTGCGCTCTGTGTTCTAGTTCTTCAGCAATCGCTCTTCTTGCGCTCTATGTGTTCTAGTTCTACAGTAATCGCTCTTCTTGCGCTCTATGTGTTCTAGTTCTTCAGTAATCGCTCTTCTTGCGCTCTGTGTTCTAGTTCTTCAGTAATCGCTCTTCTCGCGCTCTAGTTCTTCAGTAATCGCTCTTCTCGCGCTCTATGTGTTCTAGTTCTTCAGTAATCGCTCTTCTTGCGCTCTATGTGTTCTAGTTCTACAGTAATCGCTCTTCTTGCGCTCTATGTGTTCTAGTTCTACAGTAATCGCTCTTCTTGCGCTCTATGTGTTCTAGTTCTACAGTAATCGCTCTTCTTGCGCTCTGTGTTCTAGTTCTTCAGTAATCGCTCTTCTCGCGCTCTGTGTTCTAGTTCTACAGTAATCGCTCTTCTCGCGCTCTGTGTTCTAGTTCTACAGTAATCGCTCTTCTTGCGCTCTATGTGTTCTAGTTCTACAGTAATCGCTCTTCTTGCGCTCTGTGTTCTAGTTCTACAGTAATCGCTCTTCTTGCGCTCTATGTGTTCTAGTTCTACAGTAATCGCTCTTCTTGCGCTCTGTGTTCTAGTTCTTCAGTAATCGCTCTTCTTGCGCTCTATGTGTTCTAGTTCTACAGTAATCGCTCTTCTTGCGCTCTATGTGTTCTAGTTCTACAGTAATCGCTCTTCTTGCGCTCTATGTGTTCTAGTTCTTCAGTAATCGCTCTTCTTGCGCTCTGTGTTCTAGTTCTTCAGTAATCGCTCTTCTCGCGCTCTATGTGTTCTAGTTCTTCAGTAATCGCTCTTCTTGCGCTCTATGTGTTCTAGTTCTTCAGTAATCGCTCTTCTTGCGCTCTATGTGTTCTAGTTCTACAGTAATCGGCTGAGAGATTTACGTCTGAGTTCCACACGCATGATGTGTGGCCGTCTTTGTTTATCCCTCCCAACAACGCAAAGGTAACATGTTACAAACAGCTCTGCTTTACATCACTTGCTCATATTTGAACACGCGTTTCATCAACGTGACACGTTGATGAAACGCGACGGCGTGCTGGAGAGAGCGGCTGAAACATGGCGGCTGTCAGAGGACGGTGAATTGAGTGAATTTGCTGAGTGAGTTTATCGTCAGAGCGTCGCAGCGCTCTTCAGGGCCGACGCCACGAGGACTCTCGGGTCATGTGCTTCATATTATCTCCTCCGTCAATTTGGGATTTATTTGCAAGCATGCGAGTATTTCTTCACACCAGACTTCTACTCCCGGAGACAGCTTTGGAGCAGCATTTATTGTTGCATTGTTCTTTATTCAAGAAAAACCTGAACAAGAAAAACATTGTTCCAGAAATAAATACAAACAACATCAACAGACAAAGACAACTGTGTCACGCTCCAACGGCTGAAAGACAATAAGATGCATAAACAGATGACTTACCGAAACGATGGCAATGAAAGAAACCCAAGAACTCCAGAGGCACATGCTTGTTTATGTTGGAATAAAATGGGAACATTTAATTCAAATGTAGAACTTGTGACTCAGTTATTTTACTTTGTTTCGTCGAGTTCATCAGCTGTTCTTCATTTGACAGAACTGCTCCACTTCAGATGCAACTACTGATTATTTGATATCATCGAATACTGTAATCTTTATTATCTTTATTATCTTTATTATTCTTTCGTGTAAATCCAGAAAATAAGTTTATGAATACTGACATTGACGTTCTTAAATAGTTTTGTTGGTTCAACCGGCCAAAACACAAAGATAAGAACTGATCAACTGATGATCAACATCAGCAACTCATGTTCTGCTAATCACTTAAACTCCTGCATTTAAATGAAACCTGCAGAAAAGTAATTTAATATTATGTAATTAATATCTAACTTTATGAATGAAATCAGGAAAAATCTAAATATTTCAATGATTCAAACTATTTGAAAGAGTCTGGTGTTTGGGGGAAGCGGGATTTAGTCTCTGACCTCAGTACTCAGAGTCCTGGACTCTTTATTGAAGTATCAGGACTTCATCAGTTCACTGTTCCAGCTCAGAGGAACACGTGCAGCTAAGACTTCAATCTCGCTTTGAACGGTCTGCACGGTTGATCGTCTCCAAATGAATCTCATCGCCATCTGTCAGCGGCGCACTTAATGAAACGAGCCGAGAGCCAGACAGCGAGGAGAGAAGTCGTCTTTATATTCACGGGATGAAATAGTTATTGAGCCAAAGTACAGATGCTCGCTGGCAAATGTGTTGTTAGCTCCAGAAAACATGGAAAGAAAGAGAAACGTGCAGAGCTCCGCATGTTTGAAAGATATTGGTCTGAATATTGACTAGCTGTTGATTAGCTATATTGATTAGCTCGCTCGCTGCAGCCGCTAAAGGTTCTCACGGTGCTTTTATAAATACTGTGAACGTATGAAAACCTTCAGGGCTCCTTCGGGAGGATGTCTTAAAGAGACAGGCGCTAAAACGGAGCGATTCAGACGGAGGGGCAGTAGGTGTGTTCAGACCGACAGTGTGAGAGAAATAAAGTCGTTTCTGAACATTTAAAACATGTAAACATGTTCTGGTAGAAACTCAAAATGCATCTAAGTTTGAACCTGAAAATGAGAGTATCTCCTTTAAAGTCGTCATTGGCCGACAAAGCTGAAAATGACAAGTCCATGTCTGCTACAGCCGGACGTAAAGGACCTATTTCTTTCCAAAATCACCAAAAATGTTGAGCGGTTATCATTGTTCTCTGCATGGTAAACATTCAGTATTTCTTCCCATTATAATTGTATTCCTGTTGTTTTTTATTTAACCAGGTGAGAGTCTTGTTGGGATCAACGTTGATTAAATTGTCACATAACATCCAAACTTAAATAACTCCGTAGATAACTTAACCCAAAACCACGATCTTTTTCAGAAACCTAACAAAGTCGTTTTTTTCTCTAAACTTAAATAAATAGTTTCCTGTGAACAGGGACCTTTATTTTGAAAATACTGTATGCATGTAAAGAGCGCAAATAGACACGTGTAGCTGGACTTTCATTGGAAAAAACACACAACAATGAGTCGTAACTTATTCGTAAGATGTCATGCAAAGTGTTGTAAGAGGATAAGCTGCTATAGTTCGGTGTGAAGCAGTGACACGTACTTGTTTTTCTCGTGCACTCGTTTCCTAAACAAAGTTTCTTCTCAGTAAACTTTCTTTGCTCTCTGTTCAGTGTTGGCTTGACGTGGTCTCAACCTGCACACCGTCGAGGTCTTCTGCATTAGTTCTCATGTCACACTCCTGAGACTGTGCGAACATCCTGCAGTTTTCTTGCAGTTTTATGTAAAGTGAGTCGCGTTGAGCTGTCCTCGCCTCCCGCTCAAAGCCGTTGGGGTGATGCATTTGCAAGTTTTAGGAATCCCTCCAGTCTGCATATTTTAAGTGTGTGTGTGTGTGTGTGTGTGTGTGTGTGAGGGGAATAGAGAGAGAAAATGAAGGCCTTGGCGTAAGCTCTGGTGAAAGGACACATTTGGAAACACCAGATCAGGGAGGGAGGCGGCGTCTCGACGTGAAAGCTGCAGAGAAGGAAACCTCAGTGAGCACATGTGACACAAAGTTTGAATGAGAAGAACAGAAGAACGTCTGAGTCTCGGTCTGACTCCTTCTCTCGCTGCGTCTCACAGGAATTCACTCCGTTACCACCGAGCAGAGCAGAAACGTGCACGCAGCAGTTTGGTGTCCCATTTGCTGGCAAACTACAGCATCGTGCAAATCAGGCTGCTGAAGTTTCAGTGTCATCCTGCTCTTTTATTTTTTTATAATTCATGCAACTGCAGCCAGAAGCACATTCACTGTCTCGCTTGTTTCAACAACACGAAGAGCGAAAGGCCTTTTCTCTTTGGGTCAGTCTTATGTAATCATATTAACGATCTTTGTGTAACTGTTTCAAAACACAGCTTTGCCATTTTTGTACTTGAATTTCTTTCAATTAAACTAACATAATATATAATAAATATATATATATATATATATATCTTTGTCATCACTACATGCCAAAGACTCGTCTGTTAGAACCAGTTTGAAGTTTTCCAGTTCCCCAACATGAAAGCTGTTTCTGTTGATGGACTGATGGGATTTTACCTCTAATGAAGAAATGAACCAACGTCTGCTCTCCTTGTCCTCCCCACCTCCCTTTCTGCTCCCCAGTTCTCTCTGTTTGGTTCTCGCTCCACCAGCAGAACCACCAACCCTCCTCCCTCTTCCTCCTCCTCCTCTTCCTCCCCCCTGATCCCTTCAGCCCCGTCGGTGAAAAGGGTGGAGCGTCCGGCCGCCCCCCCCAGTCCGTCAGGCCTCAGCAAAGCAGAGTTCCTTGAGCGAGTGCGCCGCAGTAACCAGGCCTGCCAGCAGGGGGAGTACGCTCTGGCCGTGCGTCTCTACAGCGAGGCCCTCACCGCCGACCCACAGAACTGCATCCTGTACAGCAACCGCTCCGCCGCCTACCTCCGACTGGGTCAGTACAGCACCGCTCTGGACGACGCTGTCAAAGCGCGCCTCATCAACCCCAAATGGCCCAAGGTAAGAGCCGCGGAATCATAGACGTCCGTCCTCACAGGAAACAGCTTGGTTAGGTTGAAGCAACACAACAGCTTGGTTAGGTTTCGCAAAATATCCTCGTTTGGGTTGAAATAACTACAGAAGTGGCGTTAGTTAAGTACGGAAGTTACGTGATGAATAAATCAACGCTGACTCATCGTTTCACACACGAGTGTTAAAGCTGCATTCTCGCTAGTGGCCACCAGGGGGCGACTCCTCTGGTTGTATAGAAGTCTATAGAAAATGACTCTACTTCTCTCTTGATTTATTCCCTCAGTAAACATTGTAAACATGAGTTTATGTCTCAATCTCTAGTTTCAAGTCTTCTTCAGTACAGCATGATGTTGCTGCATGCTTGTTTGTCCTGACAATCTGTAATTGGCTGCTCGGAAAAAAAGCAAGTCCGTATTTGCCGTCTTTGCCTCCTGGATTCTGTCGGCAGCTTGTTTGTGGTGTAGTTTGGATTGTCGCCGGTGTACGGCGGGCTGAACACGATCCCTCTATTCAGACAACACCTTGTGCTTTTAATGTTGAGCTTGTGCTGAACACTCTTTCTTTGTTTGTTTGACAAGTGCATTTGAAATGGGTACAGCACACACACACACACACACACACACAACTCAGCATAATGTGTAAATATGCTGGCGCTAAGAGATCCAGTGTGATGACAGAGAGCTGAACAAGGAGCCCGACTACGATGTTTGCTGACGCATCCGTGCTTTCAGTAGCTGCACATCATCAGAGGAAGACAACAATGAAGACGTAGGGTCGACATGAAGGGAACACACTGTCTGATGTGTAGTTATCATCCATTTGGGGGACGCTGTGGCAAAGAAAGAAAGGTCTCCTTGCCTCTCACTCCTGGGCTGAAATAGATGCGAGGTGGTGCTTCATCAGCAGGTGCACATAAGAGCACGTTTAATTGGTCCGTGAGTCAGAACCATTGGTCCAGTAATCCTGTAGCTGTGCTTCCAAATTGTTGCTCAGAACTGATATCTGGTCGGTAGCTTCTTATTATTTATGGTTTATTACGATCAAGAAACATTGCGTGTGCGTCGTACAATTAATCAAGTTCTGTACTTAAGTACAATTATGAGGTACCTGTTCTGGTGGTACCAGAGTTTTAAACCACTGCAACTCACGTTGCCACAGTTTCACGAGCGTGTCGGAGAACTTGAGTGCAGGACTTTGACTTTAGTATTTCTACGCTGTGGTATTGATGCTTTTACGTAAATGTGCTCAACACGAAATCCAGAGCAGATCTATTGCCTCCACTGGGCTCTCAACATGGCGACGGCTGAGCCGGCGGCTAGCAGCGGCTAGCAGCTAGCGGAGAAGCTCTGATAAAAACACACACAGAGTGACTTCATCCTCCTCTCAGGTACACGTTACTACTTTACAAAGATAATAGTTTGCTGCTACATAAATCCTCTGAATATCTAATTTAGCATTTACCTTTGATGTAACATATCTGAGTACTGCTTCCACCACTGGTGCCTTGATTTGTGATGATGTATTCTGATTTACACACACGGTGAGAAGCCTGTGAAGTTGTGACGTAAAATGAACTTATAGCTTTAATTTCAAGTGACTGAGTGTGTGAGAGAATTATTTAAAAAAACGTGCAGTATTTCATATTTCCAGCAGATTTAGCAGAAAAACATCAAGTTTACACTTGAAGTGGCTCTTTACATCTACCACCAAGTGAGGGGGGGGGGAGGGGGGGCTACCTCCGTCTGGACGTCTGGGGCCGGGCCAGCTTCGACTTCCTTTCTCTGTGAGAGAGAATGGACGGAAGTGGTGTTTTGTGTGTGTGTGTGTGTGTGTGTGTGTGTGTGTGTGAGAGAGAGCTTTGCACGGCTGTTATTTTGTTTTTCAAACCCTGGCGAGGCCTTGGCCTGAGTTTAGCATTTAAAGACAATAACAGAAGCAGCATTCCTGTGTGTGTGTGTGTGTGTGTGTGTGTGTGTGTGTGTGTGTGTGTGTGTCTGGCTTGCATAGTGGCGGTGTCATACTTTCTCCGCGGGTCAAATGCAAGGTGGAGACTAATGAAGTAGCAATGAGAGCGAGTCCTTCAGAGAGCTTCTGCTTCACTTCTCTCTTTCTGCTCGGCTTTGCTCTCTTTCTCTTTTCTTTTATTCTCTTCTGTTTGCCTCCCACAGTCTGTTGGCACAACACACACTCGCTGTATCACACACACACACACACACACACACACACACACACACACACACACACGCGCGGTCATGGGAACTGGAGGGTGTAACTGGTCAAAGGTCGCGTATGTTTGTGTGCTTCTCTGGATATCGACGCGGTGCAGAATTACTCAACGTCTTTGCATTTTAATGTTGTTTTCTTCTCGTTTTGTGCAGCTTTATCTTTTTTTCTCTCCTTTTCATTCGTCTGTCGGTGCATTCAGTGTCGACGCTTTGAGAAAAAGCCTTTTTTGTTTCTTTGTGATTCAAATAAAACTGGCAGACGTGAAACTGCTGCAGGAGCGGAAAGCCTTTCTTTTGTCGCGGCACAGACCGACTGTTTGTGTTTGAATGTTCTGCTGTCATCCGCACACTAGTGAACAGCTGCATATTTCCACTTCCCATTCCTTGGGAAGGTTAAAGGGTAGGCTCACCCAAATGACCAAAATCAAAAGAAAGATATTCCTCACTTACCTTTGGTGACGTAGAGCCGTGTGAATAGTTTGGTTTCATGTGTCCAGCTTTTTCAGATATAGTATGACAGTATTTCTTATGTATATAATATATAAAAAGTCAATATTATTTCTGGTAGAAGTGAATGCTTTATTTATCCTGGAGGATCCCATCGAGCCAAGACGCAGCATAACGGTTTCACACAAACAACACAACATTAATATTCCAAAAGACAGATCAGTCAGAACCAGACCAGAGCTTCCTGACTGGCTAAACATCTGTCAGCAGTAAGCTGAGCTGAGCCTCTTCATGGTGAGGGTGTGAGTTCGGGTTAACACCCCAAACATTCTGCTCTGGCAGTGAGTGGAGCTGGAACCGGTGCCGATCATCGGCGAACGCGCTTCATGCTCTGAAGCGGAGGCCAACCAGATGGCAGCCAGCTACGCCTGTTTACGCAGGAGGCTCAGGCAAGTTTATTTGTATAGCACATTTCAACAACAAGGTAATTCAAAGTGCTTCACATAAAACCATTAAAAGCATCAAAACATAAGGCAAAAGAAAAGGAGATTTAAAAACAATTAAGAACATTCATTAAAACACAGTGTAAGACAGTTTCATAGTAAAATGCAGGAAATTGATTAATATATTAATTGAATGTGGTTCAATTAAAGGCAGCAGCAAACAGAAAAGTCTTCAATCTTGATTTAAAGGAGCTGAGGGTCTCAGCAGACCTGCAGCTTTCTGGGACTTTGTTCAGATATGTGGAGCAGAAACACTGAACGCTGCTTCTCCATGTTTAGTTCTGACTCTGGGAACAGGAAGTAGACCGGTCCCAGACGACCTGTGGACAAGTTTTTCCAAATCCTGTTGAGACATAAGTCCTCTAATCCTTGATATATTCTTCAGGTGATAGTAGGCTGATTTTGTAATTGTCTTGATGTGGCTGTTCAGGTTGAGGTCTGAATCCATAACTACACCTAGATTTCTGGCTTGGTTTGTGGGTTTTAACATCAGTGATTGAAGCTGAGCGCTGATTTTCAATTGTTCGTCCTTGGTACCAAAAACAATTACTTCTGTTTTATCTTTGTTTAATTGAAGAAAATTCTGGCACATCCAGTTGTTGATTTGTTCAATGCAGTTACCCAGCCCTTGTATGGGATTATAGTCCCCTGGTGACATAGTTATGTAGATTTGTGTGTCGTCTGCATAATTATGATGACTGTAAGAGTAAGAGAAATACGGTGGCCGATGTGAAAACCTGAACGCATGAAACACAGCAATTCGTATTTGTCGTATTAAGGCGTTAATGTTGCACTGATGCACTCTGGATCAACCCGTGTGTGTCTGCAGGTGGAACACAGCACCCCCTCACAGAACATACAACTTAGAAGTTGCACAAACTGAAAAGTTGAAAAGAAAATCTCTGGAGGAACAGCAGTTCAAGGCACAATAAGCCTTTATTTCTTTTACAGCATTTCAACATTACAACATCTTTCACAACATTTTACTCGACATTACTGCAGGTGCCGTGGCCGTTACAGCTGCAACATGCCCCCTGTGCTCGCGATGAGACTCCACTGGCTGGTCTCCGGCCTGTAGCGCTCTGCCCGTCAAAACCTCCCGTGGCGTAGATGCACTCGCCCAGCACAGCGACGCTCACGTAGCATCAGCGGTGGTACATGAGTGGCCCCTCGTGCCAGGTGCGCATGCTCACGTCGAACCTGCGCACGCTGTTGAAACGCTCGACCCCGTTGAAGCCGCCGACGCAGTAGACGCTCCCGTCGAGGACGGCGTGCCGTGGCAGGCGCGAGAACTCCACGCCTTGGTCTAGAGGTCGGTGCTGACGTCGTACGACTCGATGCTGTTCGTTGGATCGGTGCCGCTCCAGCCCCCTATGGCCAACAGGATGCCGTTAGGCAGGCGAGGGCGGGCGAGAGGGTTGCTGAGATGCGCAGAGGGTCTGGACCTCATGATGGGACTTAGGATTTCGATGACTGCCCTGCGCATGTGCAGGCACTCAGCGTTGTTCTTCACCAGCTCATTGGACATCACGTTCAACCTCAGGTAGTCCTTACTCATCAACACCAGTCGCACCTACACAGAGACTGCAGCACCACAGCGAAAAGCAGACATCGCAGTGCTCTTGTCTACGGTATATGTTAACCTTTTGTCACCAGATTTAGTTTAGACTTGCATCTTCAGCATTAAAAATAAAAGTAACAACACTACGTGTGTGTCCGCCTCGAGAATACATCGCAGAAATTGGCGACGAGGATAAAACTACGTTCCCGCAGGGTAGGAGAGACACTCGGTGTCAGTACTAGTGAGTATGATGGCCCTGTTTGGGAGAATTGACGAATTCAAGCCAGAAAATGAACAATGGTCCGCGTACATTGAACGGATGGAACAATTCTTCGAAGCTAACGACGTAGCCGAAGATAAGCAAGTAGCTACGCTTCTCAGTGTAATGGGTGCGGCTACTTATGGGCTTTTGAGAAATCTGGTGCAGCCCAGGAAGCCAAAAGATAAGACGTTTGACGAAATAGTGGCCGTTCTAAAGGAACATTATGAGCCCAAGCCCTTATTAGTAGCTGAAAGGTTTCGCTTTAACCGGTGTAACCAAGAAGCCGGTGGCTCAGTATGTAGCAGAGTTGAAACAATGCGCATCTAACTGTGAGTTCGGCGCCAACTTGGACGCATCACTGCGAGATCGTCAGTGGAATAAGAAACGAGGGCTGCCTGAGGAGACTACTTTCGGAAAATGATCTGACTTTTGCAAAGTCTTTTGAGATCGCGCTCAACATGGAGACTACCGACAGAGACGCACGTCAGTTGAGAGGGATGGAAAGTGAAAGTGTCGGGGCGGCAAGCATTCACAAGGTGAGGCCACAGCGGACAAGGAACTGTTGCAGGTGCAATGGAAAGAATCACGAGCCAGATGAGTGCCGTTTTAAAGAGACTAAATGCCATAACTGTGGCAAGACGGCATATTAAAAAGGCATGTCGGTCCAAGGCACAGGCAGTAGAATTTTGACTGTCACAAGTGAAGATGTGTTCATGAAAAAGCTTGCTCACACTTCACTGAACATTGAGGACAAGATCTCACTGTTCCTGCTACAATATCGGACTACGCCTAACTGCACTACTGGACATTCCCCGGCTGATCTGTTTCTTCACAGACATATCCGGACAAGGTTGGATTTCCTAAAGCCTTGTACCAAGGAGACGGTACGCAAGAAACAGTATCAGCAAAAAGAACGCCATGACCGAATAACTAAACCGCCAAAGCGATATATGCCATAAGACTGTATACTCCTACAGCGGACTGTATCTTTAGCTTATACTGTTGTTCAGTTAAGAATGCTTAAGTTGTTGTTCTCAGTTAAAAGGGGGAATAATGTGGTGTATTGATCACATTACGTTACATGGTTGAAATGCTGAAGATGCAAGTCTAAGGCCATATCCACACTAGTCCCGTTTTGCTACGTTTACACTGAGCAGCCGCACCACGCCGGAGTTTTGGAGCACCCTAAACGGAGGAACCTGAAAACTCCGCCGTGGTTGGAGGTATTTGAAAACTCCGGGGTTTTGGTTGAGTGTAGACGTCGGATACGGATGTCTGTTAGAAAAAATGAGCCCACACACGTGCTCGCTACTGGATTAGTTATTACCAGCCATGACGTCTCCGTCCCTGATTCGTCACACTCACTATCACGTGACCCGTACCCGGAAGAAAACAAACAGCCGGGCGACCAGCAGCGATTCATTTCAACATGGATAACGAATGGCAAGCCTTGCTTGCTGTGTTGTCTGTACTAGCAGCTATTGTGGAGTTAAATGCGTCATTTTACAATGCTGCTATTGCCTACAGGCGGAGGAGGCGAGCTATTCTTCGAGCGATGAGCGACCATTCCCGAGTCGAGAGACGCTATCAGCCGGACATGGAGCGCCGGTTTTGTGCACGCTGTATTACCTGTTGTGCAGTAAAAAGTCTGCATTTATGTGGAGGAAGCAGCTGTTATTCTAGCGATTCACACCAAACGCCGCAAAATCGCCGGAGAGGGGGCGTGGTTTATAGACCTGGATCTGTTCAACTGTCCGCCATTAACCATGGAAAAAATAACCTATATTTCTATGTGTTGTGGAAGTCACAGATACCCCGGGAAACTAAACGCCGTCATGTCTGGTTCATAATATTGTTCAGAGGAGCTCCGTGGATTGTATCGAGCTGTATTCACTGTGTCTAGCAAGCCACCGGTCGCTGTTTACTACAGCTGTAGTAACAAAATATACAAAAATAAAACTGATTCGGCTGTGATTCAACGGCAATAAACCGACAAAAAGGGACTCGGAAATAACTACGTAATGATGCCGATTTGTACTTGTCTTCTCCGACAAAAAGGGACTCGGAAATAACTACGTAATGATGCCGATTTGTACTTGTCTTCTCCGACAAAAAGGGACTCGGAAATAACTACGTAATGATGCCGATTTGTAGGCTACTTGTCTTCTCAATGGAGCTCTGATGGATCGGTGCTAGGCTATGCTAACATCGTAGCAGCTCCACCAGCACTCAATAACGTCATGTAGACGTAAATACGGCAGCGTCTATTCATTGTTTGTACCGTATGGTTTACACACACACATGTGTACACATAGTTTGGTCCGGTCTCTATTGATATGAGGTATCGTAGAGCTCTGAGTGAACACAGACGGCTACAGCATTTATTTCCTGATTCAACAGCGGCAGGAAGTCAGTGATGACAGGGGGAGCAACTCAACGCTGATAGGCTATCGCGCCACAGCGTCACGCGATTATGTCGCAGAAGTTGAAACATTTCAACTCACGCGTTGGCGGTGGACGCGGCGGTCCACCGCGCCGCAGAAACACGTCCAACGCACCGCGCCATCGCAAAATCACGGCGGGCCAGTTTCATCGCGTCTGTGCATAGACTTTGAATGTAATCTCGACGCGCGTCAAAAAATCTGCGCGTCCGGTGTGAACGCACCTTAAGTCCTTCTTTATGGAGCATGAAAATATGTACGAAGATATATTATATTCGCTAATGCTAATCGCGGTTAGCATTTCCCCATTGGCGGTAATGTTAAAATTAGCTTAGAAGAGCACTGCAATGTCTGCTTTTCGCTGCGGTGCTGCGGTCTCTGTGTAGGTGCGACTGGTGTTGATGAGTAAGGACTACCTGAGGTTGAACGTGATGTCCAATGAGCTGGTGAAGAACAACGCTCAGTGCCTGCACATGGTCAGGGCAGTCATCGAAATCCTAAGTCCCATCATGAGGTCCAGACCCTCTGCGCATCTCAGCAACCCTCTCGCCCGCCCTCGCCTGCCAAACGGCATCCTGTTGGCCATAGGGGTCCAACGAACAGCATCGAGTCGTACGATGTCGGCACCGACCTCTGGAAGCGGGGACAGACCAAGACGTGGTCCTCGTGCTACCACAGCACCGCCATCCTCAACAGGAGCATCTACTGCGTCGGCAGCTTCAACAGGGTAGAGCATTCCAACAGCGTGCGCAGGTTCGACGTGAGCATGCGCACCTGGCACGAGGGGCCACTCATGTACCACCGCCGAGGCTACGTGAGCCTCGCTGTGCTGGGCGAGTGCATCTACGTCACGGGAGGTTTTGACAGGTACTCGCGACTCAGCACCGAAGATCCAGCGCAGGATGGCTCTCTACGCTCACATTGAGGTCGTTTCTACCGAGGATGTCGGCGAGTTGCTGCACGGCGAGCTGCGGGAACTCTTCGGACCAAACCACCTCCTCAAAGTGGTCAACGATGAAGTGGTAGGCCTCGAGCCGCAGCTCGTGGGACAAGCAGGTGTCGGTGACCTGAAAGATGCCGATGCCGAATTTTTCTCTGCATTTGACCCATCCCTGTAGATAGGGAGCAGTGGGCTGCCAATGACAGGCGCCCGGGGAGCAGTTAGGGGTTCAGTGTATTCAGGTACACTTCGACACGTGACACATCCCAGTCGGAGATCGAACCGTGAACCTTCCGGTTCCCAGACGACCTCTAACCCAGTGCGCCACGGTCGCCCCCACGACAGGTACACTTCGACACGTGACACATCCCAGTCGGAGATCGAACCGTGAACCTTTCCGGTTCCCAGACGACCTCTAACCCAGTGCGCCACGGTCGCCTCCACGGTGTACGCAAACTCAATGATGAGCTGCATCATGGCCGGAGACAGGCCGGGTATGTGGAAGACCTCCTTGTCTGGAGGTGAACAGCGACTCCAGAGATCTCTGCAGAGGATTGGAAACAGACTTCAGATTTTCATTCTCATTGTCTCATTGATAACAATGATAACGTTTTCAAATAAACATTCACAAAATCAACATATTACACCATTTTGCATTCAAGGGAAATTGTACAATACGTAAACCGCCGGACATCATTCCGAGTGTAACTAGCAGTAAGAATGTCGCTGTCAAATAAATGTCACAAATATGTAATACTACATTTTGTATGCTATTTTAGTTTTCTTTTGTGATCTCTCTGGAGCTGTTTCACCACCATCTACAATTCATCTCAGGTTTTGTGCAGCAGTGAACAGCTTCTTCCTTCAATTTGTGTGTCGAATTAACCATCTCAAGTGTTTGCAATTACTTTTCGTTTTGTTGCATTAAATTAATTCAGTCACTTTTCTGAACACACAAACTACTCAACGCTACTAATCAATACTAATCTGCTTAAAAGCACATTACTTATACATATATATATCAGATAGCCAACTCACTGGAAGTACGTGCTGTATCGACACAGGAAGACCTTGTTGATCTCAAACGTTACGTCCTCGACTTTGACGACTGCGTCGCAGAGTTTTCCCTCCAGACGGGGAGAAATAAACGATGCGCTTGCCCTGAGTGAAGGTTCGTTCCAGTAGCTCATCTTGATTTTCTGAGAGAGCTTTTTGGTCGATGACTTGTCTCAAGGGTTTCAACAGGTCTTTTGAGTCAAAAGAGAGACACTGACCACACCACATGGTCAGGTGCTAGAATTCTAGTTCCAGGATTCCACTCCAGAATGGAATCCTGGAACTTTGACATCACTGATGAACTGACATCCTCCAATTCAACCTGTAGACCATGCCATTGTCATACAAGCATCAAGTCATGCAGTATTTATTGCTGTTACTTAGTTTTCTTTTTGTGTTTTACATGTACATCAATCTGACAGTGGTGTTTCACCAAAGTGGCAAAAACATGATAAATGTTGCTGTTTTGCATATAATCCACACTGTAAACAGTGTCATTCTGCTTTTGACAGAAGCCATTTCACTGAATGGTGCTGAATGGTAAAAAACATATGTAAAACATATTATGTTTTACATGTATTACAGATGTCCACCAGTAAAATAAGCAACTCAGTCATTTTACTGTTAGTTTAAACTCCTTGGTCACTTTGTTAGGTACTATATAATCTAATACAATCCTCTACAACAGCTCAGATATCAATGTTTAGTTTTTGTAAAAAACTTTCACAGAGATGTTGATTCAACTATGTGTTTATTATTGACGTTGAAGTTTGCAGTGCTGTACATGCATCTATGCATGAAGCCATTCATTCAGGCATCGACACACTTACGGAGTCAAACACATTCATATCCTTGAATCCACTTTAATTCACTTTAAATGAGAAGAACAGTTATTTATGTATGTCTATGTATTATTTATAATCCATCCAGTTGAATTTGAAAACAGAGTAATAATTGTTAAAATATAATTGATGTGTACTTCATTTGATTTCACAGTTGTTGACTACACAGAGACGTTGTTACGACTATTAGGCTTCTTGAATATGAATGAATACGTATTTTATATATATATATATATATATATATATATATATATATATATATATATATATATATATATATATATATATATATATATATATATATATATATATATATATATATATATATATATAATTGTGGGCTTGCCTGCAGTCAAATTGCAGCTGACCTGCTGTGCACTAACTCGAGAAGTCTCTACATTACGCAGCAATTAGTTGGAATTAAAGGTTTAACTTTGGTTTTCAGAACTGTGTGTGTGTGTGTGTGTGTGTGTGTGGGGGGGCGGACGGACAAAGAAGTCACAAGGTCCTCAACAAAAAAAACTCAAAAGAAAGAACCTTAGATATGTGATGGCTGTGTTTATATGTGTATATATATTATTAATTACACTTTATTATTAACACACTAACATGACTTCAACATATTTCTTTACCTGATACTTCGTGATAGATGTTGTATTCGACTCTGTGCTTTATTCACTTAGCAGTGTCTTATTTTAGGAGAAATCATAATCTCTGAGCGTGATGCTTCCTCCTCTCTCTCTTAGCTCTCATTACAAAGATTATGTTCAGAGTTAGTGAATCCAGCTGAAACCCTGAACATGTGGGGTTCAAATGAATAGTTTTGTTATGTCCCAAGTGGAAATTGCACCCTTGGCTGTAATTAATGAATTGAAGGTGGACTGTAATGGAAATAGTTGCCACGACGGCACCAGCAACGTCTCTTCTTTCACTCACTACCTGAATCCACACAAGTGGATTAAACCCTATGATTAACTCCACATTACAGACTTTATTTTCTTTTTTCTTCCAGGAAACTTCAAAATAAAGCGTTCGCTCCCAAACCTGCACTATTGAGTCATGTAGAAAATCAAAGGATGTGATGAAACGTTGGTTCTCCGCCACTAGAGGGCAGCACTGGCGTGCCATGAAGCCGCTCGGTATCCAAACCGCAGGGAACTCGAACACAACTTTCCCTTTGTTACATGCAGGCCTCCCATGACCCGCATCACATGAGGCTCATGCAGCTCACCACCATGCACGATGCATGTGACCCCCTAGACTGCTGCACAGTGCGCCACAGACAGTGCCTTTGCTGCAATAGCTGCTCTGTCAGCCTGCTGGAGGTGTGGATGACCATTATCGCTCTTTCAGTGGTTTCAATGATCTTTTCTCTCCTTCGTTTCTTCTTCTCTTCCCTTTTCCTACCTTCCTTATCGCAGCAGCAGATGAAGCTCCTTCCCACAGCCTCCCATCTGTGATAACACGTTCGCTATAAAAAGTGCACATCAGCAGCAAAATAGCCGTCTCTCACACCCAGACGCTCGCCTGCAGAGCGTAATGACTTTTGATTTTCGCCCAGAAGTGGAGCGGGCCTAATTGTCTGGTGTTAATCGTGAGAGATTTGCTCCTTCGTCTTTCTTCTGCTTGGCAGTGTTGGTTCACACATTGCTGTAAGACATCAGCCAGACTCGGGCCAGACTGCTGTCTCAGCACCCATCGGCAGAGAACTGCAGAGGAAGGAGAAAGATAACGGCAGAGGCAGATGATGAGAGAGTGACTCGGTGTGGACTTGAATGTGACGTGGTGTGACTGTTATCAGAGTGTGAACGAGTGAAAATGAATGTCACAGGATGAGGATTTAGGTCTCGGCTCGTACGCTCAGTCTCCGCCCGGTATTAGCAGCAACTGACCGGAGCGTCGGCAGCTGATGGATGGATTTTAAAGGCTAGTGTCAGTTTATTACACCCGTGGGTCTTATTCTGGTGCTTTTGGACGTCGTTTCTGATCAGCTGTACATCTCAACGTTTGAAGGAGCCAGAACTTATTTGGAGGATAAAACAAATAAACGGAGAAAATGTAACATTCAAACTTTAAGCTGCTGCAAACATCCATCACAATTTCGGGTTCCTGATAGAACTTGACCTGCCTGCAGAGAGAGCATATTCCCAATACTTCGGGTGCACTCTCCTTTTAAAGTGTTGGTCTGACTGCACCAGAGTCTATTGCCAAGCTGGCAGCTCTGTGAGGCCATGCTTAGAAACAGCAGTGCTTTGAGCTAAGTGCTAACAACATCAGCATGCTCGCATGCTCACAATAACAATGTTAAAAGCGCCCTGTGGTTCCATTTAAAGTTTCCTTTTACAGTCCGTGTTACTCACCAAAGCACAGAGTGTATCCTCGAGGCATAACAAACGTATTGAATGCATTTGCTTACGCATAAAACATTTGCAAAAGTATTTTGTTTTACTTCATATCTTCAACATTTTGCAGCGTTGTTCTTCTTCTCTGCCGTTTATTGATGTGGTTTGTTGGTGTTGTACCGTTGGCTGTCGATCAGTGAAACACTATGAAACCGCTGCCAGGAATCACATCAGCTGCATGCTGGGAAAAAAAATAAAGTGGTCAGAAACTCCACAGGGTGCCATTGACATACGGCTGTTTCACAGCTTGACCATCGTCACCATTTTTGTTTAGCGTGTTAGCATGCTCACGGTAGCACTCAACACAAAGTACAGCTGAGGCTGATGGGAATGTAGTTTTGAAGAAATTTGGTCATAAACGAGTTTCGGACACATTAACATTTTGACTTCATGATGGCGCTGCTTTAGATGGAAGGTCGGGGGATTACTGTGATGATTCATCCCCTGGGGGACATGAACACATTCGTAGAAATCCATTGAATAGTTTGTTGACACATTTCCCTCTGAAGTACTCGACTCCGAACTCAAGCTCATGGTGGGGCAAGAGGAAAAGTTATGTTTTAACCAAAGTCAGTAGGATACATCCTCTGGGGACCCTGAATGTCTGTACATAATTTCATGGCAATCCATTGAATAGTTGTTGACGAATTTCCCTCTGAAACACATCTACTCAACTCCGAACTCAAACTCATGGTGGAGAAAGAGGAAATGTCAAGTGATCGCCTAAGTCAGCAGGATTCATCCTCTGGTGACCATGAATGGACACAATTTCAATCCATCTTGTAGAAGTAGAGATGTTTCACTAAATAAATGAAAATATGTTTGACCTGATGGTGGTGCTAGATGAAAAGGCAGGAAGTTAGTTCAGTGGAGATCAAAGATTCCTCCTCTGGGGACCATCATTTCATGGCAATCCGGTTTAATAGTTGTTGTCAAATTTTGCTCTAAAACACTTCACCTCAAGTCTGAACTCAAACTCATGAACAGCACGAGTAAAAGTCGAGGGATCCCCAAAGTCAGTAGGATTTGTCCCCTGGAGACCATGAATGTCTGTACGAAATTGTAATGCAATCTATCTTGTCGAGATGTTTGGCTGACTAAATAAAAAAAATATTTGACCTGCTGCTGGTGGTCGATTACAATTCAGGAAGTTGTTTCAGTGTAGATCAAAGATTGATCCTCTGGGGACCATGAATGTCTGTACACAATTTCAAGGCAATCCATCTTGTAGATGAAGAGATGTTTGGCTGAATAAATGAAAAACATATTTGACCTGGATGAAAGGCAGGAGGTTAATTAAGTGTATATCAAGGATTCATCCTCTGGGGAACATGAATATCTATAATAAATTTCATGGCAATCCATTCAATAATTGTTGACAAATGTCGCTATGAAACACTTCCCCTCAAGTCTGAACTCAACCTCTTGGTGGAGCAAAAGGGGAGTCATCCTCTGGGGACCATCATTTGTTGAGGTGCCTTCCCTAGAAGCATACGGCCCCTCGTGACCCCTCGTCCCCCTCGTGACTGTAAACACTGGAGCTTCATGCTTAGCTTTGGGGGTTGTTTCGTCCTTGTCGTGGATCTTGGGATTTCCTGGTTCCCTCTCAGGATTTGGGAACAGAGCAAGTCTCAGAGTAATGGAGCTGCAAAGCAAAACAGAAGAAGAGAGGCGAGATAAGCAGAATGAACCACTAATGACGGGGTGTGTGTGTGTGCGTGTGTGTGTGTGTGTTGCTATTTGCAGACGGGAGGTTGAGGTTAATGAACGATCACATATTTGGGACTCTGATGTCTGTGGAGGCGGCTGGAGGAGGGTTGAGCTTCAAAGAGAGCACTTTCTTTGAATGAGATGGGGGAAGTGTGTGTAACACAAGCAGGGTTCATGTCCCAGCGTATGGCCTCCGTTTCTTTTCTCTTTTTATTTACAAAGTGCACTTAAAATGATTGAACGGCCTCATAAATCAGAGGCAACATCTTCTGTCAGTCATCAACTGGACTCTTCATCTCATCGTGATGCTGCAAAAAATATCAGATCATCATTCTACTGATCAAGAGGTAATTATCAATAACAGTAATTATTAAAAGGGTGCACATTCTTTTTAGAAAGTGGAGAAGGCAAAGTCCAGCTGAGGCTGATGGGGACGTCATTCGTGCGTCACGTATTTGTTCACAAACAAAAGTATTGGACAAATGACCAGATGAAGGCGCTAGATGTGAAGCGTTAATGCATCCTCAGGGGGACATGAACCGAATGTAATGCTACACTAGCGTCACAGCTTTGTGGATGGCAGTGGTGGTCGGTCGGTCCACCACTTTGATCCAGACTGAAATATCTCAACAACTATCAAATGGATTGTCGTGAAGTTTGGTTCGGACGTTCATGGTTCCCAGATGATGAATCCTCATGACTTTGGTGATCCTCTGACTCTTCCCTCCAGTGCCACCGTGAGGTTGACAATTCTGGAATTTGACTTAAATATCCAACAACTATTAGATGGATTGCTGTTCAATTAGTTTAAAACATTCATGTTCCCCTCAGGATGAATTGTCCGTGGAGCGCCAGCATCAGGTCTTAAATGTGTCCATTTGGTTTATGACCAAATAAAAATGAATGCGTTTTAGTCCTAATTAGGGCTGACGTGCTTTACTAAGATGGTGAACAGAGTCAACGTTCCTGGACATTTACACCGTCAATTTGAGCACGTTAGCATCCTGCTGTTAGCATTTAGCTCAAAGTACAGCTTCCCATGGCTGGACATGAGTCGATGGAGCTCAATGGCACAGAGGGCTCTGTTTATGGGATTTGTTGACAATTATAAAAATATATAGCCTGATCCGTTAAGGTGAGTCGTTTTTCTCAATGAGGAAGTGCGTCACCGTCATGTTGTGTTTGAGCTAAAACGGAGAAACTTTAAGACACATTTAAGTTTATTCCATCTTTTCTAGGTCAAGTTATAATTGCCCCGTGTTTTCCTCTTCATCCACCATCATGCATCAACTTAAACCTTCCCCATCAGCACGGAGGCCCCTTCATGTCGCCCGCACTAAACTGACTTGTTCCAGTGGTGTGTGTGTGTGTGTGTGAGTGAGTGCCCTGTCACCATGGCAACAATGGTTCAAATTATGGATTATCTTTGTTCTTTTGTGAAATGGTTCTCAGGGTTTCAGAGCTCAGATGACTCGTGTGTGTGTGTGTGTGTGTGTGTGTGTGTGTCATGGTCTGAGGAGATGAAAATCACTTCAAACATGGAATTCAAAATGTGAGTTGTGGCCTTTAGTTGCTTCCAGAGGGAGATGGATAGTTATTGTTTTTTGTGTCCATTGTTTTGTCCGTGTTCTGTCTGACATCTTAAACACAACTTAACATGGAAACACCAAAAGGATTATGAAACGATACTTGTAGCAGGGTTTTAGCATGGGTCAAGAAAGAACCGATTCAGTTTTGGAACGGATCACGGGGCGGATACACAAATAATATTTCTCTTATGGAAGTGGCCTTGGCTGCTGGAGGTCTGTGACAGTCTGTAATCGTTTTTTCCGATGAATAAACCGGGAGAGTTTCATGCCGCTCCAAGCAGCAGGAATTTTAAGATTTAAAATCTATATTCGTCGCATTCACAACAATGGAGCAGATGTTCTCAGGCTTCCTCCAACAAATGCTGCTACAAAAGGTGTGAAAAGAAAAAATTGTGCAAAAGTTAAAATATGAGAATTAATTATAGTATACATAAAGAAATATAATATATATAAAATATAATATTTATGAAATAAAATATATTGGATAAAGAATAAACTATAGAATATATAACATAAAATAAAAAATATATAAATTAAAATATAATAAAAAGTAATAATTTAAATTAAATTAGATTAAAATAAATATAATGTAAAATATATGGTATATAACTAAACCGTTATATACGTATAAAATAGAAAGCAACATGTAAAATAAAATATAATATTTATAAATAAATACAATTTAGATGAATAAGAACATGTTATGTTATATATAGACAGATAGATATATAGATACATTTAATTACAATATAATACTGTGAATACCCTATACATGAAAACTGTGGTGAAGGTAAAGTGATGTCAGTCACGTAACCAAAACATCCAAATATAGGAAAACTAGAAAAGGCTCCTCTCTGTGAGTGTATGAAAACCCTGTGCACGCTCTCGTCATCATTAAACCAAACAGAATTGCAGGCTCTTCTGTTTGGCCGGGCCTCAGCCACACTGTGCCAGGCGGCCGGCCTCAGCGGGCATATGTGCCACCAACTGTCTGTCGGCGCTCCGGAGGCTGGCGTCCACCACGAGCATCGGCGATGACAACAGAATACATAAAGAATGAGCCGGCAGACATGTTGACTCTTCGTCTGCTTAATGGGAAAATGTTGAAGAATCACGCATCAAAGGATCAATGGACGCAGCACTCAGCAGTTTCACAATCAGATAATTCTCCCTTATCTTCAATGAACCCCAAAAAATGAAATGACATATTCATGGTTTTGAGTGAAACTCTTCAAAAGCAGCATGTGCTTTTCTGCAGAATACTCTGAATGAAATACGTAATCAAATATGCAGCTTCTCACATGTCGAGTACTCGCTGATTGCACAGAATCCACCGGGAAGATTCACGTCATGTTTCATCTGTAATGAATGTTTGAATTGAACTTCTCTCTTTATTTACCAGCCTAGTCGTCTGTGGCATGTTTCATTTATGTTTCTCTGTCAGAAGGAAACACACGGCAGTTTAATTTACATTAATAAAGCACTCAAACGGAAACACTGTGGATCAATCTGCCAATTATTTGTCTTGTTTGAAAGTAAAATGAATATCTTTGAAGTTTGGACTGATGCTCCGACTAAACAAGACATTTTGAAGACGAATAGGAGAATATTTTGGGTCGGTCGGACAAAACAAGACGTTATTGTGATTTTCCTTTTACTATTTTCAGACATTTGATAGACAAAACAACAAGTGAACTTCAAATAAAATTGATAATCGGTTTGAAGAATTCTTCACATAATGTTGAAAATGACTGAAAGCTTCGCGCCCTCATTCATCTGTTAATTGCGGAATAACAACCTTCGTTCCAAAGGTGTGAATTTGTCCGACACGTTCATCAGCACCTTCTCTGCTGTTACCTCCTCCTCCTCCTCCTCCTCCTCCTCCTCCTCCTCCTCCTCCTCCTCCTCCTCCTCCTCCTCCTCCTCCTCCTCCTCCTCCTCCTCCTCGTGTTATCTCAGCTGGTTAAATGTGACCTTCACCAGAGTCCTGAGGGAGCAGAGCGAGCTCG
>CM051707.1:1986365-1998865 GCA_028022725.1 Lycodopsis pacificus | reverse complement strand
GAGCGTGTGTGTGTGTGTGCGTGCGTGAGTGTGTGCGTGTGTGTGTGTGCGTGCGTGTGTGAGCGTGTGTGTGTGTGAGCGTGCGTGTGTGAGTGTGCGTGTGTGAGCGTGCGTGTGAGTGTGTGCGTGTGTATGTGTGAGCGTGTGCGTGCGTGTGAGCGTGTGTGTGTGTGTGTGCGTGTGTGTGTGCGTGTGCGTGTGCGTGTGAGTGTGACTGTGTGTGAGCGTGTGCGTGCGTGTGTGCGTGTGTGTGTGAGCGTGTGTGCGTGTGTGCGTGTGTGCGTGTGTATGTGTGTATGTGTGTGCGTGTGTGCGTGTGTATGTGTGAGCGTGTGTGAGTGTGTGCGTGTGAGCGTGTGTGAGTGAGCGTGTGTGTGTGTGTGTTCGTGTGTTTGTGTGTGTGTGTGTGAGCGTGTGCGTGCGTGTGTGAGTGTGTGCGTGTGTATGCGTGTGCGTGTGAGCGTGTGTGCGTGTGTATGTGTGTGCGTGTGAGCGTGTGTGCGTGTGTATGTGTGTGCGTGTGAGCGTGTGTGAGTGTGCGTGTGAGCGTGTGTGTGTTCGTGCGTGTGAGCGTGTGTGTGTGTTTGTGTGTGTGAGCGTGTGTGTGAGCGTGCGCGTGAGCGTTTGTGTGTGTGTGTGCGTGCGTGTGTGTGTGTGTGTGAGCGTGTGCGTGCGTGTGTGAGTGTGTGCGTGTGTATGTGTGAGCGTGTGTGCGTGTGAGCGTGTGTGTGTTCGTGCGTGTGTGTGTGTGTGTGTTTGTGTGTGTGTGCGTGTGTGTGTGTGTGCGTGTGTGTGTGTGTGCGTGCGTGTGTGTGTGTGTGTGTGAGCGGCCGTGTTCGTGGCCGTGTGTGAGCGTGTGTGTGTGTGTGTGTGTGTGAGCGTGTGTGTGTGTGTGTGTGTGTGTGTGTGTGTGTGTGTGTGTGTGTGTGTGTGTGAGCGGCCGTGTTCGTGGCCGTGTGTGAGCGTGTGTGTGTGTGTGCGTGTGTGTGTGTGTGTGTGTGAGCGGCCGTGTTCGTGGCCGTGTGTGTGCGTGTGTGTGTGTGTGCGTGTGTGTGTGTGTGTGTGTGAGCGGCCGTGTTCGTGGCCGTGTGTGTAGCAAAGATGAATGGTCTCATTTGTGGCGGGCGCCTGGAGGCCACAGACTGATGCGGCCGAGCTGCTGCAGACTTCATCTCACAGTCAGACCGGGTCCACTCTAAATGCTGATGAATCTGAGGACACCTTCTGTGTTCCAACGTTTGGTTTCACACGAGCACGTTCAGGTCCTCACAACGACAGGAACACACTTAAAGGAACAGCGTGGGACATTCACAAGAATCTATTCGCAAACATTGAATATACGGTAATACTGATGAGTGCTTTCTTTCGTGTATTTTCACCTGAAAGGAAGAATCGTTGTGTGTTCGCTAGCTTGGAATGAGACGTTTATATCTACGGAGCGGCTCCTCTTCACGGAGGCCCCCGTGTTTCTACGGGAGCCCAGAACAGACAAAACTAACCTGCTTCGTCATCGCAGCGCTTCATTGCAAGCGCTGGAGACCAGCCGGTGGACCGAGATGAAGCTCAAGGCCTCCTTTGAGAATTCTTGTTTCGTGAACTATACTGATATATATGACCCCCCCCCCCCGCCCCCCCCCCCCCCCCCCCCTACCATTATGACCAATAGAAATCCACGAGACTCTCACCGTTCAGCCACACGAGTCAGCGTTGGTCTGGAAGGAGAGCTTGGTGGTGAGGAGGTTTGACGTTGAGGGATGTTTAGTGGCTGCTGGACAAGAGAGATCCGCCTTCACCACACACACACACACACACACACACACACACACACACACACACACACACACACACACACAGTACGGTACACGCTTGCACACTTCTCTACCTATCCTGCTCATCTTCCTTCTTCCTTCCTGTATCATTTCCTCATTTGCCACAGAAGAAGCTTATTGATTTTTGGTTGAATGAATGTGTGTGAGCACTGTACAAGTGAAGTGTGTGTGTGTGTGTGTGTGTGTGTGTGTGTGTGTGTGTGTGTGTGTGTGTGTGTGTGTGTGATAAGGATCCCCCTGCTGCCTCTCCTGGTGATATTTCAGATGCAGTTGTTTATTTCATCGACGATGGAGAACTTCATTAAAAGTGGTGTTGATTAAAAGAGAGAGTAGAAGAAGAGAGAGAGAGAGGAAGATGACGACGAGTAACAGGAAGTCGTCGGCTTCTTTTCGTCCCGGTTAGACGGTGGGAAGCTTCAGGGTCACATGTCGACTCAGCGTACACTGGGTCCAGGACTGCAGCCAGGATTTCTGCAGCAGGTTGACTCAAGATTATTAAATTCATGTTTTGTCACGGTGACGTCAGAGGCGTCATATTGTTGTTTTTAATAGCACACACGTTATTATCACCACAATAAAAGTGTTGTGTTTGATTCTTAAACAGCAGCAATAGACGTGTCAATAATGCTGCTGAACGGAGACCATAAACACACACACGGTCAATCTGTGTCTCCCAGTCCAGTGCACACACACACACACACACACACACACACACACACACACACACACACACTACCAGTCACTACATTCATCACTGCCAAGGTGTGTGTTTAGTAGCCATGTTGGCTGCGCAAAGTGCTCCATCAAATTGACTTTCCTGACATATGGTGTGTGTGTGTGTGTGTGTGTGTGTGTGTGTGTGTGTGTGTGTGTGTGTGTGTGTGTGTGTGTGTGTGTGTGTGTGTGTGTGTGTGTGTGTGTGTGTGTGTGTGTGTGCGTGCGTGCGTGCGTGTGCAGAGTGATGCTGCCGGTCAGAGAGATGAGTACGACTGATAATTTGATTTGACAAAGATATGCAGCCTGCGCTCGTCTTCCAGCCTCTGAAGTAAAAAAAGGTCAAAGATCAAAAGTCACGGTTGACTTTATTACCTCATCACAGGAATGGTGTCGGGCAAAGCCGGAGGTGTTGCTGCAGATCACGCTGTGCTGCTACGAGTTACGTAGTTTCATTACGTTTGTTGGGACATTAGTGCGGCGCTGAAGTGTTTATTCATGACCTCACGTCTTCAGACCGCGATGCTATCTGCAAAACTCTGGCGTCTGCACGGCCGCATGTTTCCTTTGTTTGCTCCTTGTAACAGGTTGTAAATATGCAGTTTACAGTTTCCATGAAAAAACAATGAGGCTGGCAGCAGCCACGAGCATAAACAAATCACACACAAATAAAAAACCGCTGCTGCATTATTGATGGTGTGTGTGTGTGTGTGTGTGTGTGTGTGTGTGTGTGTGTGTGTGTGTGTGTGTGTGTGTGTGTGTGTGTGTGTGTGTGTGTGTGTGTGTGTGTGTGTGTGTGTGTGTGTGTGTGTGTGTGAGATTTCAGATTTAACTGGATGTCTAACACAATGGAAGAGACGTCTTGTGTGCGTGCAGTGTTGGGTTTGGCCGTGAGATGAAGAGGCGTTCTTCTTGTTCTTATTCGTTTTACTCAGTTTGGTCGTTTCCGTCGTTCCTCCTGACGTCCACACGTTGTTGAATGTTATTTTCCAACGTTGGCGAAGCCGAGCACCGGTCGATCGCGCTTCACTGAGAGAACGAGCGCTTCAGAAGGTTGTGTGCTTGTCGTCTTGCGGAGAGACCAAACAAAGCAGAGCTCAGACTTCATCAACCCGCATCACGATGTGCTTATTGTGGCATCCTTTCATCTGATTATTAAACATTGTTTATGTTGGGTACAGCTGAAGTGAACCAGTCTGGATGCTGTGAACCCAGACACCACAACATGCACAAAGCAGCCATAGTGAGAGTGATCGAGGGAGGGGGAGGGGGAAGCTGGCGAAATTAAAGATTATAAAGATTTGAATTCAGTTTGTTTTTATTAAACTGCATTTTAGTCTGATTTTCGTCCACGATATTGCATGTTTGATATCGTCACCGTCATCGTTGTCTTTGTCTTTGTCTTAGAAAAAAGCGTTGTTGATGAACGTATTTTGTCAGTTTAATTACAGAAATCAGCACTGTGTGTGTATATATCTATATATATATATATATATATATATATATAGATATATATATATATATATAGATATATATATATATATATATATATATATATATATATATATATATATATATATATATATATATATATATATATATATATATATATATATATATATATATATATATATATATATATATATGTATGTATCTATATGTATGTATAGATATAGATATAAGTGGAAATGTTTCAACCACAGAGGATGTGTGGTTGTGGCCCCTCTCAGTCGTCCTCAGTCTGCAGCGTTCTGGGCTCCCCTCCCTGCTGCTGGAAGATCTCCGTGGTTCGTCCCGTGTCACGCTGCTGCTTTAAGGGATGTTGACTCCTGCAGTGTTGCTCTTTATGACCTCGTGCATCGTGAACACGTCGTCCAGTAATGTGTGAGACGGGTCTGAAAACATTCATTCATTCAGTCGAGGTCCTGCAGTGATGTGGTGGTTTCTGGCATATTGAATGTAGGAAGCAATTCACCTGGTTCATAAACAACATGTTTGATGGTGGTAAATAACAAGGGGAATGCATGCATGCGTCTCCGATGCTGTCCAGGTCACCGTAGTACCTGGTGAACAGTCTGTGCTCGGCCCAGGTGATGACGGTACTTCCATGAAGTTAAACAAGATGCAACGATGAAAGAATGGTCAACGTTGAAGCAGTAGAGGCGGAGATATCCTGACTGTCAAGCTCCAAAAACACTGCATCCTACACTTCCCACAATGCAACTCAATAGTGTCTTTTTTCAGGCTTTTCCCGACCGTTAAACTCGTCCTTCAAGCTCCACGCCTTTCCGTTATGAAGCCCGGAATTGATTAGCTTAGCTTAGCATAAAGACTAGAAGCAGAGGGAAACAGCTAGCGTGAACACCATGCTGTGTGTTGTTTGTGAGCTCCATCACGAGCGAATGTACTCAGTTACTTTCCTCTGGCGTCAGTCACGTAGTCTGGCGAGGACGTAATGAAATAGTTTATGTAGTTCATGAACCTGCTGCTACAATGTTCATCTGGACCTCCCTGCTTGGAGAAGCCGGTGTGGGTATTTGTTGAGCGTTTGTTGATGCTCTCCTTCGCTTCATTTAAAGCTTCTGGCCAGTGTTGAGCTTTCAGACGCAGTCGGCAGTCGGGGAGTCGAGAGGAGGTGCAGCTCGTCACCTGCTCCCTCATCCTCACATCTTCCTCCCGTACTTACAGCCACGTTACATCATCACCGCCAGCCTTGATCTTCTGCTTCTGTTGTTCCTCATCAACACAAACGCGGAATGCAGCTGCTGTCGTTGGTTTTGGAACATAATTAAATGTCAACTGAAGTCCGGTGGTCTCAACAGGGTCTGCACATGTAATGCTGCCTTATATTTCTACTACATCTCAGAGGTACATGTTGTACTTTTTACTACGTTTGTCTGGCAGCTTTAGTTTCTTCATGTGCAGCTAAACACCTCGTCTCTCCAGATGTGCTGATGTTTGTGATGAACTGAAGGACGAGGGCTTCTGCTCGTGTGCTCCCAGTGTGGCATTAGTACTTCCACTTGAGTAAAGGATCTGAATACCCCGTGGTGCAGCCCTACCTAACAACGTATTTGCACTGACTGTGACGGACAGCAGCAGCTGATGTCAGCGGCGATGGCTTGCCGCCATGGAGCCGCTGTTAGTCGGCTGATGACCAAATTAAAGTCACAGCGAGGATTCACGCAGAGCTCCGAGTGGTAATTCTCCTCTAAAACTAATTTGCCCTCGGCCGTTTATTCCTGGAGATTAGTTTGTTCTCTAAATGACTGACAGTCACACCTCAGGCTGTGTTTGTGTTCCTATTATTGGAAATGGGGTTAGTGATCTTCATCCATCACCACAATTTACCTTCACTGTCACTCTGTGAAGTTCATTTCTGTTATTGATCCGAGGGAAGCCGCAACAATCACACACTTTAATTCCTCTTCAGCCTGTAACGACCTGCAGTCGTTGGTGATGAAACGATCTGCTTCTTTTGTTCTCAGGAATAATAGGATTTACAGCTTCAGTCAGTTAGCCTAGCTTAGCATAAAGACGGGAAACGGGGAGAAACAGATGGCCACCACCTTTAAAACCTTTAAAACTAACAACTTATGTCTGGTGTTCTTAATGCGTACAACGTGTTTAAGTTGTGTTTTTTGGTACGCATTAAGTAAATATAACTCGTCATTTAATGCGCATGAGTGGTGCTGGTAGCCATGTTTTATTCCCACTGCACAGATTCAGGCTAGCTGCTTCCTGTCTTTATGCTAAGCTAAGCTAACCGTCTGCTGTACAGAGCGGTGTCGATCCTCTCGTCTATATCTCGGCGAATAACCTCTGAATGAATGTTGAACTGCTCCTTTAAGGCGTTGCAACATGTGTGTGAGTGCGTTACGTCGGTTCAGCCTTCAGTGCAGAAACACCGGGGCAGGCGGCCAGGAGCTCTCACCGTGGCTGTCCTATCGGTGCTTCTTGCTCACACGTATAGATGTGCACATGCAATCCAATCCAAGTGTGTAAGGAAAGCCTTAAAGACAGACCGGCCATCGTGCGACACCTGTTTCCATCCTCTGTTGATTTCCAGCCTCTCTGCAGGCGTCTTCACCGACATGGCGGCCTCTGTCTGCAGCTTGTGAGTGCAGAGCCTTTGTTGATGGAGGGTGAAGGATCCTGACGGTGTCCGTGCCCTCTCAACTCCTCTGATCCTCCATAATATCTCCCTCCGCTCCGGTTTCAAACCTCCCTGCAGCCCGAGAGAGGACGTGCAGGCGGAGGTGTCGTGTTCTCAGCATCTTTTACTCTTTCTGCCGTCGGTCGCAGTAAACATAGCGAGATATTAAAAACTGAAAAGTAACGCAAGCAAGGAATCTTAAACATGAAACAGACATTTTAAATAAAGCGTGGAAGGTAAAACATCACGATTCTATTTGAAGTTGCTTGAAAGGACCAAGATGATGACATTGACGAGATGACGACGGTGTTACATGAGAATGTGCAATTCATTTGAAAATAGGGCTTTATTTTGAAAGGTCGGTGGAAAACAATCCTGGTGTGGCCTTTGTGATTGTTAAATAATACAGAAGTGTGCAGGAGGAGTCAGGTGACCAGCTGACTTCAAAGGGGACATATCCTGCTCATGTTCAGGGTTCTACGAAAGGTCTCCTCCACACCTCAGAGGTACATGTTGTACTTTATACTGTACTACACCTCAGAGGTACTTATTGTACTTTCTACTGTACTACATCTCAGAGGTACTTATTGTACTTTTGACTGTACTTCATCTCAGAGGTACATATTGTACTTTTTACTGTACTACATCTCAGAGGTACTTATTGTACTTTTTACTGTACTACCTCTCAGAGGTACATATTGTACTTTTTACTGTACTACATCTCAGAGGTACTTATTGTACTTTTTACTACATCTCAGAGGTACATATTGTACTTTTTACTGTACTACATCTCAGAGGTACTTATTGTACTTTTTACTGTACTACATCTCAGAGGTACATGTTTTACTTTGTACTGTACTACATCTCAGAGGTACATATTGTACTGACAAGGAATATTTTTACTTTAAGTACATTTAGGAGAGAGAGAGAGAGAGAGAGAGAGAGAGAGAGAGAGAGAGAGAGAGAGAGAGAGAGAGAGAGAGAGAGAGAGAGAGAGAGAGAGAGAGAGAGAGAGAGAGAGAGAGAGAGAGAGAGAGAGAGAGAGAGAGAGAGAGAGAGAGAGACCTCGGAGCAGACGGATGATGCTCCGCACAAACTCGGTGTCTACCGGAGAGACAGGGGGCTTCCAGGCTCATGATAACGGGGATTATATAACCAACTAACTCCCGCACACACGGTGCGTCTCCGCTCCGCACGAGACAAGCCGGTGCGGAGGCTGCGTTAACGTCGGTGCGTGCGATGCCTCCTCTGCCGCCGCGCGCACACCGCTCCACGCCGGCGGCTGTTGAGACGCTTTGATGCTGCACATATCTCCTTTTATTCAAATATGATGAAATGGCAGCCCCGGAAGAAGGTGAGTGCAGCCGACTTTTACTCCAAAGTTGTCCGCAGGAATGTGGCGTGACCGGGATCAGCGGGGGGGGGGGGGTATTCACGGACACTGTTATCGGGGGTAAGCCGGTAATAACACGCAATTTCAGAGGGACGCTGCAGCAACATGTCTGTGGGATTATTGGAGGATTATACAGGAGACGAAAAAATTCCATAAAGTCGCTTTTAAGCTGCGCTTTCCCCACAGTGGAGGACTGAGCCAACTGTGGAGCTGTTGTGGAGGAGTGGAAGTGATGGAGAGGTCGGTGAAGAGTTCCACTCACATGTAAAGGTGTTAAATGTTCCAGAGACATAACATGTAAAGGCAGGCTGCTGCCTCTCAGTCGATCAGTCGACTATTCACTTGTTTGGGTCTCAGTAGACTTCGGTTTCTGTATTCATTTGTCATTTTTAAAAATGATTTTCATGCCGAATGACTCATTTCTTACAGCAGATCTCTGGTAAACAGATTCCACGTGATGGTGCTTTTGTGCCATTCTTAGTGGAGGAACTCAGTTTCACAGATCTGTTCATCAACTAATCAATGAGTCGACTCAGAATTTCTTTGTGCATCAATGTTTACGGCTGAGAAAGAAAGTACAGGACTGAAACAACTCGTTGATTAATGTGCAGACAATTCACTGTGAAAATATGATATTTGATCAATAATTGAAGTCATTCATCAAGGAGCAGTAGGGCGATACACGAAGAGAGTATTTGCTGCTGTGAATTTAATATCTTTGGACATTCATGATCCCCAGAGGATGAACCCTACTGATGTTGGGGATCATCTGACTTCTCCTCTAGCGCCACCAGCAGGTTGACGTTTTGCTGAAACGTCTGCACAGCTATTGGATGGATTCATGAAATTAGATTGAGACATTCATGTTTCCCAGAGGATGAACTGTCATGACTTCAGCTCACGGGGTCAACATGTTTGTTGTTGTTATTCTCAGATGAGCTAACCACCTGTTAGCATGCCGACGTCAGCGTTTAGCTCCCAGCAGCCTCACGGGTCAGTACCGTCGCCTCTCAGTGTTGTCTTTGTGTGACGTGAGAGTGAGGAAACTCTTTGATATCTAAAACCTCCTCCGTCTATTGAGTGGGGAGTGAGAGCTGGCATGCCGGGGAATTCATGCCGAACCACATTTGTCTCCGGCTCAGAGATCACAGGGAGCAGCATCAGGTCCTCCGGAGAGACCGCGAGCTTCAAGTGGATCAGCTGTAATAACTGGGAGGGCTCCCGGTGGGGACACGTCCCCCTCTCATCCAGTGGGGGGGGGGGGGGGGTGTTAGCTGATAGGGCCAGACGGTCAGCTGTTAGACTGCTAATGGCGACGATGAGAGGAGAGGAACCACAGACTCATCCTGAATAATTCTCTGTAAACATCAGCAGATGTTTGCATGTTTGGGTTCTGTGTTTTGTGTTTTGTGCAAATTTCCAGCATCTTTTTTTGTATTTTAGGTGGAAGAATGTTGGTGCAGCAAGTACTTTGCACAGATGTACAACCAGAAAATTACACCATTTCACACATAATATAATGCTGCATTTCACACATTAATATAATGCTGCATTTCACACATTAATATAATGCTGCATTTCACATTGCCCAAACAGTAAAACCGATGTTATAATCAGACTGTAAACTTGCCTGTTCTCCTTCATACATTGTCTGTTTGGGTAGCTATGTTTGCCCAATGTGTCCAACGACGTATCCGCCCGAATCTTAAGTTGACAACCACGACAACTGGTCCACTCGAACTAGGTGGAGTTGTCGGATTTAAGGGGTCTTGACGCAGGCAACTGACAGCCTGTTCTGTTGACCGGGTAGCGTCCGACCTGCCGTCCTCGGGCGTCTTCTCTGACGAGCAGCCGTTGGAGGCAACCTCCGGGGAAAGAACGGAGCCAAGGCGGAAGTTTCAAACACTGCAGTTCAACAAATGGCCACTTGAGGCTGGCTGCAAAAGCGAGTTAATCCCAACAGAAGACGAAGTTAAAATGCTTTACAGCAGAAGTAAAGAGGTTTGCTTGCTTGCCTATAGCGCAGATGAGACTCCTGCATTTAAACAGTGTTGACTTTCAGAAGAGAGGCTGGTTTCTGCTGACCTGGCACCTCGCTCTGGTTATCATGTGGAACTGCCTCACAGGCTGACGAAAGCCTCTGAAAGAGTGTTTGTGTGTGTGGCTGCAGATCCACTGTACAACAGTAAGCTTCGCTTAAAACACTTGTTGCGAGGGCGACTGTTTGTCGAAGATTGCGTTTTATTTTGAAGACACAGACTTCGTGGCTCTTGTTCTTCCAGCAGAGGGAACGATTGCAGTCGCTGCAACGTATTCCTTTGAATCAGTTATTCAATGACGTGAGATGCCATGAAAACAAAAAGCCTTTCTGCACCGCACCATTAGAGCCGATGTGCTCAAACACTTAAACCTGAAGCACACGCGCTGTCGCCTTTAAAGAAGAACGAACTGGAATGAAAATCAGGACGGATGTGAGGAGAGAAGGAGAGAAGGAAAGAAGGACTGAGAGAAGAGGATCAGTGTGAAGGAGGCTGGGATGAGGAAATAAACCCCGTCACTCAGGCCGGTCTGTGATCAGCCAGGGGACCGGTCTGTACCTGGACTCATGTCTTAATGTAGGAGGAGGAGGGAGGAGGGAGGAGGGGGGACGAGGGAGGAGGGGGGACGAAGGAGGAGGAGGGACGAGGGAGGAGGAGGGACGAGGAGGAGGGACGAGGAGGGGCGAAGGAGGAGGAGGGACGAGGGAGGAGGAGGGGCGAAGGAGGAGGAGGGGCGAAGGAGGAGGAGGGACGAGGGAGGAGGGGGGACGAGGGAGGAGGAGGGACGAGGAGGAGGGACGAGGAGGGGCGAAGGAGGAGGAGGGACGAGGGAGGAGGAGGGAGGAGGAGGGACGAGGAGGAGGGAGGAGGAGGGACGAGGGAGGAGGAGGGACGAGGAGGAGGGACGAAGGAGGAGGAGGAGGGAGGAGGAGGGAGGAGGAGGGATGAGGGAGGAGGAGGGACGAGGAGGGACGAGGGAGGAGGAGGGGGGAGGCACGATTCCGTCCAGCTTTACTCTGGTGACCTTCTAAACGTCACTATTTTTGTGAACTTTATTTAGCATATTTTGTACGTTTTCTTCGGGCCAGGACTTCTGCAGAAGTACAAGTCCGTCCTTGTTTACCTGTTTCCATCTCAGGTAGAAACCCTCCGGTTCTGAAGAGTGAAGCCAAAGCTTAATGAGTTAAAGCTGCATTCTCTCTAGTGGCCACCAGGGGGCGACTCCTCTGGTTGTATAGAAGTCTATAGAAAATGACTCTACTTCTCTCTTGATTTATTCCCTCAGTAAACATTGTAAACATGAGTTTATGTCTCAATCTCTAGTTTCAAGTCTTCTTCAATACAGCATGATGTTCATTTAGTACATGATGGTCCATTTAGAGTCACACAGACCATGAAGCAGGGGATGCTTTAGGGCGGGGCTACTGTGATTGACAGGTTGACAACCAGAGCGTTGGCCGGTCTGAAAGTTCTTCTTCTTCTTCTTCTTCTTCTTCTTCTTGCCATGTGACATGTGTGAGTGACGTACACTGTGTATAAATGTGTGTGTGTGTGTGTGTGTGTGTGTGTGTGTGTGTGTTTCCGCTCTGCGGTATTAGATCCTGGTTTCATGAGGGCGTTGTTGACAGTCACAGGAACTCCCCTGAAGCCATCGATGGTTTCAGGGACCTGCTTGTTTTATTCTTTTCAGCGTATGAAGTCAGAAGTTCCTCTCGCTCTCTGAGGCGTTGCTGTTTTTTCCCGGCAGGAGTTCGTGAAGTTTCATATTCTGTTCTGCTCGGTCGGATCGGCACAGCGCCGGCTGTGATGTGTTTACTTGCAGTCAGTGGCGGCTGGTGGAGCATGTTCTAGGGAGGGCCATCCGAGCAATTTCAGCAAACATCCCAGTATGATTTCATGCAAAAAAACATCAAACACGCATTACTACTTGGCAGTTAAATATTCCAACACGAAAACAAGCTGTAAATAACACTTATACAATATAATATAATATAAAATAACATGTGTATTTATTGAGATGTCCTATGGACCTTGTTATAGGAGGTGAAGATCAGGAGAAGTAAACATGAAGTGTAATTATGAATACTGATGTTAAATTAAGCTGTGATGAGTTTTCACTGTTCATTTAACATCTCTGTTACATGTTGATGCCTCCATGACCAAGTTAAGATGAGACTGAGGACAAAATGTAGAAGACAAGATGTTCACTTTGTCTAATATGTAGCTTGACAGAGTTCTCCATGTGTGTCCTGGTGTTGTCATGTTTCCTTACCTCCTCATCCCTCACTCCCTACCCTGGTGTTCTCATGTTTCCTTACCTCCTCATCCCTCACTCCCTACCCTGGTGTTCTCATGTTTCCTTACCTCCT
>CM051707.1:1961365-1981365 GCA_028022725.1 Lycodopsis pacificus | reverse complement strand
GTGAGGATGGAAAACTTTAAGAAGTAGAATAACTTGTCATGTGACAGTTCTCACTGAGAAGTAGAGTCATCCTCTCATAGAATACAACCAGAGGAGTCGCCCCCTGATGGCCATTAGAGAGAATGCAGCTTGAGAGACCAATCAGAAGTTTAGGGCCTTTAAGTCTCAAAAGACGAGGCTATAACCAGCGGAGCGATATTACGCGTGTTTGAATTAGTTCCTCTGAGATGTGAATGTCTCTCCCAGTACGTCTTCGTCGCTCGTAGTCGTCTGTTTGTGAGTCACCGGTGAGCGAAGCCACAGAAGAGGAATGTCTGCTCTCAACAATGCAGATAAAAAGCTGTGAGAACACGATGAAGACGCGTTATCAGACACTCCTCTCCTCGTCCTGTGTGTGTGTGTGTGTGTGTGTGTGTGTGTGTGTGTGTGTGTGTGTGTGTGTGTGTGTGTGTGTGTGTGTGTGTGTGTGTGTGTGTGTGTGTGTGTGTGCGTGTGTCTGTGTCTCTCGCGCGCTCTGGCTTAGCGAGGCAGTGGGGAGGTGCAAATGTCACGCTGTCTGAAAAAGCTAAGCCAACTGACGGAGGAGGAGGAGGAGGAGGAGGAGGAGGAGGAGGAGGAGGAGGAGGAGGAGGAGGAGGAGGAGGAGGAAATATGAAAGTGCTGAGTGAGAGGTGGAAAACATCACAAATCTCATCTTACAATGAGTGCTGGCTACCACTTTCTGCACACACACACACACTCACACACTCACTCTCACACACACACCCACCATCTATCGCCTGTAATCACATTCCAGAGCGTTCCTTCTGCTAAATTGAATGGTAATTGGCAGACAATGGGCGTGACATCACAATCCACTGGCGCATATAGAAGCCGCTCGTCTAAATTGAGCCTAAAGTGGGCCACGCTTGCTGATGAGCCCCGGAGCGCGAATGAAAAGAATAGAAGGAGCGGAGGAGAGGAGAAAGGGAGGTGAACTAACTCTGGAAATGAATTGCCCCGTGGGACCGGTGTCATTAATAATTGACAGCAGCGGCAGCAACGTATGCACAGCCACAGCTGAGTGATCTCCTCTGGAATAATGCAGGTTTTAATTGACTCGCGCTCCGTCCTTCCTTTTTTTTTTCAGTGTTTTCGTTTCTTTGTTTCCGTCTTCTTGTTTGACATTCTTGGTTTTATATTGTATTTCTTCTTCAGGTGATATGACACAGTAGGGCGTGCACCATGCTCATAAACACATGGACTATATCTACAGCACAAGTGAAAGGACTGATTAACACTTGAAGTATCAGTGCTTCCAACACTCAGGCAATCCAGTGGTCGTACAAAACACAGTCCGAAGTGAAATGACTTGAAGTGCTTCAGAAGATCTCATATCTCAGTGTCTGCACTCAGCCAGAGAGCAGAAGAAGCATCAACAAGAAGCATCAGAGTTCTTCAGATAAATGATCCGATCACATCAGCTTTCAGGAGAATCTCCCGTTTAGACTTTCATGCACATCGTATCCATATTTAAGGCTGATCCATTAAACATCTCCGAACCAAGACCTCCGGTACTTTGATCAAGTAGCTCATGAGAAGTAACATGTTATAACAACGTGTCAGGTGCATTTAATTCATATTTCATATCTTCAGGTTTAAACTTCTGCATTCAGACCTGATTTCAACGTTTTATGGAGGAAACGACGCGTCCGTTTGAGGTAAATCTAATAAAACGACACATCCGGTTTATGTTGTGTGAACATATCAATATATTCTACTTTCTACTGAAGCTCAATAAATGCACACAAACACATCCAGCTTCCTTCACAGCTGCTTAAATAACAGTCACGCAAAACCTCGAGTGAAAGTATTGATGGCTGCACTCAGAAAATGAACGATTCTGACGCCAGTAAGTGCACGAAAACCCCTTTTCACAAAGAGCCGCATGCTTCTCTCTTAATTTAACTGCCGAATGTCCGTCAAAGGAAAATGGTGCAAAATCCAAATTGCATTTCTCTTTATTTTGAAAATAGATTTCTGCGATGCCACATTTGATGTGAGGAAAGTGGAGTTTAGTTCATCAAATACCAAAGAATCAGATAATCGAAATGATGTTTTGACATTTATTGTGCTCCTTTTAAAAGCGACAGGAAACAAACGTGACAAGAATTGCAAGGTATTGGAGGATGATGCGTTTGTGGCGTTTCCAAGTGCGATTAAGCAAATAAATGTATGATGCGCCAGAGAGCAGGCCTTTGAAAGTGCCATTAATCTGATAGAACTGAGTGATTACATCTGCTTTTGCAGTTTCACCATCAAAACAGGTTCTTTGCACACGTTTTCGCAGCTTCCTGGAATTCAGAATGAGGTTTTGTTGGTCTATTAAAAGTTAGAAGAGGGTTTGACAGAGAAGGAAGAACGTGTGAGAAAAAGAAAAGGAGTCGGATGTCAAAGGAGGGAAAATATCTGCAGAAGAACGCTTCGAAAAAATCGACTCCAGGCTTGTCAGCGTTATGTGAGAAACTGTGCGAGCTGACGGGCCTGTAGAGAGATTGTCACCTTTTAAAATGCCATTAAATCCCTCGGTAACCAGGTCCACTTCACCCTCACGCCCTTAATGCCTCACGTCTTCTCATTGATTTGCCAAAGAAGCCTGTCATCACGTTACGTCAAGCTTTCTATTTTCAGCCTAAGCAACTAAACCACTGACCGGAGGTGTCGCCCCCTGCTGGTCAGCAGAGAGAATGCAAGTTTTAAGACTTCTTAAGAGTTTTATCGGCTTCACTCGTTAGAACCAGAGGCTGCCGCCTGCTGGAGACAGATAACGGCTGTAATACATTCTGTGTGATTTCTTACTGCAGCCTAGTGAAGGTTGCCATGCTATGATTGGACGATAGCTGATCCCGGGGAGGGGTTTACTGAACGGTCAATTATAATTCATAGTGTGCATCGGCAACCTCCGGTTCTGGTGACTTAAACCTGCATTCTCTCTAGTGGCCACCAGGGGGCGACTCCTCTGGTTGTATAGAAGTCTATAGAAAATGACTCTACTTCTCTCTTGATTTATTCCCTCAGTAAACATTGTAAACATGAGTTTATGTCTCAATCTCTAGTTTCAAGTCTTCTTCAATACAGCATGATGTTCATTTAGTACATGATGGTCCATTTAGAGTCACACAGACCATAAAGCAGGGGATGCTTTAGGGCGGGGCTACACGCTGATTGACAGGTCTCTACCAGAGACGTATACGGCGTCTCTACGTCACTTCTCCGCATTCCAAATATGGTCACTTCCGTTCATTTTCTGCAAAAGAAAAACAACATGGCGACGGCCGTAATCCAAGATGGCGACGGCCAAATCGCCAAAACTCAAGGCTTCAAAACGTCAGTCCACAAACCAATGATGACGTCACGGCGACTAAGTCCACCTCTTATACACATCTATGATTTCTGCATTTCTGCGTTGTGTTTGCCTTACACCAACACCACCTGCATGCTGAACCGATGATCTATTCACTGGATTAGTCTGGCTGTCGATGAATCAACAACACTGGGGAGAAGACGCACACATGTCCATGAACACACTGGGACCAGAGTCTGTTTATTTGTCGTCGCGTCATCTCTGAACAGAAATGTGCTCCCAGATACCAGCGCTGTAGATGAATGACTGAATTCTCTCTGCGAGGGAGCCGCTCCTCTCTGAGTTATCACAACCTGTGAGGCTGGACGTGAAGCAGAGAGACGGTCTAATTAGCTTCGTAGGGAATCGTTAGGAGCGTGTTCTCTCCTTGCCCTGATTCGGTGAGTGGGAACTGCCTGATGCGTGGAGTCTTGCCCCGAGCAATCAGTGGTCTCTCCACCTCTCCTCATCTCTCCCTGGATGATTGGGCTCTAATTAAGACGGCGCACCACCAGGAGAGGAGGAGGCAGAGGAGGAGGCAGAGGAGGAGGGTGTTGACCCTGCTTTCAGTTTGGGATGTCAGAGGTGGGAAAGAAAAGTAGAGAAGGAGGACGCCAAGAAGTAGGAGTAGAGAGGAAGTGAAGGACGCCAAGAAGTAGGAGTAGAGAGGAAGTGAAGGACGCCAAGAAGTAGGAGTAGAGAGGAAGTGAAGGACGCCAAGAAGTAGGAGTAGAGAGGAAGTGAAGGACGCCAAGAAGTAGGAGTAGAGAGGAAGTGAAGGACGCCAAGAAGTAGGAGTAGAGAGGAAGTGAAGGACGCCAAGAAGTAGGAGTAGAGAGGAAGTGAAGGACGCCAAGAAGTAGGAGTAGAGAGGAAGTGAAGGATGCCAAGAAGTAGAAGTAGAGAGGAAGTGAAGGACGCCAAGAAGTAGAAGTAGAGAGGAAGTGAAGGACGCCAAGAAGTAGAAGTAGAGAGGAAGTGAAGGACGCCAAGAAGTAGGAGTAGAGAGGAAGTGAAGGACGCCAAGAAGTAGAAGTAGAGAGGAAGTGAAGGACGCCAAGAAGTAGGAGTAGAGAGGAAGTGAAGGACGCCAAGAAGTAGGAGTAGAGAGGAAGTGAAGGACGCCAAGAAGTAGGAGTAGAGAGGAAGTGAAGGACGCCAAGAAGTAGAAGTAGAGAGGAAGTGAAGGACGCCAAGAAGTAGAAGTAGAGAGGAAGTGAAGGATGCCAAGAAGTAGAAGTAGAGAGGAAGTGAAGGACGCCAAGAAGTAGGAGTAGAGAGGAAGTGAAGGATGCCAAGAAGTAGTAGAGAGGAAGTGAAGGACGCCAAGAAGTAGAAGTAGAGAGGAAGTGAAGGACGCCAAGAAGTAGGAGTAGAGAGGAAGTGAAGGACGCCAAGAAGTAGGAGTAGAGAGGAAGTGAAGGACGCCAAGAAGTAGGAGTAGAGAGGAAGTGAAGGACGCCAAGAAGTAGGAGTAGAGAGGAAGTGAAGGACGCCAAGAAGTAGGAGTAGAGAGGAAGTGAAGGACGCCAAGAAGTAGAAGTAGAGAGGAAGTGAAGGACGCCAAGAAGTAGAAGTAGAGAGGAAGTGAAGGACGCCAAGAAGTAGGAGTAGAGAGGAAGTGAAGGACGCCAAGAAGTAGGAGTAGAGAGGAAGTGAAGGACGCCAAGAAGTAGAAGTAGAGAGGAAGTGAAGGACGCCAAGAAGTAGGAGTAGAGAGGAAGTGAAGGATGCCAAGAAGTAGAGAGGAAGTGAAGGACGCCAAGAAGTAGGAGTAGAGAGGAAGTGAAGGACGCCAAGAAGTAGAAGTAGAGAGGAAGTGAAGGACGCCAAGAAGTAGGAGTAGAGAGGAAGTGAAGGACACCAAGAAGTAGAAGTAGAGAGGAAGTGAAGGACGCCAAGAAGTAGGAGTAGAGAGGAAGTGAAGGACGCTGAGGCGTAGAAGCAGAGAGGGTGAAGGAAGCCTCGGGGAAAAGACGAGGAAAGGAAATTAGTTTTGGTCAAAATATGAATCCCAATTTTCTCCCTCGATTCTTCGGGACACTGTGTTTTTTTTATGACATTTTTATTGCAATCCATATTGTGTTTCTGCAGGCAGACAAAGAATATGATTATTGTTGACAAGGACTGCGAAATTTAAGAAAAATCAACCCACACTTGTCTCTCGTCTGCTCTTTAGAAGTTATTCTTGGTGACCATGGCGATCACGCGTGTTTCTTTGGCTCATGAAGTCAGAGCCTCTAGTCTTCCTGTGATGCGTCAGGTGGCTGAATGAGTTCACGTCACTTTGAATCTATTTTACGTGGTTGACTTGTGATTGTCATAATCGCCTTTTAATCTGATTCCTCAGCAGTACGAACAATGTCGGTCGATTGTTCGATCGATCACTTTGATCTCGTGGACGTGTTACCATGGAAAGTGTCCTGCAAGTATTCATATTCCCCAGAGGATGAATCCTACTGACTTTGGTGATCCCTTGACTCTTCCTCGATTCCCAACATGCGTTTGACATTTCGGGCTTTTAGTGAAATATCTAAACAAATATTGAATGGATTACCGTAGAATTTGAAACGGATATTCATGGTTCCCAGAGGAACTCCCCTGTGTCTGTCCCAGATGTATTTACATCAGTGTCCTGCCCTCCCTCTTCCTGTGCACCAGTGTGTCATAAGGTTCACACACTTAATTGGGGGCGCTTGGTTCCCTGCTAATACAAACATGGCAGAATCATCGTCAGCCCGAATCAGCGCACGGTATCGGTTCATATCAATATTTCTCCAGCGTGACCCTCGAGATCAGATCCACACTCCTGTTCTCTTCGCTCTGACCCCGTCCTCCCTCCGTCCTCCCCGGTCCTCCCTCCGTCCTCCCCCGTCCTCCCTCCGTCCTCCCCGGTCCTCCCCCGTCCTCCCCCCGTCCTCCCCGGTCCTCCCCCGTCCTCCCCCCGTCCTCCCCGGTCCTCCCCCGTCCTCCCTCCGTCCTCCCCCGTCCTCCCCCCGTCCTCCCCGGTCCTCCCCCGTCCTCCCTCCGTCCTCCCCCGTCCTCCCTCCGTCCCCAGCAGCAATAATTTGCTCCCTGAGGGTGAAAAGGTCACCGAGGCAATCAAAGGCAGCCCGAGCACATGCACACACACATGCACACATGCACACACACACTTGCAGCAGCGCCCGGCTGAGTGACAGTCTAATTACCCGGCGTAAGAGAACCAAACCCCTCCAATGTACTGCAGTTAACGGGATCAGAAGGCCACTTGTCCTCAAGTGTGTGTGTGTGTGTGTGTGTGTGTGTGTGTGTGTGTGTGTGTGTGTGTGTGTGTGTGTGTGTGTGTGTGTGTGTGTGTGTGTGTGTGTGTGTGTGTGTGTGTGTGTGTGTGTCAGAGAAAATGCTTTCTTTAATTTAGAGCTCTCGGTTCGGAGTCTGTACTCCAAGGATAGATGTATGACGTGACGACCCACTCAGGTTTATCCACGCTCACTGGATGGAAATAATACTCGTGGTGTGTGTGTGTGTGTGTGTGTGTGTGTGTGTGTGTGTGTGTTCGAGATGTCCTGTCTAGAAGCTGTTTTCAGGATCAGGTGTTTGGAGCAGCTGCAGTGAGGTTCTGTGCTCTGTTATCTCCAAGAGGAGATAAAAAGAGAAAGATGTGTCAGCTGACTCTACCTCGACCTCCAGACGTCACATTTCAAAGGGAGGCTGAATATTAATAATAATAATAACCTGCTGTTCAGCCCTCATGTGTTGAGTTCCACTTAAACACTGTAACTTTGCTCCTGTGGTGCTGACCAGAATAGAAACAAAGTCAGTTACACCCGACAGCTGTTCTATTCGTTGAGGGGACTCGACCATGTGCTGAGAAAATAGTTGATTTATATGATTTTATTGTTTCTTTATTAATAAGTATCTCACGTTTTCAATAAAAGCAGATAGAACACAAAACATATTTAATATAAATGTAGTTTATAATTGAATTTGGCCAAAGAATTTAACAAAATAGCTCTTTGCCTTATGACGGAAAACATAACCATCATTAATAAATGGTCAATTTAATGGTAATTACACTTTACTTAATAGTTGTTTTACTGTAAACAGACAATGCTGTAATTTATGGTATCTTAACAGTTTATTGTTGCACTCAATACATTTTATATACTATATTGTTTATTTGATTACCAAACGATTGAATCAAAAAGACAACGAGTAACTCAGAGGTGTGGACATCGACTGAAGGTGTAACCGGCAAAACACCAGAAACCAACCTAACGAGGAGGGATTATAATAATCTGCCAGCTCATATTCATAGACTGCTTTGTTGCCTTTATACAAACCCTATAAAGGAAGTAAAGTATTCAATGTATTATGAAGAAACAAAGGTTGAATATCCTCCAAACTATTTGAATCGGCTGCTAAATATTTACTCAAATGTAAGACTTCCTGTTTCTAAAGAATCTAAAAACCAATTTACTTCTTTGTATGATCCCTAAACATGTCAATAGTGCTTTTATCAGTCAACTATTTGTGAGACGACTTCACAACGGCGAGTACAAACCTCTTAACTGCACACAGCCTTCAGCACTGGACAGCGCTCATTCAGCAACAATTAAAAACAACACAATACATCCGACATCGCTCACATCACCTGTGACGTCAAACGCTCCATCGCTCACATCACCTGTGACGTCAAACGCTCCATCGCTCCATCGCTCACATCACCTGTGACGTCAAACGCTCCATCGCTCCATCGCTCACATCACCTGTGACGTCAAACGCTCCATCGCTCCATCGCTCCATCGCTCACATCACCTGTGACGTCAAACGCTCCATCGCTCCATCGCTCACATCACCTGTGACATCAAACGCTCCATCGCTCCATCGCTCACATCACCTGTGACGTCAAACGCTCCATCGCTCCATCGCTCACATCACCTGTGACGTCAAACGCTCCATCGCTCCATCGCTCACATCACCTGTGACGTCAAACGCTCCATCGCTCCATCGCTCACATCACCTGTGACGTCAAACGCTCCATCGCTCCATCGCTCACATCACCTGTGACGTCAAACGCTCCATCGCTCCATCGCTCACATCACCTGTGACGTCAAACGCTCCATCGCTCCATCGCTCACATCACCTGTGACGTCAAACGCTCCATCGCTCCATCGCTCACATCACCTGTGACGTCAAACGCTCCATCGCTCCATCGCTCCATCGCTCACATCACCTGTGACATCAAACGCTCCATCGCTCACATCACCTGTGACATCAAACGCTCCATCGCTCCATCGCTCACATCACCTGTGACGTCAAACGCTCCATCGCTCCATCGCTCCATCGCTCCATCGCTCACATCACCTGTGACGTCAAACGCTCCATCGCTCCATCGCTCCATCGCTCACATCACCTGTGACGTCAAACGCTCCATCGCTCCATCGCTCACATCACCTGTGACATCAAACGCTCCATCGCTCCATCGCTCACATCACCTGTGACGTCAAACGCTCCATCGCTCCATCGCTCCATCGCTCACATCACCTGTGACGTCAAACGCTCCATCGCTCCATCGCTCACATCACCTGTGACGTCAAATGCTCCATCGCTCCATCGCTCACATCACCTGTGACGTCAAACGCTCCATCGCTCCATCGCTCCATCGCTCACATCACCTGTGACATCAAACGCTCCATCGCTCCATCGCTCACATCACCTGTGACATCAAACGCTCCATCGCTCCATCGCTCACATCACCTGTGACGTCAAACGCTCCATCGCTCCATCGCTCCATCGCTCACATCACCTGTGACGTCAAACGCTCCATCGCTCCATCGCTCACATCACCTGTGACGTCAAACGCTCCATCGCTCCATCGCTCACATCACCTGTGACATCAAACGCTCCATCGCTCCATCGCTCACATCACCTGTGACGTCAAACGCTCCATCGCTCCATCGCTCCATCGCTCCATCGCTCACATCACCTGTGACATCAAACGCTCCATCGCTCCATCGCTCCATCGCTCACATCACCTGTGACATCAAACGCTCCATCGCTCACATCACCTGTGACGTCAAACACTCCATCGCTCCATCGCTCACATCACCTGTGACGTCAAACGCTCCATCGCTCCATCGCTCACATCACCTGTGACATCAAACGCTCCATCGCTCACATCACCTGTGACGTCAAACACTCCATCGCTCCATCGCTCACATCACCTGTGACGTCAAACACTCCATCGCTCCATCGCTCACATCACCTGTGACATCAAACGCTCCATCGCTCACATCACCTGTGACGTGGCTCCGCTCCTGTCTTCCCCTGAACGCTGCGTTAACGAGCTGGACTGTTATCGCAGTTTATCGGAGAGTTCGGCTTTGAACTGGTCTGCTTACATCAGACAGACGGCGACGCCTAATCTGTTGGCTCCACATTTATCCTGTGGTCCCTGAAAATGTGACGCCCATGGACATGCACTCAGACACGCTGCCATCAATCCAGACTCAGAGCAGCACTCTCATCTCTGTCCTCGATGACGGAGGGTTTAACAAATCTCCTTTTTATATGATGTAAGGCCTCGGATGCACCTCCACCTTTACGACTGTCCCAGAGTTTATAGAAGCGCACACACACACACACACACACACACACACACACACACACACACACACACACACACACACACACACACGTGTAAAGCCATTAGCCCTGCAGCTGCTCGTGCAACATCTTCATTGGTCCCAGTGGAAACGGTGGTTAGGGCCACTCCAACTCAATTATTGCATCTTAGCCAGTGTCCCAGTGAAACAATGATAAATATTCATGCAGATTAACCAGAGAACAGTTGGTGTGTGTGTGTGTGTGTGTGTGTGTGTGTGTGTGTGTGTGTGTGTGTGTGTGTGTGTGTGTGTGTGTGTATTAGAAGGCGACATGGAAAAAGACAACACCTGTCCGGTCCCGTTCTGTTCCCGCGTTTATTCATATTTTAATATTTTCATATAAAACCTGACCTGTTCTTCTTTAGATTCCCGTCCTGCACGTTCTCATTGACTTTATTTCCATTTCATGTTACTCAATGCTTCAAACATTGTATTATTATTATTATCTGACAGATACAGCTGCTCTGGATCCAATATTTCACACACAAAACAAAGATTATAGAAAAATATACCAACTTGAATCCCCAGAAATGAGTTTCTTCTTCTTCTCTCCCGTTAATCGTCTCTCGACCCCTCAGATCTATCTGGTGACCCTTTGGAGGGCCCGACCCCTATGTTGGGAACCACTGGACTAAACCAGCCGACTGTATCTGAAGAAGTTAAAATATCTGCAACAGTAACACGCTGCTCTCACATTGATGCTTCACATAGAAGCACAGAGGAGACGTTCTACTACAGCATGAGTACTTTCACTTTGATACTTTAGGTACATTAAGTAATATACAACAGCAAGTAAGTAAAACATGTGTATGTGGACGTTTGGAATAAGTTACCACCACGTCTTCACTTTTACTGTCTTTCTTCTTCTACACATTGACTCGGTGTCACAGGTTCAGATGAGTTATTTGAACCAATCGGCCTCCGCTCTGTTTGTTTCCTGTGTTGGATTGTGTGTTTCCAGTTTGCTTGCTCAGCGGCATTATTTCTCCGTCACGGTGCTTTACAAGCTGACTCTGTATCAGAAGAAGCCGTTTGAATCACGTCGCCCTGCTAGATGAGAGGGGCAGTTAATTCCCAGACTGTGAGTAAGTGCAGAGGTCCGCTTTTGATCATACTTCACCCCGTTAATAAGGTGCATTCAATCCTACCAAGAGGCGTCCTCACGGTGCGGATTGCCGTTTTTAATGACTCCCTCAGACCCTCTCGGGCTCCGAAATAATGATCTCACTCGCTGAGGTTTACGGTGCACAGCTCACAACTCACGCAGCATGTCGCTGCATCACCCACTGTGGGGTAAGTGGGGTATGGACTTGGCAAAATGAAGCCTCTTTGTTTTTCAGCGATGGCCGGGTGATGTCAGCGCCACTTCGTCCTTGTTGAAGCTAGTGGAGGACCACTAGTCACAGGACTGCACCGACAAACTGCAGATCTTAAAGGACAAAGCTTGTTTTTGCAGTTTTGGCATCATTTCTGTTGGCTGTGATAACTTTGTACTCAACAAAAATGCATGCTTAGCCCTCATATACCACTGCATGTATGCATCCTTTAGTTGGTTGAATTTTGAGATCACACGAGAATCCATCTTTTCAGCGTTTAAGTGATGTTTGTGTCTGGACCAATCGGAGTCCTGTGAGGAGCTACTGGCCAATAGGGGCGTGGCTTAGGTGTGTGTGACACGACATGGAGAGGCGACTGTTTGTTCTGAACAACAATGAAGAGGTTAGCGAAGATGCTGCAATAGCATCAGTTATATCCGAGAGACAACCTCTGGTTCGGTCCATTTAGAGTCACAGAGACCATAAAGCAGGGGATGCTTTAGGGCGGGGCTACACGGTGGTTGACAGGTCGACACCAGAGACGTATACGGCGTCTCTACGTCACTCCTCCTCAGTCCAGATATGGTCACTTCCTGTTGACTGGTTGCAAAAAGCCAAGATGGCGACGGCCAAAATGCAGAACTTAAGGCTTCAAATCAATGGGGGACGTCTCGATGACAGTCTGCGGTTATTTCACAATTAAAACCGTATTTCTTTATCAAAAGAAGAGCAAAGAACGACACTCGAGGCGTTTCTGGTTTTCTTGATGGAAAAGATGTTTCTGCTCTTCTCCCGACTGGCTTCAGTCAGAGTTTGATTGATAGATGATTCATCCAATCACCTTCCCAGGTTCCCAAGGACGGTTTCTCAGATGGTTCTGTGGAAGAACCCATCTGGTGCAGGTCAGGCTAATTACAATGTGCCAGAGGCCACCATAGTTAGGCTTTTACAGCCAAGTATTTTCTCCTGGGGGGGGGGGGGTGTCATTACTAGATAAATACTTTTGATCCAGGGAGTGCAGTTAGTGACAGTGTGGGCTCCGCGGTGGCTCTGACAGCGTAGCAGACGGGGGCGGGGCTTAGCGAGGGGTCAGTTAACTTGGTGATGTCGATCTCATGTCAGACCCGAGCTCCAACAGGCCGTAACGATCCTTTAATCACTAAACTACTGTTTGATTTTCCAACTTGCTGCTCCCTGGGACCAGAGGTAGACCTGTCTTATGTCCTCCGTCCTCTCAGCCTCCTCCATCTCCAACAAATCAACTCACGGCCTCGTCTCCCTCTTCCACATCCTCCACAGTTCAGTCGCAAGCAACACCGGTGAGAAAACAAGGTTCAGTCCACTTTGTGTCCGGATGAAATGAGAGTGAAGGTGTGTTTTGAGGCAGATTGTCTGATTTGCAAAGACATCAATCTCCATCATGTCTGGTTTAGTGATCCTCTCTAACTCAGACACTCTCTCTCTCTCTCTCTCTCTCTCTCTCTGTCTCTCTCTCTCTCTCTCTCTCTCTCTCTGTCTCTCTCTCTCTCTCTCTCTCTCTCTCTCTGTCTCCCCCCCCCCCCCCACTTGTGCTGCCATCTGTTCTCGATTAATGTGAGTTACGAGCAGTAATTGAAGCATCTGTTCATCCGGTGTGCATCCTTTGCTCTGACACTCTGACACACATCATACAACACCTCTCTCTTTCTCTCTGCAGTCGGTCTCTCCTTCACTTTGTCTTTCATCGTGCTTCTCTTATAAACACACTCCTTTAACTGCCCCGACGCTTCTTTCAGCCGGTTGGTTGGTTTTGGTCCGGACTGAAACATCTCAACAGCTGTCGGATGGATCGTGAGGACATTTTGAACACACCTCCGTGTTGTTCAGAGGATGAACCCAACCGACTCTGGTGATCCTGTGACTTTTCTTTTCTTTTCTTTTCTTGATATTTGTGGATTTGAGTGAACTTTTTCACCAGTTATTATATTTGCCATTTAGTTGATTGCAGTGACGCAGAGTTGCTGCAGCGATGACGCATTTTTGAAGGCCAACCAGGAAATCAGCATCGCACCAGTTCCCAATAAGATTCTTCCATTGGATTTTGGATTATTGCAGAAAATAAGCAAGATCATCTTTACAAATGAACACCACTTAAAGAAGTAAAAGCTGCATTAGGTTATAAAGGAACTACCCCTCAGTCACACCGGCACAAGTAAACAACGAGGCCGACAAGTTAGCGTTGAGTCAACCCCCTTTAACTCTAAAGCTCACTGATGGAACAAAACGTTAAAATCTCTTGTTACCCAGAGACCTTATTTCAGGCTTCTAACCAAAAACACATTCAAGAAACCCGCTGACTAAGGGACAGGAAGTCGACTCTTTTCTGGCTTTCAGTACTTTGAGCAATCTATCTATCTATAGAAGGACGAGCCGCCCATGGGCATTCTGGGATTATTTCAGGATAATGACGCATCACAAAACATAGACGATGCTGAAGGTGAAGACGAACGCCGACTCCTCTCAGCGCAACGAGAGACTCGTCATGATCAGAGAGAAGGACACATCTCCGGTCGTCTCAAACGCAACAGAACCCTCACAAGTGAGTCCATCACAACATGTGACCAACAAGCAGAACATCCGTCTGTCTGTGGAGCAGCCGTCAGGTAACGGTAGTGATGTCATACGCTGGTGATGTCATCACCTACGTTGTCATTTAACACGTTATTATCATGAAAGCATTGACTAAAGTCGAACCTTCATTCAGTTTCCTAGCCCAGGAGCTCAGGGTGCTTATACTGTGTCAACAGGAAGCAGACGCATCAATAAATACACACTCGTTTAAGTTGCACACACACACACACACACACACACACACACACACACACACACACACACACACACACACACACAGCCAGGGTTAGTCTCGTCCCCTTCATCGATGGCGTCACTATAACTGAGGACCTGTCGGCGGAGGTTGAAGACGATGTCTGAGCGCTCGATGGGGAATCAGTGAAATATCTACGAAGCAGACGAGCCGGTTTGTGAAGAGACGACAATCTGACAAGAGAGACGCTGAGAGACAGACGGGTGTGTGTGTGTGTGTGTGTGTGTGTGCGTGTGTGTGTGCGTGTGCGTGTGTGTGTGTGTGCGTGTGTGTGAGACTGTCTGGACTGTATACCCCCTGTATGTGCTTAGCAGGCAGCGTAGCCAGACTGAGCTAATAGGCAGGATGTGTGTGAGCAGGAGGCTGGCGGTTTCCTGCTGTCACGTTCTGTCTGTCTCTGGCATGTTTACACCCTGGATGGGGGTAAGAAGCTCTGACACACACACACACACACACACACAGTCTTACCTCTTGTGTTGCACATTCACTCAAACACACTCGTGCAGAGATAATACCCATCCTGCTCTGATTATAACGTCTTCTCCTCTGCTATAATCACCCTCATCCCACTGAAATGATCCTCCCCCAATCAAAAGTAGTCAAGAATAGAACACGCATCCTCCGTACGGCAGCCAGCATCAGTGTGAAGGCGACAGATGTATTGGGCATTGCTGAGAGGAGGTAGGCAGACGGGCGGGCGTCCATATGTCCGCCCAGCTGACTGATCCCGGTCCAGCCTGGACCGGGTCAGAGGGCAGGCTGCTGTCTCGCTCCTCAGCGGGGACACTTGGCATCAGGTAAAGAGTGAAAGCAGAAGCCTGTGTCGCTGCTTCTTATTGTCAAATAGAAGGTGATGTGTCTCACATTTCTCACTCCCAACTTGTCGAATACTTGAAACTACAACGCTCCTTTTACTCCTCCAGAGTCCGTGTTTGACTCCGCTCATTACCTGCATTGTGTCTTTTCAAATGAAGCTTCCGTGTTCACAGGAATCGTGTAGTTTCTGTAAAATCTAAATCTGTGGCAGGTGTGTCTGCAACGAGAACTGCTGATTTAATGCACCATCGTCTACTAAATGAACATCATGCTGTACTGAAGAAGACTTGAAACTAGAGATTGAGACATAAACTCATGTTTACAATGTTTACTGAGGGAATAAATCAAGAGAGAAGTAGAGTCATTTTCTATAGACTTCTATACAACCAGAGGAGTCGCCCCCTGGTGGCCACTAGAGAGAATGCAGCTTTAACACATGAAGCTCTGACTTCACTCTTCAGGTTGACTTTACTCTTGTTACGTAACGTTGCGTAATAAATTCTAATAAGTGTGTTTGTTATTTATATATTGCTAGTTGCGGTTGTTATTATTTTAACACAAACATGATCTTTTTCTAACCTTAAACCAGCAGATTTGTTGTCTAAACCCATCGATATGAAACGTATTCATGAGATGCATTTTGATGCAGAGTTGTGGGAGTTCGTTGTATCCATGGTACGACGCTGACGCTTCTTCTGGGGACTGTTGGTGGTTTTAATCGTCTGTGTGTTCAGGTTCTGTCAGCTCATATGACGCTGATGTGTCTGCCCAACTTTGAAAGAGTTATCGTGTTCTGTGTGATCCAGCCAATAAAAGTTCCAGCAATTTCGGAGACTAAACCGCAAATGGAACAAACATAAGGTCAATAATTGAAAGCGATGACAGCGTTTCACGGGAGACGACCCCGGCTGTAATTACCAACCATTTATCCCACTTTGTGTTAATCAGCGGTGAAACGACACCGTGTCCCGTTCACGTTCATCTCCCAGCACCAACAAAGGCCTCGCGCATTCGATTAGTCGTGACCCTCGGCTCCATTCCTTTCAATGAGGCTGTCTGAAGAAGAGGAGGAGGACGAAGACGGTGCGAGCGCTGGAAAGTGGCAGCCAGGACAGGAGCTGCCATGTAATCTAATTCCTCCCCTCTTTGTCTTCATTCACTCGGTGTCACGACAGATTATGTTTAAATGGGAGTCGAGAGAGAGAGAGAGAGAGAGAGAGAGTCATGATTCATTGTCTGTAATGTTGCTGTGAAATGCACGAGGGGTCCTGATGGTGTGTGTGTGTGTGTGTGTGTGTGATTGCTGTATCGCTGCTGTGCAGGTTGATTCACACAGCACATCGACTTTAAGTAGTTTGATGCAAATACTTCTGTAGTTCTGTAAGTTGTGATTCCTACTTTCACTGAAGTAATGAAATATTCGTGCTTCTTCCACCGCTGTATGTCGGTGTGTATCTCAGACTGACATGTCTCAACAATCGTTGCATTTTTTGCCATGAAATTTAGCGCAGACGTTCATGATCCCCAGAGGATGAATCATACCGACTCAAAACGGAGATGAAAACAAACACCTATCCGCTAGCATGGCTGAAAACAACCGCTCCAGCCCTAACCCCTTCTGCTGTGTCTCCTCCCTGCAGGCCTACTTCCGTCAGGGGGTTGCCCTGCAGTACCTGGGCCGCCATGCGGACGCCCTGGCAGCGTTCGCCTCCGGCCTCGCCCAGGACCCCAAGAGTCTCCAGCTGCTGGTCGGCATGGTGGAGGCCGCCATGAAGTCGCCCCTCAGAGGTACATGCTGTCTTGTGTTGGTATCGCTCATCCGTCCAACAACGGGTTCGTGCGTTCGTTAGCTTCACTCCTTCGCCATACCTGTATGTGTGGACGTTTTCAGGAGGGCAGAGTGAGACGTCGGCGTTTGGGGAAACTGTCGAGTTTCCACTTTTTCCTTTGTTCTGTTGTTCCCTCTCTCCTCTGGGATGAAACAGAGAGACGACCCGTCCGATGATTCACATCGCTCAAAGAAGTGGATGCACATTGTGATGTGACAAAGAGCGGGAAAAGAGAGATGTAGAAAATAAATCAAACAAGCGAGTCAGATGAAGTAGAAAGAGACACTTGTAGGAGTTGAAATTGAAAACAGTGGCGGGAGGTTGGACTGGTGGTTGTGTTGCCTCAACCTAACTGTTGGTGGTTGTGTTACCTGAACCTAACTGTTGGTGGTTGTGTTGCCTCAACCTAACTGTTGCTGGTTGTGTTGCCTCAACCTAACTGTTGGTGGTTGTGTTGCCTCAACCTAACTGTTGCTGGTTGTGTTGCCTCAACCTAACTGTTGCTGGTTGTGTTGCCTCAACCTAACTGTTGGTGGTTGTGTTGCCTCAACCTAACTGTTGGTGGTTGTGTTGTCTCAACCTAACTGTTGGTGGTTGTGTTGTCTCAACCTAACTGTTGCTGGTTGTGTTGTCTCAACCTAACTGTTGCTGGTTGTGTTGCCTCAACCTAACTGTTGGTGGTTGTGTTGCCTCAACCTAACTGTTGCTGGTTGTGTTGTCTCAACCTAACTGTTGCTGGTTGTGTTGCCTCAACCTAACTGTTGGTGGTTGTGTTGTCTCAACCTAACTGTTGCTGGTTGTGTTGCCTCAACCTAACTGTTGGTGGTTGTGTTGTCTCAACCTAACTGTTGCTGGTTGTGTTGCCTCAACCTAACTGTTGGTGGTTGTGTTGCCTGAACCTAACCGAGCGACACAAACAGACCCGTCCGATCCGTGTACCTGTCCACGGATCCAGTGGACTTAATGTGGTGACTCTTTCACAGACTGAGTCTGATCAGCTGTGATACGCAGCGTGTCCCTGAACTCCTGCAGAAGCATCGCTGTGCAGATCTGATGCACTGTGGGAGGTTGCTCTGCTGTCCGGGGGCTGCAACCTCAAAAAAAACAACTCCATCTCCCATAAGCTTCAAAGCAAGCACGCCTCAGAAGCTAAGAAGCTAAGAAGCCCGCATCGAGTGTTACCAGGATTCGTCATGCTTGAGCCAGCAGCAGGAGGAAGGGGCAACATGTTTGGCCCGAGAGCTGCAGCAGTACCAGCGTGGCAGACGGGCCCCTCCTCTGGCCTATCTGCCTCCTGTGGGGTCTGCTGATGTCTCTTTTATAGGATGATGTGCTGAGAGGTTGTTAGAAAGTAGAGGCAATCCTTCCAACTCTTACCGGGGGATGTTTACTAAGCTCTGCCTCAAATTGGCAGCATTTTACATCGCCACCTATTTTTGCAATTTAGCGTCGTATTGCTCAGACTACGGAGAACCGCTGCAGTTCATCTCATTTGCATAAAATGCAGATAAATGTGACCCGCTGTCGGGATGTCTTCTCAAGCGTTGCACACGTCTGGAAAGCAGAAAGAAAATGTTTTCTGCTGATAAACGTGGAATATTACTGGAACAGGAGAGCACAGAACTGAAAAGACGTGATCGGAGGTGATTGAATGAGTTGTGAGACGTCAGTGTGGGAGGTGTCTCACAGTCTGCAGCGATGGATCAGGTGCAGCAGCTGTTTTATTCTTGCACCTCTGAACAGGAAGTCCTGAACGAGTTTTGCTAAACTACTCTAACTCTAACTCGAGCAGAACAACTGTGTAACTCAGCAAATCTGCATTCTATGGCTTATTAATTAAGAGTAAATTAGTTATTTCTATCCGCAAAACCTTGTTGCAGCCCTTCAGTGAGTGAGACGGACATGATTTGGCTGTTGAATGCTCACAGAAGATCCTCTAAATAGCCCCACAGGCTGGTGTAGAGGTGCACTCTGTCCCACGCACAATAACAGCTGGAATGTCTCCGCCTCCACCAAACACATGGTCATCACTCTCAGATGAGCGGGTGTAAAGATGGACCCAGTATCATGTCTGACAGGTTGTATCAGCAGGACGCTCCAGCAGCACAGCAGAGGGCAAGGAGGCAATAAAGGAGCGTTTCATGGCTGCTTAAATGACGTGTAACACACGTATAATGTGGTGTTCATACAGTGCAATGCGTCTGTGCCAGTACATGAGAGCTTTGAATTCAATGAATGTGTACATTTGCAACACAACAGCTTTCATCTCTTGTGATCTGAAGTAAAGAAGACGAAGGTAAGTAACATGCAGGTACTTTGTGAAACAATTCAACGACTGTTCAAACAGTCTGTTGAAAGCCCAATGAAGGGGTGCACATGCATGTGCACATGCATGTGCACATGCACATGCACATGCTGGCCTTGTTCTGCTCTGACTCGCAGCAGAGACGGTGGAGTCCAGGAGTCACAGCTCTGTTCTGGCTCTGCTCCACTTCGCTGCCGGCCCCTGAGGACCAGGAGCAGCCATCAGCACTAATCCTCCTCCAATCACCCAGAAATGATTTACCGACGGAGCAGCAGCTGCACGCTTCGTCTCCGCACCAGCAGCTTTAGTTCTGCTAATCGTGTTTTGGAATTATGATACGGTTTCCAAAGCATTTACATGAGTTCAAGTTCAGGATGTTGGACAATAAATAAGTTGGATACGTTAGTTCCAATGAATCAGAGCCCATTGAGAGCTGCTTTAGGATCAGTGTTCTGTTGTGAAGGTACTTGGGGTTCAGTGTCTCCGACCCACATGACCTCACCGGGGTCTTTGTGCCCCCCCCCCCCCACAGACTCCCTTGAGCCGACCTACCAGCAGCTGCAGAGGATGAAGCTGGACAAGAGCCCGTTCGTGGTCGTGTCCGTCATCGGTCAGGAGCTGCTGACCCACAGCTTCCACGGCGCCTCCGCGGTGGTGCTGGAGGCCGGGCTGAAGATCGGCACGTGCTCCCTGAAGCTGCGCGGCTCCGTGTTCTCGGCCCTGAGCTCGGCCTACTGGTCTCTGGGCAACGCGGAGAAGAGCGTGGCCTACATGCAGCAGGACCTGGAGGTGACCAAGACCTTAGGTATGGAAGAGCAGGGGGGGGCGAGCAGAGGAGC
>CM051707.1:1941365-1951365 GCA_028022725.1 Lycodopsis pacificus | reverse complement strand
TTCGGATCATTTGAATAAAGTTTAAAATAGTGAACTCAACATCATAATATCTTCACCTGAAGAAAAGCAGATGATTCTTCACATTAAAATAAAGTTTGGAGGTTTAACAGCTGAGACACCATGACGTTAATGCTAAAAACAGAAATGTTTTCCAGATTAAAAGATTCATTCTTTGATTCTTCTGCTGCCTCGTGAAGAAGAAGAACATTCAGAGGGAAGATGTTGCTTCACAAACTAGAAGCTAAAAATGGAAATCACATGTTCTCATTGAACATAAAGCCATCGGCGGACTCCAGTAATTTCATTTGGAGATTATTATGGAGAGAAGACTGATGAGTAGAAACAGGAGGGCAGCAGTTCTCTACTGCAGCCTTTATAACAGCGTTGCTGCCTTCATCCTTAGAACACGGTGTGCGCTCGGGCTGCAAAGAGTTACACAAACAAACAGAAGACGCGTCATCGCAGCACATTTCACTTTTTATGTGACTTTTTTATTTGATGTATTTTTTGGACGAAGCGCGAAATCTCAAAGCGAGCCAGCAGCCGCCGCCAACGTCGAGACACCAACGCACTGATCCTCCGTCTGTCCACTCGCAGCAGAATGACGTCAGATCTCCGGACGACTGAGTCTGAAGTCATCTCTGTTGTGGCAGTTTAGCTGGACATGTTGCAGCTTGTACCAGAGATGTGCCCGTCTCTCTCCGCTGGAAATCTGTTTCCTATCTCCAGTTGTACCGAGGACAGATGCAGTTTAAACTTCAACAACAAGCTGCGTTTCTTTATGACGTCTGTTTTTAATGTCCTGAAGCCAGTGACGATGGTTTCATTACGTCTTTTCAAAGTCCTTGCCTTTTGTTTTGAAGAAAGAGAAGCATTAATAACCATCTGATCTGTGATAACGGGGGACTGAACAGCCCTTGTGGTGATTTCTAATCATTCCTTTTTGTTTTTTGTAGTCTTTGGAGAACCGGCGTGAGGAGGCGCGGGCGTACAGCAACCTGGGCAGCGCCTTCCACTCCCAGCGCGACTTCGACAAGGCCATCTCGTACCACACGCGGGTGCTGCAGCTGGCTCAGGAGCTGGGCGACCGGGCCATCGAGATGAGGGCGTACGCCGGACTGGGACACGCCGCCCGCTGCATGCAGGTCGGTATCACGTGCTCAGATGAACCGAGTCGCTGTTCTGTCTGTATGAACATTGGCGGTGACCTCTGACCCCCTCAGGACCTGGAGAGAGCTCGTCTGCACCACCAGCACCAGCTGGAAATCGCTCAGGAGCTGCAGGACCGAGCGGCTCAGGGACGAGCGTCGTCCAACCTGGGTGAGTTCATCCAGCCACACACGGAAGTCACAAAATCACGAGTTCCACATTTACTTTTCTTCATCTGTTGGTTTGAATTCAGAGTAAATGAGACGCTTTAAGTAAGTAATGAACGGCAGGTGTTCTTAAAGGGAGAACGTTTTCCAAGGACCTCATGAAGAGTGAAGCCGATGCTTCATGTGTTAAAGCTGCATTCTCTCTAGTGGCCACCAGGGGGCGACTCCTCTGGTTGTATAGAAGTCTATAGAAAATGACTCTACTTCTCTCTTGATTTATTCCCTCAGTAAACATTGTAAACATGAGTTTATGTCTCAATCTCTAGTTTCAAGTCTTCTTCAACACAGCATGATGTTCATTTAGTACATGATGGTCCATTTAGAGTCACACAGACCATAAAGCAGGGGATGCTTTAGGGCGGGGCTACACGGTGATTGACAGGTCTCTAATGGACCATAAAGCAGGGGATGCTTTAGGGCGGGGCTACACGGTGATTGACAGGTCGACACCAGAGACGTGTACGGCGTCTCTACGTCACAATTATAAACGTGTCATAATCATTTCAGAGTTTCTATTGGCTCAAAGCTCACGTGGGCTGGACTAATGGACACAATATGCTGGTTTTAATGGTCTCCATCTGTAGATATTCACTTTTTAATGAAACAGCAGTGATATCATTTATAGCTATTAACTTTGTGGACCTGCTGACGGAGTGTCACAGACCTCACTTTGAGAACCACAGATGTTCAGGACGTTTTGGTCTCAGGTTTGGACTCAGTCCATGTCAGTAAACACGTCCGTTGGACCTGTCAAAGCCTCTTCATGTCATTCAATCTGGATTGAGCTTTGAGCTGCTGTTGTATCTTTAAGAAGGAGAAAACTAACTGATGAAGAGGAGGAGGAGGCGTCTCGTTAATCAGGATGCACCCTTGAGGAAACGTAGATGACGTGATGATGGAAGATTTCTTCTTCTGTGTGAAAAAAAGAACAAGGTTGCATCGCTCAATAAAAGAAGAGAAGAAGAAGAAGAGCGTCTTTAGATGACTGGTTCATATTCAGTTCAGTACAGGATCTGAACCGACAGCGCGCTGCGTTGTTTAAAACACGACAACAACAAACACACCTGCACCTGTTCATTAGAGACGATGTGAGGTCTGTTGTCCTGACGACAGCATGGTATTGATCTCCACCTCATCAGTTTCACTTCAATGTCCTCACTCAGACTCACATTAACCTGAGTCTGCTTCAATAGTTACACTTTCACTTCCCTGGTTTCAAAGGTGGACAATTTACAAAGTAGAATAAAAATCCTGCATTTAAAATGTGTCTTAAGTAAAAGTACAAAAGTATTTACATCCAAATATACTTTTATTATATACTTATATAATATATATGTAAGCAAAAGTACAAGTGTTCATGATGCAGAATAATATATCTGATGTCTTTAACATCTTATAGTTATTGCTGCATCATGTGTTCATGCTGCAGCTGGTGAAGAGTTACACACCAACTGTTTCATTCGTTCATCAGATCAGCAAACACAGCTGATCGATGAGAAGCTCCACTCATAGTGGACAAAACCTCCATGAACTGAAACGAGTTCATCACTTTCATGCGGTTCACAGACAGAAACACTGAAAACAAACAGTCCGCCCGCTCAACTTCAAAGCCAACTCTCTGATTCTTCTCTGAGGGAATTTCATTTTTCCTGAAAGTGGACGATGTGATTTCATTTGAGATAAAAAGGTGAAACATTGCAAGGCGATGAAGTGACAGAAGCAGAAGTCTTCTGGTTGCGGCTGATGGAGAAGCTTCTGTACTGACTGACTCATGGACCCGACGGACTCGAGGACACGGCGGGACGCTCCGTCCTCGGTCCTCGCTGAAGGGAATTAACTTGTTACGCTACTTTACACTCTTCACTACATTCATTTCACTACTATGATTACTTTGCAGATTCAGATCAATAATATAAAATTTAATCATCAATAATCAGTTCATAACGTGTTCTTTTAAAGGGTCAGTCCTTACCAGCTGCAGCATCAAAGTGATGAACACATTAATGAGTCAATCATTATAATTCAATGATATAATATACGTTATTCTGCATAATGAGTACTTTTGCTTTAGTGCATTTATATCGGTGACTTTTACTTGTAACAGAGTATTTATACACGAGTATTTATATATGAGTGAAACAGAGATTACAGCTGATGAAGCAGCATTGAGGAGCAGAGAGACAGAATGTGACTCAGTCCTCTTACTCAGGTCAGGTCTTCAGTGCAGGAAGTGAAGTACTTTCATAGTAGTACTGTTATACTACGGTACTTCTTCCGGCCCTGTCCGTAGACCATGTGATGGTCCTGCTCCCCCTGAGGCCCGATCACATGACTGCAGCATCAGCGCTTCTCTGGCCAATCAATGCTCATCTTTTATTAACGCGCTTCTGGTTTCTGCGGCCGCAGTGATATGTGAGAGCCGGAGAACCCGACGCCGGCGCTGAGTGGACGACTCGTGTGTGTGTGTGCGTGTGCGTGTGTGTGTGTGTGCGTGTGTGTGTGTGCTGCATCACCGTGTTAACAGGAGGTCTGAACAGTCTCCACCATCAAGAAAACATTTCCTGAGTCTCGTGTTCAGTCTCCTAAAAAGTCCTTTTTGTTTCTTGGCATCTGAAACGAGCAGAACTCTGATGTTCCTGATGTTCCTCTGATGTTCCTGATGTTCCTCTGATGTTCCTGATGTTCCTCTGATGTTCCTGATGTTCCTCTGATGTTCCTCTGATGGGAGGTCGCTGACTCTTTCATGACGAGCTGCAGTCGGTGGTTCAGATCATCATTTATGGATGATTCTTCTCTCACTGCTGACGTGACAACCCTTCATTCTCCTCTCCTCTTTTGTTTCCTCCTCCCCTCCTCTCGTTTCCTCATCCTCTCCTCTCTCCTTTCCTCTCCTCTCTTGTTTCCTCTTCTCTCCTCTCTTGTTTCCTCTCCTCTCTTGTTTCCTCTCCTTTCCTCTCCGGTTTCCTCTCCTCTCTTGTTTCCTCTCCTCCTCTCTTGTTTCCTCTCTTGTTTCCTCTCCTCCTCTCTTGTTTCCTCTCCTCCTCTCTTGTTTCCTCTCCTATCTGGTTTCCTCTCCTCTCCTCCTCTCTTGTTTCCTCTCCTCCTCTCTTGTTTCCTCTCTGGTTTCCTCTCCTCTCTTGTTTCCTCTCCTTTCCTCTCCTCTCTGGTTTCCTCTCCTCTCTTGTTTCCTCTCTTGTTTCCTCTCTTCCTCTTGTTTCCTCTCCTCCTCTCTGGTTTCCTCTCTGTTGGCTGGTGTTGTGATGGGACCATCTTCAGCTTCACTCTTCATGAATCCTCTTCCGGTCTGACTGAACGCAGTGTTTGTATTTATTGCTGAATCGTCACAGAAAGTACCAGATATGCAGGATATGTGCAGAGAGGAGGAGGAGGAGGAGGGAGGAGGAGGTGTAACTGAAACCAGATATTACAGCCAATCTGCAGGCTTCTGTAATCCTCAGAGCGAGACCCCGATCAACCAGGCCTCCCTCTCCTCCTCCTCCTCCTCCTCCTCCTCTTCCTCACGTTGCCTGGCTTCCTACATCTCCCCACAGAGCTCATGGGTCTTAAACACGTTGCGTGCTATTGTCGTCTCATTGCATTTTTACATTTGTTTTTTGCTACTGACTGCAGCAGCGATGTGTCCACTCAGCGCCTCACACATCAATGTGTTTTGATGAAAGCAGAACATTCTGTGAGGACGTGTGCACCTCGTGCGTTCCTCAAGCCAAACTGAATGAATCATTATTCTCTCAGGCTGCTCACTAATCTATAATACGCCAATTATTCATGTTCATGAATTGCTTTTGTGCGACTCCTTTCGTTGTTCTTTTGTTCAGTGGGCTTTTGTTTGTTTTAAACTCAGCGTGTGTTGTATTTCCCCGTGTGTGTGTGTGTGAGCTGTATTTACACTCAGCCGTCATTGATTATTATAATAACGTTCATTTATACAGCAATTACCTTTCTGAAGCTTCAAAGATGCATTTGTGACGAAATATTGACTTAATGCTTCAAGTATGGACGCCGTAGATGCAAAGCATTGTGGGAAATTATGTTTTCGTTGCCACGTTTTACGACTGTCGAGCAGACTAAAGTTATTTAAATGCTTTCAGAGTCAGAAAGGCAGAACTCTGCTGTTATTGTTACGGACTACAAGTCCCATGAAAAGACCAACGTGTGCACGTTGACTGTTACTTTGGTTCCTACTGACGTCACGAGCCTTCAAAAAGACGTCTCAAATAAAAACAATCTTTTCAATATTTGATGAACGTCTGAGTGATCCCTGAACCAGCAGCTCAACAATTTGAGACAAATGCATGTGAGACACTAAAATGAGGGAAAATATCATTAAATCGATTTATTTATGAATTTATTTCTATATTACTGTTTTCCTTTCAGGCTGTACAGTCGCCGATGTGTAATCTGATCCTGTTATAATCTTCTGTTCTCTGATTTGGACCTTTAATCACACTGAGAACTTAATTAAGCTGTTTACATGACGGCTGCAATCATCACAGCTTTGCCTCAAATCTGGTTCTAATCAAGTTGTGAGCGTGGAAACACGATAACTGGAGGAGGGAAGACGAAGGCTGCCTTCAACCAGACACACACACACACACGCACACACATACACACACACACATACACGCACACACACACACACATTAAGAGTGTGTCACCTGCAACGATCGCTGTCTTCCTCTCCGTCGCGCTCTCTCGTGTCCCGAGCTTCTTCTCGTGTTCTTTCCTTCTTAACTTGTGGACACTTTGTAAAGTGGGTTGTTGAGCGTTGGGACAGAACCAGCTGTGAGGCTCCACTGGGACGCGAGAGACGTCTCTGCATCTCTGCACACCGAAGATCCAGAGCAGCACATTAGCATTAGACTGTTGTGGAATTATCCCTCCGTAGCTTTTTAATTATTTACTGCTCTGCACTCGTATCTCACATGGACATGTTGCCTTTGCGTCTGGTTATTTATATCCTGGTGCATCATTTTGGGAATTGAACCATGTTCCTGACGCCCCTTAATGTTGGAGGAGGAGGAGGAGGAGGAGGAGGAGGAGGAGGAGCTCTCCTCCTCCCGGAGACACAACATTTAGTTGCCGAATTACTATTTATTTATTGTGACTTCAACACTAATTACTCGGCTCAAACCCCGAATTAGAATAATAAAATACTTTTCTCTTCTTCCCTCCATCTCAGGCATCATCCACCAGATGAAGGGGGAGTATGAGACGGCGCTGAAGCTCCACAAAGCCCACCTGTCCTTCGCCCAGGAGCTGAGTGATTACGCTGCCCAGGGTCGGGCCTACGGCAACATGGGCAACGCTCATCACGCGCTCGGCATCTACGACCAGGCCGTCCGCTACCACCGCCAGGAGCTGCAGATCTCTCTGGAGGTGAACCTCAAGAAGCCACGAGTAGCTACGCTGGCGTGGGACAAACGCCAGCGTCACATCTCTTTTCTGTCTTTCCTTCTCAGGTGAACGACCGTCCGTCCCAGGCCTCCACGCACGGGAACCTGGCCGTGGCCTACCAGGCGCTGGGCGCCCACGACCGAGCCCTGCAGCACTACCTCCACCATCTCGCCATCGCACGGGAGCTCCAGGACACCCAGAGCGAAGCCAGAGCACTAGGCAAGAAGAAGCCGGAGCACTGGAGGACAGAAGAGAGGGGATTTATTCTTTTTCACTGGTTCATAACTGTTTTCCTCTTTCGCAGCAAACTTGGGCAACTTCCACAGCTGGAGAGGCGAATACGCTCAGGCCTTGCCGTACTACCAGCAGTACCTGGCTCTGGCTCCGGGTCTGCAGGACCTGGAGGGCGAAGGGAAGGTTTGCCACAACCTCGGCTACGCTCACTACTGCCTGGGACAGTACCGGGACGCCGTCAGGTCAGAGGCCGAATCCATCTCATGGAACGCAAACGTTTTACGATGTTTGTTTTCACAGAGGGATGAGAAACTCTTCCAGTGGAGATTCCAAAGTTTAAAAAGATGTCACGAAATGTTTCTTACGAGGCATCTTAAATATTTCCATTTGATTCAATTTTCAGGCGGAAAAGTGAAGTCAGTGCTTCATGCGTTAAAGCTGCATTCTCTCTAGTGTCCACCAGGGGGCGACTCCTCTGGTTGTATAGAAGTCTATAGAAAATGACTCTACTTCTCTCTTGATTTATTCCCTCAGTAAACATTGTAAACATGAGTTTATGTCTCAATCTCTAGTTTCAAGTCTTCTTCAGTACAGCATGATGTTCATTTAGTACATGATGGTCCATTTAGAGTCGCACAGATGGATAGACGCGTTTCTTTCATCCATTCCCCAGGTATTACGAGCAGGACCTGGCTTTGGCGAAGGACCTCCAAGACAAACTGGCCCAGGCTAAAGCCTACTGTAACCTGGGTCTGGCCCACAAAGCACTGGGGGAGCACAAGAAGGCGGAGGAGTGTCAGAGATACTTGCTCTCTCTAGCACAGGCCTTGGACAACACACAGGTCAACTGCTACTACCACCACCACTGCTGTTGTGTAGCACACACAGGAAGTGGTTGTTGATCACGTGGTTGTGTTTGTCAGCAGGCGATGTTCCGGGCCCTCGGGAACCTGGGCGACGTCTATGTGTGTCGGAGCGATCTTCCGGGAGCTCTGAGGTTCTACCAGCAGCAGTTAAGTCTGGCTCAGAAGGTCAGCGATCAGAAGATGGAGGCGGACGCCTACTCGGCACTTGGATCAGTTCACAGGTAATGAAAAGTCGGCAGAGATTTTCAACCGTGTGTTGTTTTCTTCTTCTTCTTCTTCTCCTCTTATGGCTCTTTTGTCTCCCGTCAGGCTGCTCCGCCAGCTGGACGCGGCCTTGTCCTTCCACAGCCAGGAGCTGACCGTCCGAAAGGATCTGGGCGACCAGCAGGGGGAGTGCCGCGCCCTCGGCCACCTGGCGGCCGTCCACATGGCGCTGGGGGACTACGCCACCACCTTCCAGTGTTACGAGGCCCAGCTGGGCCTGGCGCAGGGACTCAGGGATGCCCGTCTGGAGGCGCAGGTCCACGGCAACATGGGCATCACCAAGATGAACATGGGGGTGTTTGAGGAAGCGATCGGCTATTTTGAGCAGCAGCTGGCCATGCTGCAGCAGCTGAGTGGACCCGAGAGCATGCTGGACCGAGGCAGGGCCTACGGGAACCTGGCGGACTGCTACGACGCTCTGGGAGACTACGAGGAGGCCATTCAGTACTACGAGAAGTACCTGACGGTGGCTCAGAGTCTCAACCATGTCCAGGACCAGGAGAAGGCCTACAGAGGACTCGGCAATGCACACAGGTAAACGTAGGCAAACCGAAGGCAAGTCGCTCATTCGGTTTCTTTTTGAGAGTTTGATGAGAAGATCAAAACCACTCTCATGTTTGTGGACTGACGTTATGATGCTGTTTGTGGTCTGTGTGACTCTAAATGGACCATCATGTACGAAATGAACATCATGCTGTATTGATGAAGACTTGAAACTAGAGATTGAGACATAAACTCATGTTTACAATGTTTACTGAGGGAATAAATCAAGAGAGAAGTAGAGTCATTTTCTATAGACTTCTATACAACCAGAGGAGTCGCCCCCTGGTGGCCACTAGAGAGAATGCAGCTTCAACACATGAAGCTCTGGCTTCACTCTTCAGACTCAGAGGTTGCTGTCTGTGTAAAACGAGCGTTGTTAACTGTCTTGGAGCTGAATCATAATTGATGTTATTCGACAGTCTAATTTTTATTCAAACTGATTTCAATACATATTTGATTTCCCATCTTTGCTGAGCAAAGGTTTTGTGCAAAAGTAATTGAAGGCGTGTCCCACATAGATAAATAAAAGCCTGGGCTGTTAGTTGAAGCTCATGGTGAGTGCATGTCCCAAAATGTCGAACTAATTTAATTTGTGTATTTCGTTCTCCGCTGCGTTGTGCCTGTATTCAGCCTGTCTGGTGCTGGAGTGAGCTGCAGCACATTTGCATTAATTACATCTTCTTTAAGTGACTGCTGAACATGGAGACTGGATCATATTCTCTGTTACAGACTAGAATACAGGCACCATGTGATCTGCTTTCTAACATGTATTTGAAACATTAAGTGTCTTCATGCTGTAACCAGTCGGATTCAGCGCTCTGGACTGATTCAGTCTGTTTGTACGTTCGTTTATGTTCTCTGCTCTCCAATTAGTTGGCCGGGCCAACGTTCATGCACAAAATCTGGAATGAGCTTTTCTTGCCTCAAGCGTACACACATTTTAAATGAGTCGTGATAATAATGAAAATAATATTGTTTTTTCAATAAGGGTAATGAGCGGCGGCGGCGGCGATGGGAGTACACCCTCCACATGTCTCTCCTGTGAAAGCACAGGAGTAACGCTGACCGACAGGAGAACGGGCTTCATGACGGCGTTCCTCTGTCGTCTGTTCCCGCTCTCTGGCGTGACGCTGAGTAGAGTCACTCGTTTATCCCGATGAGCGCCGCCTCGGAGGATACTGAGCTGGTTTCACAGCCCATAATCTAAATTATTCACCTATTTGCTTGCTTAAATTGCCCGCATGGGTCTCTGTGATAGAAATTGCTTTGATCGTAGGTTTGGGAATGGTACTGTAACATGCA
>CM051707.1:1876365-1928865 GCA_028022725.1 Lycodopsis pacificus | reverse complement strand
CCTGCTGCACCTGGTGAGACCCCCTCGCACTGTTCACACCCGTCATTCATAACTGCTGTCATGTTTGGACTGTTGAAACAAAGCAGATATTGTGGGAGGTGTCTCTTATTGTCTGCTTCCTCGAGCAAATCATCAAGAGCATTTTAAAATGCCACTTTATATCAAAAAGGTTGCCAAACCTGACGCAGAACAAAGCGTCATCACACCATAAGGAGGTGGATGAACAGCACCTGTGATACCTGCTCGTGAGGACCACTGTTGATCTGTTGGTTGGCGATGAGACGGACCGGGCGGTGAAGTGTTTGATCTCTCTGTCTCTGCAGGTTGAGAAGTCTCTGCAGCGCATCCAGAGCAGCCAGTGTAACCCGATGTACACGTCTCAGCAGAGCGTCGAGAACAAGGTCTGCTGGTCGCTCCCTCCGTCGGCCTCTGTGTCCCCCCGACTCCCCCCCCCACTAATGTCCTCTGCCCTCTGAAGGTTGGCGGCGTCCCCGGGTGGCAGGCGCTCCTGTCCGCGGTGGGTTTCCGGTTGGACTTCTCCGGCAGCGGCGCTGGTCTCCCCGCCGCGGTCTTCTTCCCCACCTCAGACCCCGGGGATCGGCTGCAGCAGTGCAGCACCACTCTGCAGTCTCTGCTCGGTGAGACTAGTCCCTCCAGGATCCAGACTTCATGAAGCATGCGCCTCCAGAAATAGTTCTGAACATGCAAAAACACGTCATGAAGAAGATGTGAAACTTCTGCTGGTCTCCTCAGGTCTCACTCCGCCGGCTCTGCAGGCTCTCTGTAAACTGGTCACAGTGTCCGAGGCCGGAGAACCGCTGATTCATAAGGTACCATGTTGTGTTCTAGTGGCACAGTTACTCATTCATACCAGTGGTGGAAGAAGTACTCTGGTGCTGTACTTAAGTACAAGTACCAATACAAGAACGTAGAATACTCCATGACAAGTAAAAGTCCTGCAGTCGTCACGTAAGGTTACTGTGAGGAGCTCGCTGCCGTACTCGCCGTGCATCTGACGTGAGGCGTCGTCGTCCTCCATCACCCGTGCACGGCCTCAGTGTGCAGTGACCCGAACCCAGTTTACGCTGGAATGAACCACTAAAGTTGTGTTTGCTCTTCTCTCATACGCCTCCTCACGAAGGCGGTTAAAAGCATGGTGGGAACGGTAAGTGTTTCAGAGACAGTGTGGCACCGGTCAGAGGCTTTATTGTTATTTTTAAAGATGTGGGCGCTACAATCAAACTCACTGTCGCGTGTCATAATAACAGCGATGATGTGTGCGTTCCCCTCCGAAGCTTCACCAGGTGCTGGTCCAGTTGCAGTCGGGCGACAAAGACCAGGACTTTTCTCTGGCTCCCATTCAAGTGTCCATCAGCGTGCAGCTCTGGAGGCTTCCGGGCTGCCACGAGTTCCTGGCGGCGCTCGGTGAGTCCTCGACAGATTAAACCGAGTTTCACTCTTATTTTGAAAGGGAAACTTGGTGAGTAGGTAACAATACCTTTATGATGACGAGTATTATGAATGGACGCATATTGCTGCTTGGGATGAGGATATAAATATATTTATGTCTTTATATTTCCGTCTGAACAGCAGAGTTAGAGGTGTGACTTAGCATAGAATGGAAGTAGTACTATAGTACTTTGTGCATCCGGTCTCTCTCAGGCTTCGATCTGTGTGAGGTGGGTCAGGAGGAGGTCCTGCTGAAGACCGGGAAGCAGGCCAGCAGGCGCATCATGCACTTCGCCCTACAGTCTCTTCTGGCGCTCTTTGGTGAGAATAATAACTTTATGCTCCTGTTTTTTAATACTTGATCTCCCAGACGTTCTCCTAAATTCACCAAAAGCTACCATTAGATAATGCCTCATTTGCATATTTAAACGTACGATTTCAGAAAACTTGTAATACAAAAAACAATTGTCTTAATCTCAGTAATCAGCTGGAGAAGTTTCATGGTGAGATCTCTGAGTTGATGTTTTGACCCTATCCACCTTTAACCTCCTCTCAGACTCCACAGAGCTTCCTAAGCGTCTGAGCATGGACAGCTCCTCGTCCCTGGAGTCTCTGTCCTCCTCCCAGTCCGCCTCCCAGCCTCACTCCTTACCCCTCTCCTTCGGGTGCTACCCGCCTCAGCCCTCCTCCTTCTTGCCCCCCGTCTGCCCGGACAACCTCTCCTGCGACGCCATCTCCGTCTACAGCCTCAGCTCGCTCGCCTCCTCCCTCAGCTTCCTGTCGCGACCCGAGCCCGCCGGCAGCGACATCATCAGCCAGCGCTCCCACCAGCACCAGCAGGAGCCGGAGAGGCCTCGCGGCGGGGCAACGGGCCTCTACGCCTCGCACCGCCACTCCAGCGGCCTGTCGAGAGGTCGGCTGACCAATCACGGAGGAGGGGGAGGAGGAGGAGGAGGAGAGGAAGAGGAGTATGAGGGGTTCTCCATTGTAAGCAGCGAGCCGCTCGGGCGAGGCAGGAGGGAGTGTGACACGCTGCCTCTGCCTGCGGGCCACCGGCACGGCAGAGGCGGAGCCGGGAGAGGGTCGGCCGGGGGTCACGGGTACCCGCTTATGATCTCCTCCAAGGGAAGCATCAGCACGCCGACCTCTCCGATCAAAGCGCCGCCGCCGCCGCCGCTGAAGGTCCACACCAGCCCCAAACCCAAAGACATGTAAGTCTGTTGTTATTACGAGAAGGAAAGAGACTCTCTGACGTCTCCTCCTGCACATGCAGCACATTTCAAGTTCTTTACTTTAATCTGCACAACCATTACAGCGATGAAAACCTTATTAAATATGAACGCAAAGAAGAATCACACAAGTAGAAATGAGAATCTAAGACATAAAATAGTGCAGAAGTTCAAATACAGGGTCAAATACAATATATATAAAATCTAGAATCAAATAAAGCAGGCTGACAGCAGGTTGTTTATCGTTGGCACCAAAATACCAATTTTTAAAAGCAGAAAATAACCGTGACCCCTGAACTCCTCATCCATCACAGCTGTGTATCTTGTGGCCTCTCTGATATTTTACACACTTTATCAAGTGATGATGAAACTGTTGTGGCAGACATGTGATGGCGTTTTAAGCTCTTTTGCAGCTCTTGTTCAGAAACAGTAAAACAGTAAAACAGAAAATATAAAATTTACAATAAAATACAGTAAACAAACAAATAAAAGTACGTTAAAACAAGTGTATTATTACAGCGTCACGCGTATATTAAGTCTTTTTTATCTATAAGAACCATAGAAATCATATTTTCCTGAAGCTGCCAGTGAAGTTACAGGAAATAACTAACTGTTCTTGTGGACCCCTGAGATACCTCCTCATGTGTCTGTCTGATGTTTTACATATCAAGTGAGAATGAAACAGTTGTGACAGCTGTGTCACAGCATTTGAAGCTAATTTGCAGCTCCTGTTCTTGTTTCATTTGCAGCGCTGCTGCTCAGAGCACGGGGAAAGGGAAGGCGAGCAGCTCGGAGTCGGACCAGTCCAGCACGGAGACGGACAGCACGGTGAAGTCCCAGGAGGAGAGGACGGGGCCCGTGGGACAGCTGGACCCGCAGGAACTGGCCCAGAAGATCCTGGAGGAGACCCAGAGCCACATGCAAGCCGTGGAGAGCCTGCAGAGGGCCAACAGCGTCAGGGGGACGACCACGTCGACTCCTACCACCCCGACTTTGACTCCCGCCGGAGGAGCGCGAGGCTTTCGGCCCTCGGAGAGCAGCGCGTTCAGCCGGCCGCCCAGCAGAGCCGGCCTGAAGCCGCGCTCCTCGCCTCTCTTCTCGCTCTCCACGTCAACGCCTCCCCCGACTCGACCAAAGCCTCCGTCGCGCTCCTCGTCCCTGCAGAGGATCAGCAGCCCGGCTCCCTCCTCTCCCTCTTTGTCTCTCCCCGCCGTGTCCCCAGATGTGCACGTGCAGCTCAGACTGAGGTACCCCACCTCGCCGTACGCCGCCCACATCTCGCCCTCGCACTCTCCGGCCGACAGCGCCCCGTCGCCGGCCCTCTCCTACTCCTCCGCGGGATCCGTCTCCGCCTCCTCCTCCAGCCCCGCAAACACCCCCGAACTCACCCGGTCCAAGCGGGACAGTAAAGTCCAGGCCGTGCATGACTTAAAGACCTTCTGGGCCAACACCGCGGGCCAGAAACACGAGCTGCCCTGCAACGCCAGCTTACTCCGAGGTGGGAGTAATAAAAAGATGAGCACGGTGCAGAAGGACGTTTTGGGTTTGCTTAATCTCTCACCAAGACACGAGTCCGTCAGCAAAAACGCAGACGGATCGGAGAGCCACAGAGGTCCCCAACAACTGGAGGCCAGACCTCCTCCAGCTAAAGGAGGCGTCAAGCTCCCCTCTGGGAACGGATACAAGTTCCTCTCGCCTGGACACTTCTTTCCTTCCTCCAAATGTTGAGTCTTCTGTGTCTTTCTCTGTGTTTGTACTTTGACAGAGGCTGTCCATTTCTCAGCTAAATACTACAACAATACCTGTTGATTTAAAAAAGAGAAGTACCGTTTCGTACTGACTGATTTTACACATCGCTACGTTGTTTTGGTGAAGGGATGTTTTGAATGTGATGACTGTGCCTTCATTCTGGAGAGAGCTGGAAGGACCAGAGGACTCCTGGAGAGACTTGTCGAGGCTTTAATCTTTGTCTTCGAGTCTTCGTGTCTCCATGATGCGTCCTCACAGTCTGCGGACTGAGAGCGCTTCCTGTCCGCCTGGCTGCTCGCTATACGTTTGTGTGAGTCGACATGAATTTGATTTATCGTGTATTAATTATTGTTAAACGTCACGATTGTCGTCGTTTATTTTGTAAAGTAAGCCGTGTTTTCCAGTCCTTATTACACATTTTATATAAAGACAATTAAAAGACGAGAGGAAAACATTTTGATATTTTTTATGGAGATTTGATTGTCAGCATGGTGCCTCTTGCTGTTCGCCGTCAGACTGACTTTATAATGTACAATTTTGCATCGGTGCCAGACTCCTATTTAGAAATATCTGAAGACGTGGACAAATAAAAATGTTCCTTTCCTTGTTTTGTTTTCATAATCAATTCTCTTTCCACTCACGATAAACACGAAACAGAAAATCTTTGATTAGATCGTAGAAGTAGTAATATTTACCTAAATTCTAAAATTGTAATACAGTGAGTTTATGGTTTCCTTTATGATCTAAATACTTCTACTCTAACACAATAGACCTGTACAGTAGATATTTATCGTGCTGTTGTGATACTTCAGACTATATCGTGGCTCGATTGGTGATCAGACGCAGGTGAATGAAAGGTGAAGGGAGTTAGACTGATGAGGAGGAGCTGACTGTGACGCAATGAAATATTATTTATTCTAAATATGAAGCGATAAGATGCTACAGACAAATGACGTGTTTTAGACACTCGTAACCTTTTTTACCAGTTGCTGCTTTAATCTTCGTAATGAAAGAATTCAAACATATTAATATGTAATTTGCATAACAATGTAATTAAATGAATCATATCTCTTGAAGAGAGAGGATTACAATCAAAGTAAATAGTAAAAGTAAGTAGCAAGAACTCAGATATTTTACTTAAGTAAAAGTAGTAATACCACAGTGTATAAATACTCTGTTACAAGTAAAAGTCTTGCATTGAAAATCCTACTTGAGTACGAGTGTTAGCATCAAAATAAACTTAACGAACCAAAAGTAAAAGTGCTCTATTATGCAGATTATCCTATTTCAGAATAATATATAATATATATATATATATATATAGGTCATAATTATCAATGCATTAATGTGTTCACTTTAATGTTGCAGCTGGTAAAGGTGGAGCTCATTTTGATTACTAGGAAACTTCATCAATAATAATAAATCCATTTATTTATATTTTTACATTAACAATCTGAATCTAGTCCACAAAGTGACTCATGATGTCAAATAAATGTAAAAAAAAGTAGCATGAAATGGAAATATCTCAGTACAAGTACCTCAAAATTGCAGTACTTGAGTGAATGTACTTAGTTACTTTCCACCACTGTGAAAACTTCAGTTTGCATTCACATTCATGTAAATTTATTTATTGAGGCTCTTATTCTTTCTTTCATTCTGTCTTTCTCTAATAATTAATTAAATATTAAATTATGTCAATGTCAGTAAATCATTATTGTTTAAAAGGATGTTTCAGCCAATCCTATTTTTCCTGGAGGGCGGACCGAACTTGTTTATAATTCTATCTGGTGTCCGTCACCAGTGCGCATGCGCAGCCCGGGGTGACGAAGATGGTGCTCATCAAGGAATAGTGAGTCTGAAGTGTTTTAAAAAAACGTCTTTTAGTGCATTTTACGGTCGCGTTTTCATCCACCCGAGTGCTTATTATTGAGGAGTAAAGACGTGTGTGTGTCGTCTAGTGGTGTCAGTCGCTTGGTTTCACCAGTATGTTGTCCGTAAAGAACCCGCTTTGAGCAGGGTGGATCAGGACGTGGATAACGGGACCTACACCGGTCTTTTTTAGGCGGTGCTAAGTGCGAGCTAACGTGTTAGCATCTGAGTCCGAGCTAGCGTTAGCATCTTGAGTGCGAGCTAACGTTAGCATCTGAGGGGGTAATTACCTTCTTAATGAAAATGAGTTGCATAAAACTACTTTTAATGGTTGACTAAAAACACCCGATATTAGCTTAGTTTATCCAGTTAGCATCGTGCTACATCTGCAAAAGGTGCCGTGATGTTAAGCTTTCGGTCGCGTGAGCGACAGATTAAGGTTCGGATTTACCACGAATGCTAGCTAGCTGTGGCTAGGTTAGCTTTAGCAGCCGGCTAGCCGTTAGCATGACAATCTTTCCTGACAACGGTGTTTGGTTTTGTAAATGCACACATCTGGCACATGTTAACCACCGAGTAGGTGAATAAAACATAACTTTGTCGAAGAATTTGGCGGAAATAAGCCTTCATTGTTGGGTTATATCACGTTAGCAGTTGTACCCTTCAAGCTAGCCTGAGGTTACAAGGAACTACTTTGCTGTTACTTTGTACAGTAGCTCTTATAACAGGGCGGCTAATATATAGATAGGTAGACAGACAGACAAGTAGGTAGACAGACAGACAGACAGGTAGGTAGATACTTACCTGTAGGTAGATATTAATCCTGCAAGGGGACATTTTTGGTACAGGTAAATAAAACAGAGTAAAAAATATCAAAGGCACAATATATACAATGAAGTAGAATCATATTAAATTGACTAACTAAACAGTCGTGAAAAGATTTAACCAAACAGAGTAATGGTGTTATTGATTTGGCCAGAGGTGATTTATTATAAAGTCTTATTGCAGTGGAATGTTCTTCTGTATCTGGACGAGTCCGTCCCTGCAGTAGGTGATGGAGAGGATAGTCCGCAATGTTTTCTCAGCAAAGCTAACTAGCTTGTACTATGTGGCTAACCTGTTTATGAGCTCCAGATAATGGTACCTGTTGTAGCCTTGAGGTGTTACGCTAGCCCTGGTTAACCCACTCCTCTGTGTTGTGTTCAGCGGTACAGCTAAATTAAACCACAGTCGGAAAAATCCATTAATTGTGCTTTAAAGGACCTTTGTGTCTGGAAGAATATGCATCTGTAGCTAGCTGTAACTTGGCATGGTGTGTTTCTGCAGCGGAGATATCCATCCAAAGCCATGTAGTAATAACAATGATGATAATAGCAGCATGTATAGCACTTTAATTAACACAGTAACAAAGTCCTTTGACAATTTAACAAGAGAGTCATAAGACTATACATTAAAGACGTAAAACCAGATCAACTACATGAAATAATAAATACATTGAAGATGATCTTGGCCCGAGTGGTCAGTTTAAAAAGGGTTAATTTAAGATTAGATGTAGAATACGTTGCTCAGAATCTGCTCTCAAATCGAGTGTCTATCTTGCTGACAATATAAGAAGTAAAACTCCAGGATCTCTCCCACAGTTTCCCCCCCATACATGAGAACACTACAGTAGAAATACGAATTTGGAGACGTTTGTTATTGTTTACTAACGGATGTTGATTCAACTTAACGGCCATTTTTTTGTCTTATTCAGTGTTTGAGGGTGCACATCTGCAAATCAGTTCATTTCAGCACCAAATCAAACTTGATCACTTATAAATGAATAGTTTCAGTGCACTTTAACAAGCAGCATCTGCTTGTTTCTAAGAAGTTGTAAACTTACATAAATAAAAGATAAACAATGTTTAGTGGCTAACTTTGTTCCACAGAAGCCAAAGTTAGAAGGCTGCCTGCAGCGCAGACATTATTTCATAAACGTCCATCAGTCCGTCACTAATCCAGAACGTAAAGATATTCACACTACTGTCACTTCTGGCGTCAAAATGTTTGCTTGCTTGCTGATCAAAATACTTGCTAGTTAATCTTCTGTTGATGGTTGAGAGAAATGAAGCAGCTGAATACTGAGACCTGTATAAAGGCCGACTCCCTGCTCTACCTGTGCTGCAGGTGTCTGCCATGTCTACCGAGGCACACAGAGGACTTAGACTGGGTCTTACATAACTTCAGGTTTCCTGGACTACACCACCACTTGACCTGTGACCGCTCGACCTTTTGTGGAATAGTTCTGCCCTTTGTATCCAGCTCTGTCAGTGCCAGTCAGTGTGGATTTTATGAATGCAATTCCACAGACATGTTCTGTCCCTGGCCTCAGTGATATGCATGTTTTTCCTGGCACATCACAATAATTTTCTCAACAGCAAATGATCAAGCAGGCCGTCACATTTTTATTGGCTGACTTTTGATCTCGCGTAGAAGCAAAACATAAACGCTTTTGAATAACTCTTCCGCTTTTAAGCCGGTAAGATGAGACCGATGCCTCTAAAGACAGCTACAGGAAAAAGATGGCAGCGAGTGCTCCACTGGTGGTTTCACATTGGTTCCTCGTCTCGTGGTGAATTCAGTGATATTAACAGGTGTGTTCATGTTCTTCACAGTCTCATGGATGCTTTTGCAACATTCGTAATTTTATCTCTGTTACTAAAGCCACCGCCCGGCCTCGTTCTTCCAGTTGAGCTTCATTGCTCACGGTTCCGTGAACACCAAAACCTCAGCGTGGATGTGTCTTTGAAGATGTAACTTGTCACAATGAGGTTGTGTGTGTGTGTGTGTGTGTGTGTGTGTTGTGAAGTTCTCTGTGTGGCACATCAATAAGTCCACGTGGGTGAAAACGTGGTGAATGTGAGAGCTGAGAGATACAGATGTTACAGATGTTTGTTAATAAAACTAACCACTAGTTACAACATCGATTGTCTGCGTTTAGTCCATGAAATGTCATAAATGCAGACAATATCCTGAACCTAATATGACGTCTGACAATCAGTGTAGACCAAGATGCTTTCAGTTTACAATGATATACAAACACACAAAACACTGATAATAAGGACGCTGAGAACAGTTCATGTTATTTTGCCAGAAAAAAAGTTGCAGATTTATTTTCCTTCTATCGATGGTTTCTGCTGTAGAGTTCTTATGAGTATGATTGGCCATATCCATCATCTTTGACATAGTTTTATATCGTATTCTCCATGTCTCTCGTGATTCTCTTGGCTGTAATTACATTGTGTAATAGCTTTCAACTTGTTGACATCATAGACTGCATATTGTCAGCCGCCAGCGAGCTCCATCAGTCAGCTCGTGTTCAGGTTAAAGGTCCTCAATCTGCCAATCTTTGCACAGGATTCCATAATTAAGCTGTAATATTTAACTATAGGTTGTTTATAATGCATCCCTGGTTATGCTGCTGTTTGAGCCTCGTCTGTTTCTATGAGATATGGATGTCATTGATTCAAAGGAGAAGGCATCACCCTAAATTAAGTAAAACCAATCTGTCATTTTGGCCTGAGATTAAATGGGTATATATATATATATATATATATATATATATATATATTTATTTATATATATTTATATTGAATTTTCCAAAGCACTGGATTGTTGCAGCATGAATCCTTACTCACTCTTTTTAATAGTTAATGCAGATTATGTCATGGTTTTAGGAAACCCTCCTATTAAGAGGAATTCTTGTTGTTTAATAACGGGCCTGTAGCTACAACCATATGCTGTTTCCACATGACATACTTTTGGGGACTAAAGCCGAGTTTAGACGTTCGGACTGGGAGATTCTCCTCTTAGCAGCAGAGTCGCTTCGTTCTTTCCCCAAAGATGGTCAGAGTGAAGTTTATCCTCGCATGCTTCATGCTTTGGCATCTTCACGAGGTCACTCAGTGCCATTCAGCCACCCAAAGATTCATTGAATGCTCAAGCATTTGTCACTTTATCTTAATATTACCACAGTTTCATTCGACTCATTGGTTGTCTGTTACACATCCTTAACATTTGAACACCGTCTCCAGTGTGCTACCGCTCTGTTTCTAATGTGTTGAACTTTGTTTGTTTCTCTCTCCACTTCCTGCCCCACCGCTCCCTTGTTTCCCTCTCAGCCGTGTAGTGTTGCCAGTCTCTGTGGAAGAGGTGAGTAATCGTTGCCTCCATACCCTCTTTGACGTCACAAGCTATTCTGAGTGTTTCTTCCACAAAATATATTGTGTATCGCAGCGAAAGCATGATCTTTGTGTTGTGTATTTTTCTCCTGAACTGCTGGTCCACTCAGGCCTTGGTCTGGGTCACGAGCCGAGACAGAATAGCCTTTGTTAGAGAGCGCTGGTGCTGGTGTGACAGGCTGGTGGTGGTGTTTGCAGAGGGAGCTGGACTGGACTGTGAGCTCAGCCTTTAAAACTCTCTTGTCATCTTTCTCTTAATAGGAATCGCTTCTTTTTATCGCCTCTCTGAATCAGACCAAGTGAGCCCAGACCCCAGTCTCACATCCAGTGACATCAAACATTGGTCCTTTTTCACTGCCTTCTCTGCAAAGGGAAAGTCATCGTGACTGGCAGTTAAAGCGTTTAGTTTCTCTGGGTACCAATAATAGTGTCAGCAGTAACGTCCTAAACAACAGCGGTTAATATTCCATCTTAAAACAAAGTCCTCTGAGGCCACAAAGATGATTCATTCAAGTCCTTTCCTTTAGACTGAAGGGAAACAACAAAAGGATGTTTTGAAGCCGTGTGTCACCAGTGTGATGTGAAAATGTGGTTCAGCAATACGGTTTAAAGAGTGTCCCCTCCACACATCGAGACCCCGTCCAGACAGAGCGCCTGACGGGCTAACGTTAACTACACAACACTAAAGCTGATCGGAAATTTTACGCTAACACGAACGTTAGCGGTTGTAGCTAGCCCCGTTCTGTGACCAACATTGAATGTTATTTGTACATATCGGCTCTCAGGACAGGTATGGTGGTCGTTGGGGTGTTTGTCGCACAATATTCATCAACTCCATGTCCCATTGGTCCAAAAGAAAGCCCATTTGTCCGACAGTCTATTACCCCAAAACAGACTGTCGGACATTGTTCTAATAACATAAACACTCTCTGTGCAGCAAAGAGAAGCATGTGGCTGATTATGATGTGGAATTCTGCTGAAAGACGAGCGATGATTAAGCAGCAAAAACACCAGAACTTAAAGGATCAGCATGAACCACACCTCATTAAGATCCTCTTGTATCCATATGTGTGCTATATGAAAGAAGAAGAAGTCTGGCCTTTTTCAGTACACTTGAACACAGTCTGGGATTTCCTGCGTAGCATCTAGTGGCTGTCTGTGGTACTGCACCCTTGAGGCACCTGCCTTAACTTCAGGAACCTGCCCAGTCTTTCACAGGCCTCGTTCCTGCAGTTTAACGCCGTTTCATTCAGTCTGTGTCTTCTCTTTTCTCTCTTCCCTTTCCTCCCAGTATCAAGTAGGGCAGCTGTTCTCTGTGGCTGAGGCCAGCAAGAACGAGACGGGAGGAGGAGAGGGCATCGAGGTGCTGAAGAACGAGCCGTACGAGAAGGATGGGGAGAAGGGACAGTACACACATAAAATCTACCACCTAAAGAGGCAAGTCTCTGGAGTGGAGCCGTAAGGGCCTCTATGCACAGTGAAGGCCAAGCTTTAGAGCAGCATGCATGCAGCAGTGATGGAGAGAACAGGACTGAGGCAGCGTCTTTGTGACAGACATCAACCAGACTGAGAAATGTAAATTATTTATAAATAGCAGCTTCACAAAGCAGGCTTTTATGGTGTTGCTGTCACCTTTTGGCTGAGTAACCTAAGGAGGTAGGACACATAAAACCTGGAGCAACGGAAACATGAGCTGGATCTTCAGCCTCCGTCCGGACGTCTTTGTTCGGATGGAAGGAAACAGACAGCGCTTGTTGCCAGCTGTTAAGGCCGCCGGTAGGAACGTTTTGGCAGCAGTCTGAGGGGAGACGTTGGGTTGTTGATACTCTGCATGTCAAGATGAACCGGCTTCACCTCGTCGTATGTACTCCTGCATCGCGTGCTCCACGTTTACACGGAAGAAAGGGCGCTTCCTGCAAAGTAGAGTCAGGCTTTCATCCCTCGGATAGCGCGAGGCTTCCCTCGTGTTGGTGCGTGTGAAACCGCTCACAGGCTGTGCGAAGAACTGGACGGAGTCCTCGGGATGTCAGCCAGTGGTTTGTGGACTGATGTTTTGAAGCATCAAGTTCGGGAATTCACTGTCGTCTTGGATTACGGCCGTCGCCGTGTTGGTTTATTTTGCAGCCAGTGAACAGGAAGTGACCATATCTGGACTGAGGAGGAGATGTAGAGACGCCGTATACGTCTCTGGTAGAGACCTGTCAATCACCGTGTAGCCCCGCCCTAAAGCATCCCCTGCTTTATGGTCTGTTTGACACTAAATGGGGTTTAATATCCCAGCTGCATACAGAAGTTCTACGTAGACGCACAAGGAGAACTGAAACATTCCTCTTATTACGTTGTGTGACTGGTTCTTTGATGCTGCAGGAAAACAAAAAGGATAATTCATTACACGCAGAATCATATAATCAATCAAATGTTTTAATTCAGCTCTGAAGATGCTAGATTTGTACATGTGTAACCAGCTCTCTGGGTGTTTTATTTGGGGACCGTGGACTCTATTATCTGACTTCCTTCTTCTCCCTCTGCAGTAAAGTCCCAGGTTATGTGAAGATGATCGCACCAGAGGGAGCGCTAGTGTTTCACGAAAAGGCTTGGAACGCCTACCCGTACTGTCGCACCAGTAAGTTCATGTTGTTTCACTGCAGAGACGCTCGCCGTAGCTTCAGTGCACCATGTCTGAGTGTCGTACAGTTTGCCCACCTGTTGTTTGTGTCGTGATGCTCATGTTCTCTTCTCTTTTCCTCTCTCCTCTCCGTCCTCTGCAGTTGTGACGGTGAGTAGTCTGAAGTCTTTTATTTCTCACTTCGGTCCCAGTGAGATTCATCTGCATGTCTCTGGAGTGTTTGGTTGTTGGAGCTCGGTGATGTAGCGACGGCTCAGCTGTCGAGCGAACCACAAACACCATCAGTCAGTCTGAGCTTCTGTCTGTCATCTCTGTAACGGCTCGTTTAAAGCCCTGGAGGTTTGTTCATCATTTCATTCAGGGAATAAAAGCTCTCCAACGGCACAACCATCAACACACAATTTCTTCAAGGGACATCTTGACTCTTCCGGAGCAGTGTAACTCCCACAGAGGAGGTCCTCTCTGCTTGCTCTTTGCTCAGCGGTGCAGGTCAAAGCTTTACACATTTAAATTCGTCCCCTGCCAGCAAAAATCCCCGATCAGCAGAATAAAACAAAATCTATTTGAATGGAATTACAGTGAATTTTTAACCCGTTGTATTAAAATGGACTGCTATCATACAGCGTAGATCTGCACGATTGGAAAAAGAGTGTGTGTGAGTTAAAGGTCCAGACGTTCAGTCCAAACCGTTCCAGCCTTATTCTACATGCTGGTAGAGTGCAGCCTGTATGTGCAGCGTGCGGCCAGTATGTGCAGCGTGCGGCCAGTATGTGCAGCGTGCGGCCTGTATGTGCAGCCTGTATGTGCAGCGTGCGGCCTGTATGTGCAGCGCGCGGCCTGTATGTGCAGCGCGCGGCCTGTATGTGCAGCCTGTATGTGCAGCGTGCGGCCTGTATGTGCAGCCTGTATGTGCAGCCTGTATGTGCAGCGCGCGGCCTGTATGTGCAGCCTGTATGTGCAGCCTGTATGTGCAGCGCGCGGCCTGTATGTGCAGCGCGCGGCCTGTATGTGCAGCGTGCGGCCTGTATGTGCAGCGTGCGGCCTGTATGTGCAGCCTGTATGTGCAGCGCGCGGCCTGTATGTGCAGCCTGTATGTGCAGCGCGCGGCCTGTATGTGCAGCCTGTATGTGCAGCGTGCGGCCTGTATGTGCAGCGTGCGGCCTGTATGTGCAGCCTGTATGTGCAGCGCGCGGCCTGTATGTGCAGCCTGTATGTGCAGCGTGCGGCCTGTATGTGCAGCGTGCGGCCTGTATGTGCGGCCTGTATGTGCAGCGCGCGGCCTGTATGTGCAGCCTGTATGTGCAGCCTGTATGTGCAGCCTGTACGTGCAGCCTGTATGTGCAGCCTGTATGTGCAGCGTGCAGCCTGTATGTGCATCCTGTATGTGCAGCGTGCAGCCTGTATGTGCATCCTGTATGTGCAGCCTGTATGTGCAGCGTGCAGCCTGTATGTGCATCCTGTATGTGCAGCGTGCAGCCTGTATGTGCAGCGTGCAGCCTGTATGTGCAGCGTGCAGCCTGTATGTGCAGCCTGTATGTGCAGCGTGCAGCCTGTATGTGCAGCCTGTATGTGCAGCGTGCAGCCTGTATGTGCAGCATGCAGCCTGTATGTGCAGCCTGTATGTGCAGCGTGCAGCCTGTATGTGCAGCCTGTATGTGCATCCTGTATGTGCAGCTTGCAGCCTGTATGTGCAGCCTGTATGTGCAGCCTGTATGTGCAGCGCGCGGCCTGTATGTGCAGCCTGTATGTGCAGCGTGCGGCCTGTATGTGCAGCGTGCGGCCTGTATGTGCAGCCTGTATGTGCAGCGCGCGGCCTGTATGTGCAGCCTGTATGTGCAGCGTGCAGCCTGTATGTGCAGCCTGTATGTGCAGCGTGCAGCCTGTATGTGCAGCCTGTATGTGCATCCTGTATGTGCAGCTTGCAGCCTGTATGTGCAGCCTGTATGTGCAGCCTGTATGTGCAGCGCGCGGCCTGTATGTGCAGCCTGTATGTGCAGCGTGCGGCCTGTATGTGCAGCGTGCGGCCTGTATGTGCAGCCTGTATGTGCAGCGCGCGGCCTGTATGTGCAGCGCGCGGCCTGTATGTGCAGCCTGTATGTGCAGCCTGTACGTGCAGCCTGTATGTGCAGCCTGTATGTGCAGCGTGCAGCCTGTATGTGCATCCTGTATGTGCAGCGTGCAGCCTGTATGTGCAGCCTGTATGTGCATCCTGTATGTGCAGCCTGTATGTGCAGCGTGCAGCCTGTATGTGCATCCTGTATGTGCAGCCTGTATGTGCAGCGTGCAGCCTGTATGTGCAGCCTGTATGTGCAGCCTGTATGTGCATCGTGCAGCCTGTATGTGCAGCCTGTATGTGCAGCGTGCAGCCTGTATGTGCATCCTGTATGTGCAGCCTGTATGTGCATCGTGCAGCCTGTATGTGCAGCCTGTATGTGCAGCGTGCAGCCTGTATGTGCATCCTGTATGTGCAGCGTGCAGCCTGTATGTGCAGCCTGTATGTGCAGCCTGTATGTGCAGCGTGCAGCCTGTATGTGCAGCCTGTATGTGCAGCGTGCAGCAGCCTGTCGCCCATGAGTGATGTCTGCGGAGCGTCTTCACAGCCTGTACCTCGCTGCTCATCTCCTGCGAGCTAACGACCGGCGCTGGGGTTAAGAATAGCGCTGAGCTGAGCGGCGTCGCTCGTGTCCTTTCAGTATCAACGTCTTGATTGGTTAATTGGATTTAGCCGAAGTACATCTGTCAGAATCCTCCATTCATGGTATGACTGAGCTGCTGCTGACGTCGTTCAGTGTGACGGTAGCGCCGCGTGTCATTCTTCTCTCCAGCGTGATGATATGTGTGTGTTCTCTCTCCTGCTTCTTCAGAACGAGTACATGAAGGACGACTTCATGATAAAGATCGAGACGTGGCACAAACCCGACATGGGAACAATAGAGAATGTAAGTGTGGTTGGAGACGTTTGAGAAAATAATTTAAAGAAAGAGAGAAGAACAGTCGCATTTGAAGCGGAGATATCCTGACTCTTAGACATACTGGGTCCTACGTTTCCCACAATGCAACACGAGAGCATCTTTCATTAGATAATCCCTGCCTGATAAACAGTGCACTCCTAGTTTATAATGCAGGTCTCTGTTGTAACTTTGAAGCAGAGATATAAACGAATCTCCCTGACTTCATAGAAATCTTCACCAAAGTGTGAAATCAGGAGAAAAAGTTCCAAAACGGCAGTTTTTAATATTTGAATCTCATTTGGTTTCCACTCAGCACAGATTTGAATACGTCCTCCTGGGACAAACAAAGTGTCCTTGTTTGCTGAGCCCAGCTTTACCTGCTTGTCCTTCTCCTCCGTGTCAGGTCCACGACCTGGACGAGCAGACATGGAGGACCGTGGAGGTGTCTCCCATCGACATCGCCAACAGAGATGAAGTCACCCACGGGGTGAGTTTGTCTTTAAACTCACATGTGATCAGACATGCAGGATGTCTCCACCCTGAGGAGGAGTTTGGTCACACAGGTTCATTACCCATCATCCATAGAGCCTCACTGAACACTGAAATGCTTTAAACTCTGCCCGGCAACTTCATGTGAAGACGAGGACTGGTGGTTGTTCAGTACCTTTTAGATGAGCTTATGAAAGAAAGACAGACAGACCTGTTGGTCTAAACCTCTAAAGGTTTTACTCACATGTGTCTCCTACCTCCGGAGCTCCCAGTCCTCCCAGAAACTGCCCTGCACTTGTGTTTTTGTTTGTTTGACACTGCATCCCGGTGTCGCGGGCTGCACGGTGGTGTGGTAGTCAGCACTGTTGCCTCGCACCAAGAGGGACCCGGGTTCGATTCCCACTCTGTGTGGAGCTTTAGGTCAATGGATGATTCTAAAGTTTCCCGTAAATGCAATAGTCTGGCCTTCGCCCTGCCATTGAAGGATTGGACCAGTGACTGTCTCTAGTGTCCTAGTGTCCCAGCAGCTGCTTCATTACTCGCTGTCTGTGCATCAGCTCCAGGGCGCATTATCTATTCATTCATCTTTTTATGTGACATTATTATCTGTGTCTGTTCGACTTAAAGAGTTGTACAGTATTGTGGAAACGGAACCTCCGGTTCTGAAGAGTGAAGTCAAAGCTTCATGTGCTAAAGCTGCATTCTCTCCAGTGTCCACCAGGGGGCGACTCCTCTGGTTGTATAGAAGTCTATAGAAAATGACTCTACTTCTCTCTTGATTTATTCCCTCAGTAAACATTGTAAACATGAGTTTATGTCTCAATCTCTAGTTTCAAGTCTTCTTCAATACAGCATGATGTTCATTTAGTAACTTGTATATTTAATAATTAAGCAACGTTTCAACATGGCCGTCTTCTTAAAAGCATGATGAATGACACTTCCAGCCGTCAGCTGCCACTCAGTAAAACCTAAACCTCTGGTTTAACATCTTCACGGAGGCGTCAAGCCGTTTTCATCCAGGTGGGTGTTTCCTCCCAGAGCTCCTGTCCAGTAATGACTCGAGTGGATCAGTGTTGAGGCCGAGGCTTAATCTGAAGGTCCATCTGCTCCCGGTGCTCCACACTCGGTCCCAACAGGCCTGATGGATTAAACAGCAGTGAGCCTCGAGCTCGGGGGGTTTGGGGTTAAATACAATCTTGTGGTCGCTGATTCTTCATTATTCCTGAACACAGACAGCCCTGTTTCCAGCTTTGTGACGATTGTTTTTCAGATAATTCAATGTTTCTAAAAGTATAGTAATGTTAAGAAGTATGAGGATTTTCTCTCTGTGACTCTAAATGGACCATCATGTACTAAATGAACATCATGCTGTATTGAAGAAGACTTGAAACTAGAGATTGAGACATAAACTCATGTTTACAATGTTTACTGAGGGAATAAATCAAGAGAGAAGTAGAGTCATTTTCTATAGACTTCTATACAACCAGAGGAGTCGCCCCCTGGTGGCCACGAGAGAGAATGCAGCTTTAACACGTGAAGCTCTGGCTTCACTCTTTAGAGCCGGAGGTTGTCGACTGGCTTTAACAAACGAGAACAAACAAAGATGTCCGCCAGACTTCCCCTCTTGACCCAGTGTGACTAGAAGCTCAGTGCAGAGTCATTGAAAGCAGCAGCAGCTGAACAGCTGACTCAGCTACAGTCTGTTTCTTGCCGGATCTTAAAGTTCTGTGTTTAATGTTGTTTCAGGACTACAAGCCAGAAGAAGACCCGGCTCTGTTCCACTCCGCCAAGAAGGACAGAGGACCTCTGGGCCCCGACTGGAAGGTAACCCGACGTAGAAGCGTGAAAGCAGAGCTGCACCAGCTGCTGGACGCCGTGTCCTCTGTCACATGATTAATGCTCTCGCCTCCCGTCCTCCACAGAACGAGCTGAAGACAGACTGTCCCTACATGTGTGCGTACAAACTGGTCACAGTCAAGTTCAGGTGGTGGGGCCTGCAGACCAAAGTGGAGAACTTCATCCACACGGTAAAGCCTCATAACTCTTCATGTCAGATCTCTGGTGTTCACACTTATAATGCAGTGTTTGTGGTGTTTCTAATGACTCATCTGCACCAAACTGGCCTGCTGACCGGCTTAGAAATACACGAGAACATGGCTAGAGCATATTTCAGATGAAGTGAACAGTGTGTACTTTGCACTTCTTAGTTTGGACACTAGATGTTGCTGCCACCATGAACAGCTGTTTGACCTCCAGGCATTACTACGAGATGATTATTTAGGTGAACAAGACAGGAGATGGTGAGTGAGGGCCAGGAATGAGTTGTTTTTCACAGAAGCTGAGAGGAAGTGTGAAATAAGACGCCATGGACTCAGTTTGTTCACAGGCTGAAGGGCTTCCAGGTCTACAAACGCTGACTCTCTTGCAGCGTAACTTCTCTCATTTATAAAACACGAAATGTTTGTGGAAATGCACATACGCCGAGAAATATTGTGATTTCTCAAACCTTGCCTGCCTGTGTGGAATTTCCTCTTTATAAATCCCACATCCCTCCCTCGACACGCCCACATTCAACCATAAGCCGTCACGCAAAGCACCTCATGAGTGTTGATGCGTAGAAACAACCGTTACAAATGAGTGTTTATGAATTACTCAGATTTTCTGTGTCCATGAAGTGTTGTTTCTGTTCTGGCCACCAGAGGGAGACATGGCTTCTCTTAAAGTTAAAGGGAGTGAAAGTAAAGTGTAGTTCAGCTCATTCCAACATGGACTGAAAGCAGGAACCGAGTCTTGTTGTCGTTTGTGCAGAAGCATAATTATTCACTTCTCGTTCCCTCCACAGCAAGAAAGGCGTATTTTCACCAACTTCCACCGCCAGCTGTTCTGCTGGATTGACCGATGGGTGGGTTTGACCATGGAGGACATCAGGCGGATGGAGGAGGAGACTCAAAAAGAGCTCGAGGAGGTAAATACAGACCGACACTGGACCGGACCGTCTTCTTCCTGCTGTGGCGGTTGATGTTGAAGAAAGTATCTGAACAATACAGTTGATCTCTTTGCATGTTTCCAGATGTTGTAAAAGTCAAGGAGCTCTCTGTTGCGAGTGCTGAATGTTGTGTTTGGACCAGCCAGCCGGCGAGGAAACGACATGCTCCATGTAACCCTTTCCCTCCTGACTCCTGTGACTAGATGCGTCAGAAGGGAGATGTGCGAGGCACCTCTGCAACAGACGTGTAGCGGCCGGCGCTGTCGGTCAAACACACGAGAGGCAGGCTGAGTAAGTCTCCCCCCCGCAGGAGGGCTGGAGCTGCATGGATCCCTCTCCTAACGCCGCTGTCTTCACTTACTCACTCTTCCACTTCATGTGTTTGGCGCTTGACGTGTTTCTCTTTCAGCGCTTTGTGTTCTTCCCGTTCTGACCCTCTTGTTTTCATCTCGTCCTCAACGCTCATCGACTCACTTTTGTCTTTCTCACTCTGGTCCTAACGTTCTCTTCCAGCTCGATGCTCGTCTGCACTCCGTTTGTGTTGCTCTGTGTTTTGTGATCATGTGACTGACGTCGGGCTGCACCCAACACTTCATTCATAACGCTGACATTTCACTTCTTCATCAACGTGTGAATATTATGCAGCTGTGGTGTTTTTGTTTAAAGCCGGTATTTCTGCAAAGCTGCAGATAAAAATCTGGCTGCACTAATATTACTAGTATTACACTAGTATTATGTATGTGTATATGTATATGTATACACGGACATAAGTCACAATGGGATTTCAAAGCTACATTGAAACATATTTGAAGATATAAAAACTAAAGATGTTCGGTGCAGCCCGAGACCAAAGACAGCAGCTGATTGCTCACAGATTTAAACATCTCTCTGTCGTCTCTTCCTAACCCCCCCCCCCCCCCCCCCCCCAGCTGCGTAATACAGGTCCGATTCGAGGCACCAGTGCTGCTCATGAGCAATGAGGCAAATCAACCAAACCCCGTCACGATGACGTCATCAGAGACGCGTCCACCACGATGAGGAGGAGGCCCGACGCTGCGTCTTCTCCTCCCGTCTCACATGATTCATTGGGGGGTTTGATGATGAAAGATTGGTTTAACAGTACTGTACAGATTCTACCCCGATCACAAGCCTCCTGTTCACTACAGACAACATGGTTTTGCATACATATTAAAAAAAAGAAAGGAAAAAATCCCCCTCTTTGCACAGAGCGTAAATGGCCTGATGTGTAATTGATAGTTGATTGTTACGACGGGCTTTGTTTTTATTCAGGTGTGCACACCGGGACTCAGAAAGTCAAGCCTTTTTAAATTCATTCGAATGTTTTTAGCTTCCCACAACAATTGGTATCTGATGACTATACCCCCCCCCCCCCAGTAGTGTCTATGTTCTGTCTCTCGACGTCCTCTCCTTGTCTCACTGTCCCCTCTGTCTGGCAGTTGGTTGGGAACGTTACGTTTCTTTTTGTTGTTTTGCCATTTTGAGGCTATGGTTCAAAGCAAAGTTAATGCTCATGCATGATGGGTAATTATGGACTATTGTCCCCCCCGCCCCTCCCCCACACGTGCACACATGTCTCCCCCATCCGCCTCCTCCGTCACAAGTGCATGTGAACAACAGCAACTCCTCGCTAAACTGTCATTGCATGTGTACAGTCGCTGCAGTGCAGCTTTCGCTCCAGTGGATTGTTAGTGTTGATTAGAGAGAGAGAGTGTGTGTGTGTGTGTGTGTGTGTGTACACGATACACCTGTGTGTGTGTGTGCGTGTGCGTGCGCGTGCGCTTGTCTGTTATCAGCTGCCTTCGCTCTTACCGGACCGTCCCTCTCGAGGCTCCTCGTGGTCTCCGTCGCTGCATGTCAACAGGGCTTTAAACCAACAAAAGATTCTTTCTTTACATTTTTTAACCATAAAGTCGGTGCATGAATCAAGGTAGTGTGTTTTTAAAACATAAATGTATATCTTTATTAAACTACCGCTTCCTCTGTCAGCTGACGGAGCTGATGGGTCCAGGCAGATCTGTGGTGTTTGTTGAAGTTGTGTCGTTTTATATTTTCACCATTTAGTTGTTTTTTTTTAAAGCGCTTCATCTTGAGGGTCAGTCTGAACGGTTTTGAGTTCAACAGTTCAATCTCTTCTGCTTTAGGTTGATCTGAAAACATCTCCTCTTCTTCTTCTTCTAATGCAGGATGGACTTCACTCACAACAGAGCTCCGTTAGCGTCTTTGTGTGGAGCGGAGTGCAGATCCTCTCGGTGAAATATGTGATGTGTTCTATGATCATGACGTAGCTTAGTGCGAGTGAGACTCTGTGTATCGATCAGGTGTGTGTGTGTGTGTGTGTGTGTGTGTGTGTGTGTGTGTGTGTGTGTGTGTGTGTGTGTGTGTGTGTGTGTGTGTGTGTGTGTGTGTGTGTGTGTGTGTGTGTGTGTGTGTGTGTGTGTGTGGGACCGGTTTTAAAAGAGAGTTATAAGTGTACTTTATAATGGTCCATTGTAGGAATGGACATCTTGTACATACAAACACTGACTTGAATGGATAATTCACAGCTTCTCAGCGGTGTCAGGTCTTTATCATTCAGTGCTGCTAACTTCTTGAGGTTCTCGTGTTGTCCGAGCAAGAAGAAGTGTCCTCGCGTCCTCGTCCGCGCTCGTGAATGTACAGCCGGGAGACGCTCGTGTCGGCCTGAGCAGGACGTGTGCGACCTGCAGGAGACGCGTGACGCGTTTCACACCTGTACAAGCATGACCTGGAGCCGCTAGATCGGCACCACGCGAGCAGAGTGTTCCTAAAAAATACAAGTCCAGATCTGGATCTGCATGCTCAACAGCATATTATTTTCCTTTCTCTGTGTTTGATCAGGAGAAGCTCTCGAACTGCATCAGAGAAGAAGGGAAATCCTTTATTTTATTTTATTTAATAAAAAAAAGGGGGGGTGGGGGCGGCTCTTCCTCAGAATCAAACCGAGTTCAGCCGGACGAGGAGTGAAAGAGCCGGACCGAGTTTGAGGATGGCGGGAGTCGGCCGGGTGATGTACAGTTTGGTAGCGTTGCCAGGGATGCCAGCCGGGGTCTGACTCTGGGGGGGGGGGGGGCTAGGAGCAGATGGAGTCCAAAATACTGCTGTCTCTTTATTGTAATCATGAACACACACTCGCAAAATCTACTGTTTTTGTTCTTTTCTGTTTTCATTTTTGAAAAACACAGATTCACAATGTTCTATTTTCTCTTTTCTGATGAAGGCAACATTCAGGGGAAGTAGTCGTGAATGTAAAACAAGTAGTTCATGTTTGTTTTTGTTCTTCACGGCCTTCAGGCTGTGACAGAAGGTCTAGACAATGGAACATAACAGAATATCTAATAAATTTGATCAAATAAGAGAATCAATGTGATGTCTCCTGGTTTGTTTGTTTGATTTTACTCTCTTCAACAGTGAACTTCGCTTTCTGAATTTACATTTTAATGTTAAAAGTGAAACTTTTTTTCAGGTTGTGATTGTTTTGGGATAAAATTTAAGAAAATTCTAAAAAGGGGCAAAAGATGAGCAATTCCTTCCAGCAGAGAACAGACGTCACGATCTTCAGACTGAACAGGTGGAAGGTGAAGCTTCTCTGTAATCGGGCTGAGTGGTTGTTTATATTGCACATGAATGAGGAAATGTCAGTAATCTGTTTATTTCCTTGATCTTAAACGTTCTTTATTTTATACAGTTCTGCAATGAACTGACTTTTAATATTTTTGTTTTAATAGTTTAAAACTGCCAATACTCACGTAAAGTACAAGTACTTCAAATTGTACAGTACTTGGAGTAAATGTACTCAGTTACATTCCACCACTGCAGTCTGGATTTCTAAATGTAGGAGGAAGGAGTGGTGGAAAGTAACAGTGAAGTACATATTCTAAAGTACAGTACTTACATAACTTAGTACTTTGTAAGATTTACTCCACAACATTAACAACATATATATATATATACTTTATATATAATTAAATTTAAATGATCCCCAGCAAACCCTATCTGCAACATAATGCATCACTAATCATAATAATATACATTATTACAAAATGTGAAATTAGTCATTTTACTATAGCTACTTTAAATAAATATACTTAATAAAATAACATAATACTTTTGCACTTTTTGAATGCAGGGATTAGTTTTCAAAGAGTACACTACTTCTACACTGTGGTATTCCTAGTAAAAAGTACTACCTGAGTACTTCTTTACCACAGACTGCAGCACACACTCATGCATATTTCTATTACTGTTTACTGTTTAGTTTATTTATACTACTTGATTTTTTATCTTCATTTTATTACTTGTGAGCAATGCTGCTGTAATCCTGTAATTTCCCCACTGAGGGACTAATAAAGGATTATCTTATTTTATCTTATCTTATCTCATACATTTAATGTAAACCCTTTTCCCTCAGCGAGGCTACTCCGCAGTACGCATGCGTGAACACCCCCCCCCCCCCCCCCTCAGCAGGTAAACTCCACCATGGCGGCGGCGCGAGGCCATGTGCAGGACCCCAACGACAGGAGACTCAGACCTATATACGGTGAGGACTCAATGGAGACTTTTACATGAATTTAAGAAACATCCTCGTGCTCTATATACCGGTGCACGTGCGTTAAAGTGGAAGCTTGTTGGGAGTCGGAGAGGAGCACCGATGAGGCCCTACCAAACCACGGTCTCTGCTGCCTGCAGCGCCCAATGACAGAGCACCTTATCCGGTCTATAAGCCGGAGTAGGACATGGGTGTCTGGATCAAAATTTAAAAACAAATGTATTGTTAAAGCAATGAATGAATCGGAAATGTCTGTCCTCTTGTTTGGCATCATTCTCAAAGTCGAACTCCTTTTTTAGTTTTTTTGCTAACGGTCGCTATTTGACAGCTAGCTAGCATGCTAATCTGTCAGCTAGCTAGCATGCTAATCTGTCAGCTAGCCAGGCAGCCTATAGCATAGACTGGCTACAACTGTAGGGTATGTTTTTAAAAATAGAAATGTTGTTTATTAATGTGGTTTGTGTGCCTCTTGTTGACGAGTATTTCCGTTGTGGTTATAGCTGTCCGCGTCCAGTCTGAATCTGGAGCCGCTCTGTAGCTAGCTAAGTGTTAGCTCCCGGCTAGCATCTGGTTCATAATAGTGGAAGGACAATGCTTCAAGCTAACTCCAGCTAGCTAGCATGGAGCTGTCACAGCTCACGGACCTCTACTAAAGAGGGGCTGATGCACAATAACTCACATTGACTGTGTGTGTTTTTATAAGTGAGCCGTGGTGGAAGAAGTATTCAGATCAGGTACTAATATCACACAAGAAATACTTCACTACAAGTAAAAGTCCTGCCTTCAAAACCACAAGTAGCTATCAGCTAAATATATGAAAAGTAAAAGTACTTATTGATCAACAGTGTTCCCTGTCAGTATTTTACTATTGTATGTGATGATTCTGGATTATTATTCCTGCTGCATTAATGTATATGTTGCATGTTAACTCCTTTATATCCTGTTGTCTAGTTTAAGCTACATCAATGCATCATATTCTATAAGATCATCATATATTTGTAGCGTCTGTCCTGTGTGAACCACGTATATCTAAAAAGAACAAACAGCCTGTTTTCAGCTTTGTGATGATGCTTTTTAAAGAGTTTATTTAGCTGAAGAAGTAAACATTCAACATCAACACATAAAGGAACACTTCATCCTTCAGTTTATCACAAACATTCATCATCAACACATAAAGGAACACTTCATCCTTCAGTTTATCACAAACATTCAACATCAACACATAAAGAAACACTTCATCCTTCAGTTTATCACAAACATTCATCATCAACACATAAAGGAACACTTCATCCTTCAGTTTATCACAAACATTCAACAACACATAAAGGAACACTTCATCCTTCAGTTTATCACAAACATTCAACATCTACACATAAAGGAACACTTCATCCTTCAGTTTATCACAAACATTCACCATGAACACATAAAGGAAACACTTCATCCTTCAGTTTATCACAAACATTCAACATCAACTCATCTGGAGATGCGTGGTTTTCACTTGAAACTCTTCAGCTGCAGTGACTTTAAAATGTAGTTTGTAACTCATTAATACGTGAGCTCGTCTCTCTTGTGTTTGTCATCCATTGCTGGAGCTTCAGGGCTGCGTAGTTTAACTCAACGCCGGATCTGAGCGATGCGTCCGTGTTCCTCACATTCCTGTCGGCCTTCGTTAACTTCTGTGTTCTCCTGTGGTGCCGGTTTGAACAGAGAGAATAGACATGACATAACCACAGCCTGCTGTCTGCTGCACTTAATTTAGGCACCCAGCTGTCTCCTCCAGCCTCCTTCAGCAGGAGGCTGGACTGAGGTGTCTGTGTCCGTCTGCATGCTTTAACATTTACCAACTACTCAGAAAGAGTTATGGTGACAGTTAACAAATATGAGAATACAGCTGCTCATCAAGCATTCTCAGGAAATCTTTGTTTAATTTGACCATATAAGTACGTATATCTACATAGTAATACACGCAGTATTATTGCACATTTTATTCTAACTTGTATGTCGGATGAATTCAAGTCTTAACATTCACCATCACCATCATTAATGTGATCATATCGTCCTCTTCCGTTTCAGATTATCTTGATAATGGCAACAATAAAATGGCGATACAGCAGGCCGACAAGCTGCTGAAGAAACACAAGGACCTGCACTGTGCCAAGGTGGGTGACTCAGGAAGTGTTGAGTTGTTTGTTTTCTGCTGATGGCAGACGTCTGGATGGATCCAAGAAAACAGATTCCCTTTTGGAACCTGTGCACATGAAACAGTTACAGTTCAAAGATCAGTTTAGGACTGAAGAGACGAGGCTTCTTCTGTTTTGTCTTCCTGTATTGACGCCCCGAGTACGATGGTTTCCGCTGACTGTATGACTCTTTAAAACATGAAAACCGTCCAAGGGTGACTATTAGTCAGAATATATACTCTGTAATAATGTGGGTTAATGCATATGGAACTGATGAGTCAGCAAACTCCAGTTATTTTAAATGTGGGACCAAACCCTAAACAGAAGTTACCTTCAGTCAAAGTGTTGCTCTGGGTTCAGCAACACGCACACAAATCGCAAATTTATGGACATTTCTATATTGTCGTGTTGTTTCCTGATCAGGTCCTGAAGGCGATCGGCCTTCAGAGGACGGGGAAGCAGGATGAAGCTTTCACGTTGGCCCAGGAAGTGGCCACTCTAGAGCCCACCGACGACAACTCGCTACAGGCTCTGACTATTCTGTACAGGGAGATGCACCGCCGTGAGTACACGCGCACACACGCACACACACACACACGCAGGTACTAATGGTCTGGTGGCCGCATGCTGAATACGGTGCCGCTTGTTCACAGCGGAGTTGGTCACCAAGCTGTACGAGGCGGCGGTGAAGAAGGTTCCTCTGAGCGAGGAGTACCACTCTCACCTCTTCATGGCGTACGCTCGCGTCGGCGAGTACAAGAAGATGCAGCAGGTGAGGAACGCTCGGGTCCGCGCGCTGCAGATATAACCTGCAGGCACACGTGACTAACAGCTGTGGCTTTTGTGCTCCGTTGGTAATTCTTTTTAAACAATGGACATGTAATCAGAATAATGAAGAGGATGTTGATGACTGCATCTTGGCACTTTACAGGCGGGAATGGCCTTGTATAAAATCGTCCCCAAGAATCCATATTACTTCTGGTCTGTCATGAGTCTGGTGATGCAGGTATGGGCGCACTGGTTTACTGCCACGTTCCCTAAATATTGTCATTATTCTGGAAAACAAAACGCCTTGTGTTTGCTGTGCAGGCCATCTCAGCACAAGATGAAAAACTGGCCCAGACCATGTTCCTGCCGCTGGCTGAGCGCATGGTGGAGAAAATGGTGAAGGAGGAGAAGATTGAGGCAGAAGCAGAGGTGAGTAACGGGACCTGAAGGGTTTTTATTTGAGTTTGAAAGAAAAGTTCACCCAAAAGCTCTTTCACCCCCGAGAGTGTTTTTTTGCAAATTTTCCAGGAAACTTCTTATATTTGGGCTAATTCAGATAATAGTTCCAGAGTCGTTGATGCTGTTTACAGATGTTTCTGTATTCTTTGTAGGTGCAGCTGTATTATATGATCCTGGAGCGCTTGGGAAAGTGTGTGGAGGCTCTCGACGTGATCAGAGGTCCACTCGGGGGTATGTGTTTCTGTGTTTCTGTGTTTCTGTACTTTAAAGATCATCATCTATGACGATCTAAGTTACTACAAGGAACTTTGAACTGGTTGTGAAACAGTCAAGTTAATCCTGATGCCTCTTTATGACCTACATACACGAAAGAGACCAGAAGCGTCACATTGGATCCTTCTATTTAGTTATTTCTAATGCTAGTCAGCGGGTACGATTCCCCGCGTCAAACGATATCCGGCTCACCGCCGTATTGCTGGACCTGCTGGAGGGAAGGGGGGCACGGGAGAACCAGAACCAGGACTGAGAGGAGCAGACTGTCGGACCCTGCTGCAGTAACACGAGAGGTTTTCTAAAGAGTCTGGTGCTCAGAGACACTCCCACTTTAGTCCACAGGGGGCGACAGAACCAACGTAAAGTGAAAGTTGCTCGTAGTAACTTTAACCTGCATCTATTTAAATGTGCTGGTGTTAGCCAGCCGGCAGGTTTTCAGCCGCCGTGCTTTTGGTAAGACGTCTCAACATCAAGTGAAATTAGAACCAGAGCATTGGTAAGATAGGACGCACATCATGCAGAGCAGCAGAAGAACACTGATGCACTCAGACAATAACAGCCAGTTCAGTGTGTGTTGTGAAGCAGACGGAAGAGACGATGAACTCTGTTAATAACCACATTTTGCAGAAAGACGTATAAATACAATATCAACCAATAATCTTTATAAAAATCTACATTAATCTGCATCCTCCCTCAGAGAAGCTGACCAGCGAGCTGCAGAGCAGAGAGTCTAAGTGCATGAAGCTCTACCGGAGACTACAACGCTGGCCGGAGTGCAACTCGCTGGCCCACAAGCTGCTGCTCAAGAAGTGAGGACAGAGCTTTATTTAACGACGAGTCTGAGAGAGAAGAACGACAGATGAGACAAACCTGTGTTTCTCTTTCAGTCCTGACGACTGGCAGTTCTACCCCTCCTACTTTGACTCGCTCTTCCACCTGATCGATCAGTCGTGGAGTCCTCCTGAAGAAGGAGAACAGTGAGTACAAACGTGTTTTAATCTTCTGTAGTTCTGGTCAGAAGAGCTCTGACCAACACGTGCACTGAGCAGGACAATGAACCGGTTTAACCGTCCAGAATATAACTCCCTCGGGTATTAAATGCCTGGTGAAGGTAAAGACAGAAACATAGCTCTTATTAATCAATAAATACCTTTTTATTCTCTGAATTCACCATAAATGTGAAGCTGTGTGCTGACAAGAACCTGTCGATACGACACTAGAGGTTAGGGTTATATATATTAGATACTATTAGCAAGGTGATGTATTTTGAGAATTAAGAAAGTTGATTTTTCGTCCAATCAGAACAGTCGGATCTGCGTTCACGTTCATCACACTGCAATCAATTAAAATCTTTGTACCACTGCTGTGCTGTTTACCGTAAACTTGAGAGGACTTTTACCGTGTGTGTGTGTGTGTGTGTGTGTCTGTGTGTGTGTGTGTCTGCGTGTGTGTGTGTGTGTCTGCGCGTGTGTGTGTGTGTGTCTGCAGCTGCTCGGAGGGTTCGGTTCACCACACGGTGGCCGAGGTGGTGAGCTTCGTGGAGGAGAGGGTTTCGGGGGAGGACGGCAGAGACTCGCGCTCGCTCAGAGGACCGTATTTAGCTCGGCTCGAATTAATGCACAGACTGAGAGAGCGGGGCTGTCCTGAAGAGAAACTGTTAGGTAACAACCACACGGACTAACACACCGTTGCTTTTTGCCCCTTTCTTGAGTCCCCCCCCCCCTCTATATTTACCTGGTGCTTTAGCCTTTTTGTATGTGGCTTCAAACAGGTGAGCCTTTAGAGCTAATGGTGCAGTTCTTTGGGAAGTTTGGAGACAAACCTTGCTGCATCACCGACCTAAAACTATACCTCCACCTGCTCGCTCCCGAGCAGCCCGTGCAGGTGAGTCCCCGCAGCATTGCTGGCATGTGAAGCGGCGGGTCGGGCTGTGAGGTTGATGTCCTGCCGTCTTTCTTTCCATGTGTTCAGTTCATCAACCGGGTGAGTGAAGCGGTGCCTCTGGGGGAGCAGGGAGAGGACGGGTTCGCTTTCCCAGAGGACACCAAAGCGCTGCAGAGGCATCTGTGCATGAGTCAGCTGAGTCGAGCGCTCGGGCTGCATCACGCTCTGGACCCCGACGGGAAGCTGCGGCTCATCGCCGAGCTCAAAGCTCACTATCGTCACGGACTCAAGTTCGGTAAGAGCGTCTCCTTGTTGTTCCCTCTTAAACCTTTCCGGGGATGATCGGATTGTTCACGGAGCGAAGAAGACGTGAAAGCACGACGACAAAGTGTAAACGTCGCCGCTGTTCATCGCTGCATTGGTTCCGCTCGCGGCTTTGATTCACCGTCACGGCGCTGAATCGGTGACGGTGCTTTTCTGTCTTCATTCGTCGTCGTTTGCACTTCACACTGACAACAGGAAGCGGCGCAGTCGTTGTGTTGCTCTTCAGGATTCACTGGATGTTAGACAGGAAGTACCCAGAGGCACAGAGGAGGAGAACATGCTGGCAATTTGCTGAGTTAATTTCCTGCTTTAATGTTTCTCTTTTTGTTCGTCTCCATCACGGCTTCCTCTTTTTCTTGTCTCGCTGTTTTTTACAATCTTAAAGGTCCACCAGAGGGGCGTTCACTGACCTGTTTTATATCAGACAACTGAACGTTAACATCTCTTCAGCTCGCGTTGAACACAGACCTGATTGCAGACGAGGGAACAGGAAGTGTAAAATGCTGAGTCATTCGGTTCTTTAGGACTCATTCTTGCAGCACTCTATAAAACATAGAATACGTTCCCCTCCTTGTTCTTGTAGCGATACTACAGGCAATCATTGCTCACTAATTAATGCAGCACACAAGTTGCTGCAACATCAGAGCCTGTGTGTGAATGTAATATAATCCTCCCAGCAACCAAATTTCTTCGTGTTGCACGAGCTTGTCTGTAGCGACTCATTTGCATATGGAAAGTGTCGTACACGCGGCAGCATCAGCACTTTATTCAAAACGGTCTTAAGCGTCTCACGGGGCGGCTGGCAGCCGGAGCAGCTGTGTGTTGGTTTAAAACGTAGCGCCGGGTGTTTCGGCGGTTGTACTTCCGGTAACGTGACCGTTTCATGAATGTACTTCACTTTCATATCTTCTTACAGGCAGCGTTCATGTAACAGTTTGATGTTGAGGGATAATGAAAGACGGCCGCTCAACGTTTGGTCTGAAACCAGGTTTTATTTGTGATGCTGCTGCTGTGGTTTTCGCTGACTCGTGATATCTGTGTTGAACAGGGACGAACGCTCTGAAGACGGAGCTGCAGTTCTCTGATATGTACTGTCTCATGGCAGCTCACGTTTACATCGACCTGTGGAAGGAGACGGGTGAGTGTCTCCTCTCGTCTTCCTGGTGCTTGCCTCCTCCTCCGGCCTCTCTAAACGTCTTCTTGTTGTTGCTGCTGCAGAGGACGAGGACATGGTGTGGCAGTGTCTGGGCGTCCTCCAGGAGGGTCTGTCTCTCAGTCCCTCCAACGCCCAGTTCAAGCTGCTGCTGCTGCTGGTCTACTGTCACCTGGGAGCCTTCGAGCCCGTGGTGGACCTCTACTCCAGCCTGGATGCCAAGCACGTGCAGCACGACACCATCGGGTCAGTGCGAACACACGGTCACCTTTATCCAATCTGTGCCGGCGTTTATCAAGCGTCTCAGAATACCACCGTTATGTGAGGCTTCCCACGCTGACTCATCAGTATTTGTAGACGTGTGTGAATGCATATAATGTCGGCTCTCCTCGTGATGTTTACCCATAAACCTGTCTGCAGCTCCGCGCTCTGAACCCCAAAACCCAGCGGCAGGATCCAAAAGCATGTTTTCTTTACACAATCTCCAAAACGACCCCGTTTATCACAGCCAGAAGCCGTAAACGCCAACGTTATCGTCAGAGGTTCATCTTTCCGACGGTCTTCGAACACATCGTGTGTGACCAACGCTGCCGTCAGAAAAAGCAGCCGACGCAAAGCTTAAAATAAAAACATTTTATTCTACATGATGAATCTCTCCTCTAATAAAGCGTTCACTTTAACCAGATTGTGTAAACGCATGACATTGTGAGCTCCTCAGTGAAACGATGACGTCATGATCCTTCTGAGACGTTTGATGAATATGAGCACAGACGAGTGTTTACTACTAACATCAACAGCGTTATGAAATGTTTTCTTTCTGAATCTTAGCTTCCTGTTGACGCGTTACGCTGAGTCACTGGGTCAGTTCGCTGCAGCCTCCCAGTCCTGTAACTTCTCCCTCCGGTTCTTCCACTCCAACCAGAAGGATGTGAGTCTCTTCGTCTTCGTTCTACTCAACGGTGAACCTTTTACACTAACCCTTAATGTGTCTCATCGTCCCTCCTTCCTGCCCACCAGACCTCAGAGTACATCATCCAGGCGTACAAGTACGGAGCGTTTGAGAAGATCCCAGAGTTCATAGCGCTCAGGAACCGGTTGAACCAATCGCTGCACTTTGCCCAAGTGCGCACCGAGCGCATGCTGCTGGACCTGTTCCTGGAGGCCGACATGTGAGGACGTACTCGACGTTCAGCACTCGGTTGAAGCGTCTTCTGCCTCCTTCAATCACACGTTGTCTTGCTTTTGTCTCCTCAGTGTGTTGAGTCTGGAGGAGAGTGTGAAGGCCATGTCTCTGTCTCCAGAGGAGGACGACATCCCGTGGGACACCATGAGGGACAACAGAGACCTCACCGTGTTCACCAGCTGGAACCCGAAGGAGAGGTTAGTCCTGGTGTCACGAGGGTTCTCCAGAAAGGAGACTTGGTGCCGGCCGGTAATTCAATATGATTTCATTTCAATCCGGTTTTCCTGCCTGAACGAACCCGTTTCCTCCCCACAGGGAGCTGACTGAGGAGCACCGGCGGCGCTCTCTGGAGGAGGAGTCCGTCTGGCTGAGGTTACGCTCCCTAACGCTTCGCCTCCTCGCCTCCTTGTCCTCGCCGGGTCACACGCCGACGCAGCAGAACTCGGGGACGGCCAACGAGAACGGAGTCGGAGACGAGCCGTCGATCCTCGGCAGCCTGCTGGCTCAGCTCCACCGCACTCTGCAGACGGCCGCTCAGATAGCAGAGAGACGCACGCAGGTACGTCAACCAGCAGGACGAGTGTTCACGCTGAGCCGAGTCACTGAGACACACACCAGCCCACAGACACCTCCCACACCAATACTCCGTGATATCAAGAGGAGACGGAAAGGAGTTGAGAGGACAGAAGTCTTTGCCAGATCTTATAACCGTATTTGTGAAGGATGCAGCAGACCAGCTGCTCACTGACTGGAGTGTTTCTGTTGCGCTGCAGTATCCCTTCCTGGGCCCCCCCTCCACCCGCCTGCTCTCCGCTCTGTCCAGCGGCAGCTGTCAGTGCCAGGCTGCTGCCCTGCAGCTGTCTGTCCACCTCCAGGAGCTGCAGACCGCCGGACTCGGTGAGGAGACGTCGGTGACGTGAAGCACGTCGACGCTCGCCTCGTGCTCCTCCGCTCACCGCTGCGCTCTTTCTCTTCCTCTCTTAGACGAGTCGTCGGAGCTTCAGACCCAGATCTGTAACGGTTTCAAGTCATTAGTAGTTCAGCTTCAAGGTGAGACGTCTCTGCACACACACTGCAGAGGTTTACTCTGCGTCTGGTACGCTTCATGCTTTGTCTCTTTCTCTGCACAGAAATACTGAATAAAGGAAAAGGAGATCTATTGGAAATGAAAGAGGGCAAATTAAAAAGCTGGCCCTCCTTATTAGAAAACCTAATCTTCTTTGTTGAGGTGAGAAGTGACTTTCCGACCGACTGTAGACTGTAACTGTGATGTGTTGGAGTAACACCATGTTATTGTGCGCAGACGGTGTGCATAGTCTTGTGGATGGCGAGTCACTGTGCCAAGATCCTCCGACCGCTGAAGACGAGTCTACAGAAGAAGAAGAAGAAGAAAAAGGATACGAACACAGCTCTGGTACGGTTCCTCCGCTTTGACCCTCCGGAACGCGCATGTTTCTGTTAATACCGCAGTGTTCTCGAGTTCACTGGGCTGACCTGGTGGTTCGTGTCTCCTGCAGCCGGCGGTGGTGTGCGGCTTCCAGGAGCTGACGAGGAGCTTGCAGGACCTGCTTACCCAGGCGCTGGAGTATATAAAGGGGCAAGAGATCGGCATCACGGCCCTTAAGCTGGCCGGGTTAAGCTTGGAAGGACAAACGCAGGTGAGTGTGCCGACCAGACGGCAACCTCTTGATAAGTGAAGCCTCTGAAAGCTGCATTCTGTCTAGTGGCCACCAGGGGGCGACTCCTCTGGTTGTATAGAAGTCTATAGAAAATGACTCTACTTCTCTCTTGATTTATTCCCTCAGTAAACATTGTAAACATGAGTTTATGTCTCAATCTCTAGTTTCAAGTCTTCTTCAATACAGCATGATGTTCATTTAGTACATGATGGTCCATTTAGAGTCACACAGACCATAAAGCAGGGGATGCTTTAGGGCGGGGCTACACGGTGATTGACAGGTCTCTACCAGAGACACGTCGCTCCTTCGCAGTCCTAATACGGTCACTTCCTGTTCACTGGTTTTTTATTTATTCCAAAAAGTCATTACCGGTACATTGTTTTTATCTGAATGTTTTCTCTTTTATTTAGTTTTATTCTCGTTTCAAATGTTTCTCGGTAGATTTTATTGAATATAATAAACAATTATTTTACATCATTTTAGTCAATCGTATGTCTCATAAGATTTAATCTGACGGAAAACAGTTACATGATTAAATGAAATGCAGCTTTGTAGGTACGGACATTTAACTCTAAATAAATATGTAAAACAATAACTGAACTATTCGTTTGCTCTTGAAAGATTAACTTCCTCATATTTCATTTGTCTTTTGAAGCATGATGCGTTTACGAGCTGCAGTTCTTTGAACAACCTTGTGTTGCGTTGTACAATTACAATAAATTAAATTTGTCGCCTTATAATTGAATGTATGCTGCAGACGGACGACGACTTTTGTGAACAAATGATCACAGATGACTATTTCATCTTTAGAATAAATCTAACTAACGTCCGTGGTGAGCAGTGATTGAGGAACACGTCTGTTTGAGTTCATGACATGTGGTTCTCTTAAACGTGGCTTTGATGGAGGAACGTGTTTTATTCTCCGTGTTTCAGGACGAGGAGTCGTTTACGAAGGCAGCTATGGACAAAGTGCAGAGCAGTTACCTGCGCTCACTACAGGAGGCGGGAGATCTGCTGAAGAAAAGAGCAGAAACTATAAAGAGCCTCAAGATCTGAACACCATCCCACCGCCCGAATAACGATGACTCTACCCCCCCCCCCCCCCCCCCGTCTGTCAGCCCACCAGCTCACTGCGAGTCCTACAACCCAAAAACACAGTCGTCACTCAACCTCCTTCCTGTCCTGCATATTTCTCAACTCGGCGTTTGTGAGCTCTCAATCTGGATTTTTATTTTGCTCGTCTTTCACCTCAACACACACACACACACACACACACACACACACACACAAACCTCAACACACACACACACACCTCAACACACACACATCAGGAACGTCTGCAGCTCTTCTAGCACACGAGCTTGTCAGTAAACTCGTGAATTTCTACAGCGGTTCTAGTGAAAATGAGGAATAAAGACGTGCTCTTTTTTTAAATAAAGAGAGCAAAATGAGGAAATATGAATTAGCAGTTTTAGAAGTAATCTAATAAATTATTGTACATATTAAAGAGCAACTACCACAACTTAAATAAGAATATAAGACACAATAAACCAATGTTCTGTTGGTTTGTCTGCTAGGTTTTTCCTTTTTATTCCTTTGTTTAGTTTTTCTCTTGTGAGAACAATCAAAGTAACACACACACACACACACACTGGGACTGTTAACACTATGGAGGAAAGTTATCTCAATGCGCTGCTTTTCCAGATGTTTCTGTCCGTGGAGAGCAGCAGGCACAGCTCACGGACGCCTGTAGACTGAAGTTTCCCGTTCAACAATTCTTTTGTTTTCGTTGCTTTGTGTATCTCGTGTGTCTCTTTTAAAGTGGAACCACGTCTGTAGTTGCAGTATTATAAAGAGCAGTAGTGGGAGGAGTTAAAGGAGGTTTTAAAGCCGTTCTTGTTTCTTTTCTTTCTTTTTATACCAGTAGACGTGCTGATAAACACGGCGGCCGTGGAATTGGGTCATTTAAGCACAACACACAAAATTATGATTATTGAAGGGAGCGTGTGATTATCTCGAGATTAATCGTCACCCTGTTTGTTCTTCAACTCGAGTCCCCGATCTGTTACTGCAGGCATTGAAAGACTTTGTAGCAGAATGCATCGTCATGCAAAGATAAATGATGACATATTACAAATACACGCGCAGACATTAATATAATCCGCTAGAATGCATGCGTTGGCACAGTCTGTGTTCTAGTTCGGTCCAGACAACAACGTAGGAGAAGATTTTGGACTTTTGACACAAACTACGGAAGCCCTGAGAGACAAGTGAGGAAGAGAAATGGTTCGTTGTCGGACGAACCACCAGATGACTTAAAGTGACAATCTTTCACATTTCAGTCCCAGTTGATTTACAATTTCGTGACGTATTTCAGAAATGTGTGTGTGTTTGCAACAGAGAGCACTTTTCAGGAATCTGCCCACAGACAACCAGTTTAATATACAATATATGAATATTGCCATACTTTAATTAGTAGACCAGAGGGTCAATCACTATTGTTACCTGCTTCAGAGATATTGATTCTTAATTAAAATCTTACAGAACGCGACTTTAAGAAAAGGTCAAAAACAGATTTTTCCAGGATAATTAGTGTTTGTTGTTGTAGTACTCATTTCAGCCACAAGAGCGCACTGTGAGTCGTATTTAGAACAGGACAGGTAGTGGTGCACTTCAGCCCCCTGTGGCCAGAATGAGTATTACAACAACAAACACTTCAAAAATGTTTTTACCCTGCCAAAAGTTATTTGGCCTGTTTCAACAGATGACCTAAAATAACCTGTTCTTAAGTCATGAACACAGAAGAGAAAACTTATTTCATTTCTCCCTCGACCCTCCGGGCTTCCGTACCGACGTTCTAATCAGGATGAGCTGCAGCTCTGTAGAATATTATATCCTGTTAAAACAGCTCAAACCCAGTCGTGTGTTTCACAGACAAACGTTGGACCTAATTGTAAATATGAAGTCGAGGCAGCAGAACAGTTTTTAATAATCAGCTGCAGTAGATACAAAAAGATTTTCCCCGTGTTCATGTTTTACTCTTTCCCGTTTTGTCTCATGAACCAAAAACTGCTTCATCAGCTTCAGCATCTTCTCACAAACATGTTCTATTATTATTCATAACCAATGAGAGATAAAGACTGACGTCGTTTACAGAGATCACACAGGAGCACTGATGGATGGCAGTTCATTTTCTTTTCCTATTTTATTAATAATTAGGCAGAGCAGCGTGAACATGCGAGTAGACGGTGAATCCTCTTCCTTCCTGTTGGTCTTCCATCACATCTGTAATAAATGCCTTTTTTCTTTGAACACTCGAGCCGTCTGTCTGCAGAGAAGATGTTGTGAACTCGCCACATGTTGTTTAGGGTTCAGGATGATGGTCGTCATCGCTCACCACCCTCTTTTGTTAGAAAATGGAAAACAGAAACACTGGAATGTCAAAGCTTTTTTTAAATAAAAAAGTAAATGAGAATTTGCTTGTGAAATGTTTTCACCTCTTTATTTATTTTTATTTATTTATTTAAATGTTTTAGAGCTGCAATGCACAGCACAGAAAATGAACCAGAAGCTGTGTTTAGATCATTTATTAATTGTTTCTGTCATTACAGAGTTACTTGTAGCCGCTGAAATGTTAAGATCTGTTAGTTAGAGGAACAAAAACGATTTAAAGAAGTCACCGTTGCAATTTTCTTGGGCAATTTTAAATATTTTTACTACATATTGTAGATGAAACAGTTTATTAATTAAGACAATTAACGGTAAATTAATGCTCAGAGCTTAGTAATGTGAGGAATACAACACAGTTTGACTGACGGCAGATTAATATAAAGGCAAAGAAAAGCTGCAATAATTACAATGAGAATTTTGTTAGAATTTCAAAAATAAACAAAATCTATCCATCTATCCATCTATCCAGCATAAATCTATTATCTATATATTCTGGGTGCAGTACACAGTTAGATCCTGTAGGTGGCAGTGACGCACCTTGGGTTAACTTATTGCTGATTCACTCAGTACACGAAGAAGAGCAGCATGCTAGAAGCAGCTGTGAACACACAGACAGGAAGCTAGCTAAGTGTTGGCCAGCTGCAGTGTATTAGCTATTAAAACAACATAATTAAGGTTTGTGTTGATAGTCGGTAAACAAAACCAGTATGACTAACATGCTGGTGTCACTGGAATAGCAAACGTTTTGCTTTTACTGCCTTTTTTACGGTTTTTTAGCCGTCAGCTAATTAGCTTGCTTTAGCTAGCTGTCACCGGGTTGTTTTGTTCTGTGTAAAAGTGGCCGTTTCCTTTTTAACACATGAGTGTGTCTATGGTTGTTATCCGTCTGGAACTAGCCGACCAGTCTCCTTCTCCACAAGGTTTCCAGTACTCTGCTGGTGAGTTTACGTTTCTCAGAGTCACTGTTGTAGTGCTGAGTTAGCCGTGAAGCTAACAAGCGGGACAAGGAAAGATATCCTATCTAACTGTTAGCTAGTTGATAGATAATGCACTTTTTACTGTACTACACCTCAGTGGTACATATTGTACATGATTATTGTAAACTGAAGGATGAAGTGTTCCTTTATGTGTAACGGGCTGTTTGTTCTTTTTAGAGATACGTGGTTCTCACAGGACAGAGACAAACATATGATCTTATAGAATATGATGCATTGATGCAGATTAAACTAACCAACAGGCTATAAAGGAGTTACCATGCAACATACACATTAATGCAGGAGGAATATTAATCCAGAAACACCGACGGGGAACGTTGTACTGGACTATTAATACTTTTACTTGAAGTACATTCTGGTGATGGATACTCGGGGGTCCAGTTTGTCCATTCGAGCTCACAGAAACTCGTTTCCTCGCCAGTTGAAGGCATGTCGGAGAAGGAGCTGCAGGAGAAAGCTCTCGGTGTCGCCAAACACACTCTGAGTGGAAAGACGGATCTGGAACGAGCCGCTGTGCTGCACCAACACATTGGCAGCAGAGCCATGGGGGACATGGTCATAGAAACCTTCGAGCCCAGCCCAGGTACGCACGTGCAGACTGCGTTGAAGCTGCGTTATACATTATCAGATTAGAGTCTGCTTTAAACGAGCTCTTGAAGGATGAGGCTGGAAATATTTCAGATGAAGACTTGCTGCTGCCTCTCCTTAAATCAGATAATAATTCATTTCTTTGCACTGCAACTTTTATTCTATTTCAGCTTCTTTTCATTTTCTATTCTCTTGGCTCTTAAATTTTGAATACGCCTTCAATAGGAACCAATGTGCTTGTATCTGAGAACCTCAGACAGCATCAGACGGTCTAACAATGTTGGTTTACATATATCTAAATGTTTGCAAACTAGATAAAGGAGGCGGTGAAGGTGAAGCTGGTTCATCAGAGCAGGACGGAGAACCTCCGGCTGAAGCAGACGTTCTGGAGGGAACCGAAGCGCCACCGGACGACAGCGAGGCGACCGGCGCGGCACCCGAGTCGCCCTCCAAGCAGCTGCCGGACCAGATCTCCTTCTTCAGCGGGAACCCGTCCGTGGAGATCGTCCACGGCATCATGCACCTCTACAAGACCAAGTGAGTCTCTCACACACACACACACACACACACGCACCTCTACAAGACCAAGTGAGTCTCACACACACACACACACACACGCACCTCTACAAGACCAAGTGAGTCTCACACACACACACACACACACGCACCTATACAAGACCAAGTGAGTCTCACACACACACACACACACACGCACCTCTACAAGACCAAGTGAGTCTCACACACACACACACACACACGCACCTATACAAGACCAAGTGAGTCTCACACACGCACACACACACACACACGCACCTCTACAAGACCAAGTGAGTCTCACACACACACGCACCTCTACAAGACCAAGTGAGTCTCACACACACACGCACCTCTACAAGACCAAGTGAGTCTCACACACACACGCACCTCTACAAGACCAAGTGAGTCTCACACACACACGCACCTCTACAAGACCAAGTGAGTCACACACACACACACACGCACACGCACCTCTACAAGACCAAGTGAGTCGCACACACACACACACGCACCTCTACAAGACCAAGTGAGTCTCACACACACACACACACACGCACCTCTACAAGACCAAGTGAGTCTCACACACACACACACCTCTACAAGACCAAGTGAGTCTCACACACACACGCACCTCTACAAGACCAAGTGAGTCTCACACACACACACACACACACGCACCTATACAAGACCAAGTGAGTCTCACACACGCACACACACACACACACGCACCTCTACAAGACCAAGTGAGTCTCACACACACACGCACCTCTACAAGACCAAGTGAGTCTCACACACACACACACACACACGCACCTATACAAGACCAAGTGAGTCTCACACACGCACACACACACACACACGCACCTCTACAAGACCAAGTGAGTCTCACACACACACGCACCTCTACAAGACCAAGTGAGTCTCACACACACACGCACCTCTACAAGACCAAGTGAGTCTCACACACACACGCACCTCTACAAGACCAAGTGAGTCACACACACACACACGCACACGCACCTCTACAAGACCAAGTGAGTCACACACGCACACACACACACACGCACCTCTACAAGACCAAGTGAGTCTCACACACACACACGCACACGCACCTCTACAAGACCAAGTGAGTCTCACACACACACACACACACACACGCACCTCTACAAGACCAAGTGAGTCACACACACACACACCTCTACAAGACCAAGTGAGTCACACACACACACACACACACGCACGCACCTCTACAAGACCAAGTGAGTCACACACGCACCTCTACAAGACCAAGTGAGTCACACACACACACACACACACACTCTCTCCTCTCTACAAGACCAAGTGAGTCACACACACACACACACACACACACTCTCTCCTCTCTACAAGACCAAGTGAGTCACACACACACACACACACGCACCTCTACAAGACCAAGTGAGTCACACACACACACACACACACGCACCTCTACAAGACCAAGTGAGTCTCACGCACACGCACACACACACGCACCTCTACAAGACCAAGTGAGTCTCACACACACACACACACACGCACCTCTACAAGACCAAGTGAGTCTCACACACACACACACGCACCTCTACAAGACCAAGTGAGTCTCACGCACACGCACACACACACGCACCTCTACAAGACCAAGTGAGTCTCACACACACACACACACACACGCACCTCTACAAGACCAAGTGAGTCTCACACACACACACACACACACGCACCTCTACAAGACCAAGTGAGTCTCACACACACACACACACACACGCACCTCTACAAGACCAAGTGAGTCACACACACGCACCTCTACAAGACCAAGTGAGTCACACACACACACGCACCTCTACAAGACCAAGTGAGTCACACACACACACACACACGCACACTCTCTCCTCTCTACAAGACCAAGTGAGTCACACACACACGCACCTCTACAAGACCAAGTGAGTCACACACACACACACACACACACACACCTCTCTACAAGACCAACACGTCACCGTCTGCTTCATTCTGGGTGTTTTTTGTTTGTGTCGCAGCAAAATGACGTCGCTGACGGAGGACGTGAGGCGCAGCGCGATGGTGTGCATCCTGACCGTCCCCGCCACCATGACCAGCCACGACCTCATGAAGCTGCTGGCGCCTTTTAACGACGTCATGGAGCACATGAAGATCATCCGGGACTCTACCCCGAACCAGTACATGGTTCTGATCAAGTTCTGTACGCAGGTGAGGGACCAGCACGGTCAGGGTTACTGCTTTATGAAAGGAAGTTTACAGCATCATTTAAAATCTTTCCTTTTCGCTGAAGAGAAGTTTTTAGGAGGTTTCTGTCCGTTTTAACACCATCTGTCTGCGCAGATCTTCACCTGAAGATCAGTTCAGCTTTGACGTTTCAGTGAAATCTGTTGTGTTCAGGTTCTGAAAGGAAGTTGAGGGAAACTGGACTTCCTAGTTTTGTGTTTGATAACATTCAGTAACATTTATGGTTTATTTTCTCACTCTTTGTGATGCATGTAGAGGTTTATATCTCGTTATGTCTGACAGCTTCTTTATTTCTTCTTCCTGTTTTGTTTCTTCAGGCTGACGCAGACAGTTTCTACACGGCGTGTAATGGCCGCCAGTTCAACTCCATCGAGGACGCCGTGTGTCAGATGGTTTATGTGGAGCGGGCCGAGGTCATAAAGTCTGAAGAGGTAGAGATGGATTCTCACATTTATTCTTAAAGTTTAACTGTGGACTAGAGCTGGTACAGTCGGTCATTAAACAAAATAAGTGGCCGCTATTTTCAGAATAGAAAAAGTAATTTTTCAAGCAGCATTTTTCTTTACAATCTCTAGTTTCAAGTCTTCTTCAATACAGCGTGATGTTCATTTAGTACATGATGGTCCATTTAGAGTCACACAGACCATGAAGCAGGGGATGCTTTAGGGCGGGGCTACTGTGATTGACAGGTCTCTACCAGAGACGTATACGGCGTCTCTACGTCTCCTCCTCAGTCCAGATATGGTCACTTCCTGTTCACTGGTTGCTAAAAAAACAAGATGGCGACGACCAAAACGCCGAACTGGAGGCTTCAAAACATCACTCCATAAACCAGCGGATTAAAGCGGATTTATAGCATGGAATTAGTAAAAATCTCTTATCTCCTCCCCCCCCCCCCCCCCCCCCCCCCTCAGGGAGCCAGTCTGCCGGTGATGGAGCTGACCGAGCTGCCGAAGTGCACCGTGTGTCTGGAGAGAATGGACGAGTCGGTCAACGGCGTCCTCACCACTCTCTGCAACCACAGCTTCCACAGCCAGTGTCTCCAGCGCTGGGACGACGCCACGTGAGTCGTGTAGACGAACACACACACACACACACACACACACACGTGACCGCAGAGATCAGCTGACGTTTGACCTCTTTTCTACCAGAGATGACTCTAAAAAGTGTCTTTGTTTAACAGATTATTCATACAAAATATAAATCAACTCATAAGTGATGCTGTATGATTATAGATTAAACTACTCGGCAGCATATGAAGTCATTCAAACACATTAGTGCTGCATACGTTATTCTGTCAATGATTAGCATCCAGTAATATAAGATGTATGAACCGTTCTGCATGAGTACCTTTACTCTCACCTGACACCTGGTCCACCGGTCGGTTCTCCAGGCTTCATGTCATGTGACCTTTGTTTTCTATTCTTCTGTTTCAAAAAGCCACACACACACACACGTGTGTGTTCCAATAGATGAATATGTTGTGTGTGTTCAGGTGTCCTGTGTGTCGATACTGTCAAACACCAGAACCCGTGGAAGAGAACAAGTGCTTTGAGTGTGGAGTGCAGGAGGTAACGTGATCTTTTCAATCACTCTAACTTTAGATCATGTTATTTTAAATCACGTTCTCACCCCCTCACTGCTCTTCTCTCTCCCTCCCTCCCCCCCCCCCCCCTAGAACCTGTGGATTTGTTTGATCTGCGGTCACATCGGTTGCGGTCGCTACGTCAGCCGGCATGCCTACAAACACTTTGAGGAAACGCAGCACACGTACGCCATGCAGCTCACCAACCACCGGGTGTGGGACTACGCCGGAGGTACCGGCTCTCTGCTCATGTGTGTTTGTGTCTTCACCCATTGGCTCAAGGATTCATGGCTTTTGAAGCTGCAGTTCTGTCCACTAGGGGGCAGCAGATAACGTGAGAGACGTCACTGTATGAAGGTGTTCTGGGTAATATTTAGTCCTCTTTACCTGGTGTCTTTGTAGACAACAGCTTCAGTGTCTGACATCAAGGTAAAGAGGTGAAAACCTTCTGAATATAACGTTCACTTAAAGTGAGATTCTTTTCGGAGTCTTAAATGCGTCCACAGCAGAACATCTACTGTAGTGGAGAAGAACCTCCATCACTACTGTCCCTTTAAATAAACCGTGTTTTAAGTGTTGGTTCGTGACTCGCGGTGCTTCCAGATAACTACGTCCATCGACTGGTGGCCAGTAAGACGGATGGGAAGATGGTGCAGTACGAGTGTGAGGGAGACACCTGCCACGCCGAGAAAATAGACGCGCTTCAGCTCGAGGTAAGCGTTTCCTTTTGTGACGCTTTGTTTTTGCTGAATCGGCACGTAGCTGACTTGACTCCTCATCGTCCGTGTCTGCAGTACTCGTACCTGCTGACGAGTCAGCTGGACTCTCAGAGGATCTACTGGGAGAACAAGATCGTGCACCTGGAGAAGGAGACGGCCGAGGAGGTACCGAGTGCACACAGCACGCCCTGTGAGGTCTCTGAGTTTGCTTTCTGTTCATCTGATCGCTCTCACGTCTCTTCAAGATCAACAACATGAAAGTTAAATTCAAGGAGACTCTGGAGCGCTGCGACAACCTGGAGAGACGGTTCGGAGAAATGGGCAAAGAGAAGCAGGGCATCGAGAAAAAGTAGGTGAAGAGCGACGCAAGTGGCCTGTTTGTTTCTGGAGGTTTTCCCGTTATTTTAATATTAATACTCCCATGAATATGACACTTTGTTCTGAGGTAGGAGAACACTCGGCTGAACTGTAAAACATTTGAAACGACTACATGGGAGAAGCTGCTGCAGCTACATCCAGTCAGATTTCACATTTGAATGAAAGCGGTGAAGCTCTTTGGAGACGGAGTCTTTAATGATGTTTCAGATGAACAGAAGCAGCTCAAAGTGTTTCACAGAAACAAGTTGCACATTTTAAATATAGAGGGAAGTCAAATGATACCCAACATGTTTCTGTGCACTCGATATTCTTATCACAGGTGCAAACACAAACCTTTTACCCTGGAATCGTAACCGGTTTTGGTGAAAGATTCTCTGGAATGAATGTGAACTCAACCCTGTGACACTCTCTTGCTTTCTTTAATCGCCACAATTCTTCACCAGCAGAAAGTAAAACGTGTCACAACAGGAACGAACGGGTTTAATTATCGACATTAATCAAGTGCGTCATTTGGTATTTTCTGCACGCTGACTCATCATTAAAATGATCTGTTTTTTCTTGTTGTGGCACCTCACAACGCCTGCTGGTAGAATGTTTTAAGGGAAACTACAGGAAGAGCTCAAAATACAGGTCTGACTGCAACGACTTTGTGCCAACACACAGCTGATTGTGCTGATGGTGTGTTTTTTGTGCTGATGGTGTGTTTTTTGTGCTGATGGTGTGTTTTTTGTGCTCAGGTGCACTCAGCTGCACACTCGAGTGGTGAAGCTGAGCCAGGAGCTGAAGGAGGAGCAGGAGATGAACCGCTGTCTGAGAGCCAATCAGATGCAGCTGCAGTCCCAGCTGGTAGAGGAGGAACGCAAAGGAAAGGAGAGCGGTGAGTGGAGGAGGAGGAGGAGGAGGGAGGGAGGGAGGGAGGAGGATGCTGGTATAAACCCATGAATGATGGTGGGAGATTGTCAAACGACGGTGACATCAGTGTAGAACTTTCTTATTCTTTTACAGAAATGAATCCCACATTTATGATCACGTAATAACATCGAAACGCTCATTTAATCCGGTTGGTTTGATCCGATACGGATCCATTAAAACGAGATGTCTCGCCTGCTGCTGCTCGTTTATTTCACCATAACCAGCGTTCATGTAGACGTTCAGAATACTGCAGGAAAAGGTAGTCGGGTTATTCTTTGTTTCTGGAGCCGGCAGTCCGAGTCTGCCGGCACTTCCTCATTTATACTCATAATATTTGCAGATTATTAACAAAACGCCGCTGGAGTCACATTCTGCACGTAGACCAAGTTAGATCAGCTTCAGTCCACCTGCTGCAAGTCAGATCCCGTCATTGAATTCATCTTGCTTTCTAACCGTGTGTTTGAAATGTGGGAACGTCTGCAGAGCAGCGTTCGCTCCGGAAACATTCAGCCTCAGCCTGAGGGCGACCTGACTGTCAGCGGAGAGGCTGAACGTTGAGACAGACCTGACTGTCAGCAGAGAGGCTGAACGTTGAGACAGACCTGACTGTCAGCAGAGAGGCTGAACGTTGAGACAGACCTGACTGTCAGCGGAGAGGCTGAACGTTGAGACAGACATGACTGTCAGCGGAGAGGCTGAACGTTGAGACAGACCTGACTGTCAGCGGAGAGGCTGAACGTTGAGACAGACCTGACTGTCAGCGGAGAGGCTGAACGTTGAGACAGACCTGACTGTCAGCGGAGAGGCTGAACGTTGAGACAGACCTGACTGTCAGCAGAGAGGCTGAACGTTGAGACAGACCTGACTGTCAGCAGAGAGGCTGAACGTTGAGACAGACCTGACTGTCAGCAGAGAGGCTGAACGTTGAGACAGACCTGACTGTCAGCAGAGAGGCTGAACGTTGAGACAGACCTGACTGTCAGCAGAGAGGCTGAACGTTGAGACAGACCTGACTGTCAGCAGAGAGGCTGAACGTTGAGACAGACCTGACTGTCAGCGGAGAGGCTGAACGTTGAGACAGACCTGACTGTCAGCGGAGAGGCTGAACGTTGAGACAGACCTGACTGTCAGCAGAGAGGCTGAACGTTGAGACAGACCTGACTGTCAGCGGAGAGGCTGAACGTTGAGACAGACCTGACTGTCAGCAGAGAGGCTGAACGTTGAGACAGACCTGACTGTCAGCGGAGAGGCTGAACGTTGAGACAGACCTGACTGTCAGCGGAGAGGCTGAACGTTGAGACAGACCTGACTGTCAGCGGAGAGGCTGAACGTTGAGACAGACCTGACTGTCAGCAGAGAGGCTGAACGTTGAGACAGACCTGACTGTCAGCGGAGAGGCTGAACGTTGAGACAGACCTGACTGTCAGCAGAGAGGCTGAACGTTGAGACAGACCTGACTGTCAGCGGAGAGGCTGAACGTTGAGACAGACCTGACTGTCAGCGGAGAGGCTGAACGTTGAGACAGACCTGTATTATTCCTTCAGCCTTCTGCCCCGAGGACGAGCACGGCCCAAACAAAAGATCACATCAACGCTCTATTTATGTGGAAGACACACAGTTTGTGCCATAACATTGTGTGTGTGTGTGTGTGTGTGTGTGTGGGGGGTTTTCTGTTCTGATTCAGTGTGTCTGTAGTCGGAGTAAAGGCTTGTTGTGGTTCCACTGGTTCTCTCTCGGTTGAGTTGTGTGAATAAATCCAGAGTGTTTGTTCTGTAACCATCACGTGAAGATGAGCTTCTGATTGAGTTCAGCAGGTCTTTCCCTTCAGTTAGACTGTTGCAGAGTTTAAAAAGGGCAACAACGTTTGTGTTTTATTTCTTTATTAATATACCAGGGACAGGTTCCATGTCAATGTGCCAGTTAGCTTCAGAGCGTCTGTGGTCTGTGGTCTGTGGACTTCAAAGAAAGCTTTTTACGTTACGCTTTAAAAACGACAGCAGTGGAGTTAATTTGTGCCGATTGTCTTGATGAACTGAACATGTAAATATAAACCATTGTTTGGCACAGAGATTATTTTCTGTAATGATCCAATGAAAGAAAAGACAAACTTCAGCTCCTTGTGTTTCTGGTCTTCTCTCTGCTGTTTGTTCACTGACGAACGCGACACAAACGCCAACGTTGGTTATTTGTGAGCTCTCAGTTTCACCATCTGAGGTTGAGCTGGTTACATCCTGTGCTGCTGCGCTAACCAGCTAAACCTCAGACCGCAACGACGGTCCACTTATAGCTCATTGGACATCAGCAGGAGAGCGTTCACAAGGTTCAGACTTACTGAACTATTCCATATTCAACATAAGATGGAACTTTATTAATCCCGACGTAAGTTCTTGTGCCAGAGTTTGATCAAAAGAATAACAAAAAGCATTATGTGTATATATATCAATTATCAAGTGTAAAATAAGTAATTCAGACACAAAATCAAATAGAAGAGTAAATGAATGAATTAACTGCAGCTCCTAATAATATCAACTAGAATAGAGAAGTAATATTGAGAGTGATATTTAAAAGTCATACTGCACATACTGCGTGAAAATAGTCTTGGTTATAGTAATACCTGTGATGTTTAAAATACTTGTGACGTGTGATTTATAGCAGCTTCCGCTCGTCTAAAATATTTATAGTTTTTCTTTTGTTTTCTAAGACCTCTATGAATTTGTCTTGTTTCGATCGTGTTTTTATTTTTTCCATCTTTGAGCAACTTTTCTGTCGCAAAACATCAACGGAACTAAAGAATTCTGAATATTCAGGACGTCGTATCCACTTAAAGGGACAGTACACCCTAAAATCAACATCCATATTCATCCTCTCACCTGTGGTGATGTTTATTAGTAGATTGTTTTTGATGCGAGTTGCTGAGTTAAAATCTGTAGAGATGTCTGTCTTCTCTCCAATATAACGGAACGAGATACAACCACAAAACTCAATAAATCCCCCGATTCTCATCTTTACTGACTGGAGCCTCAACGCATCATGATGCAAGTCAGTGGCTCCAGTGCTGCTAATGCTAACTAGCTCTCCTCCAGTCAATTCAAACACGCAACGTAACATTATCAGTGATCAACAAATGGAGAACATTACAGCCGATGTCCTGATCGCATTTAAGAGGAAGAATGTGTTTTATTGTTGTGGTGAACTGTCCCTTTAAGAGGGGATGCTACGTCAAAGTTATGTTCGATGCCCCTAAATGGCCAAATGGTAATTGTCTGTTTAATAAGTCTTCCTCTAAAGAAGAAGACTTGCTCTGGGAGTTTGGTACAGCTTCTTTAAAGTTTAGGGTCCGGTGTCTTTAAGGTGCGTTTCCCATGTTCCCCTGCAGGGGAGCATAAGGACGGCGCGATATCGGAGCTGCAGGAGCAGCTGAGGGACGTCATGTTCTACCTGGAGGCTCAGCAGCAGATCGAACACCTTCCTCCGGAGGCTCGCAGCGAGATCCAGGAGGGACAGATCAACATCGGGGCCAGCCCGTCGGACGCCGCCGGAGGAGCAGGAGGCCCCTCCTCCTCCTCCGTCAGAGGGAGGCGGGGCCGAGGCAGGAAGAGGAAGTAAAACACTGACTTAAAATAACCTGCGAGAAACTATCGGACACGTGTCTCGAATGCCTCAACTTCTCGAAGAAGAGACTAAATATTTAGCTGCACGGTTTCCCGACTTAACTTGATGTAGCTGAAGAAACGTGGATCATGCTGGAGCATCTTCACAGACAACACAAAGAATATAAATCACTAAAACAGTCGGAATTATCTTCATTTGTTTCCAGTTTAACAGCCTGCTTAAAATGTAAAGATTTATTTCTTTTACATGTGAGAAACAGAATGTTTGCTTAAATCCTTTAGTGTCGATTCTTCAGTACAACGCAGGAATGTTTTACCTTGTTTCCAGCGTTACTCCTCCATCGTTCCCACTGAGCAGTACTCGGGTTTCAGGAAGATAACCAGCCGATCGCTGATGGAGCTCATGGGTTCTGACCTGAAGCTGTGAGCGTGTCCGTCTGTCCCGTACACAAAGAGCTCTGATCACACAACGTACTGTGGACACATTGACCTTTGACACCTTAAAGGTACGGCGACATGTCGGCGTGTAGAGGAGGCAACGGGCCGTTTGTTACTTGGTGAAACGTTTCAACCTGCAGAATGTTCACGTGAACGCTTTAGATCGACCCGAGAGGCCTTAACTCAGACGGACGTCTTTGGCTCATAAAGTCATTTAGACAAACAAGACGCTTTTTGAGAAACTGATGCTTTCGGAAGCAGAATGTACGGAAGCCCTGAGAGGAAAATAATCAGATTTTAATAGTTTTCTCGTCTGTTTATGACTTAAAAAAACAGGTTAAAAAATGTTTCCCAGAACTATTTTCTAAGTTCTTTAAGTTTCTCTTTCTGTAAAACAGGTGAGAAAGGTGTTTGTTGTTGTAATTCTCATTTTAGCCACAAGTTCACCGCTTCCCCGTGTTTGTTTTTACCCAGTTCAATTTAAATTTCTCCATGAACTCTAAACACAAAGTACTAATCATGTTTGTCAGCACGTTTTGTAACGTGAATGTCACGTCTCGGGGTGAAATGACAAACGGGAACTGTTTAAAATGATTTCATCGTAAATGATGATAAATCACCCTGGAGAACCTTTCCCTTTCACACACGGGGGAAAAGTATATATTATTTAATTATCTTATTGAATCACTCTGGAGAAACTTTCACTTGTTTTCAAAAACGATTATCTTTTCTTAAATTATCTTAAACGTAACACTTTTTTTTTTCACCCGTTTCACAAACAAAAAGACAAAAAATAATCAAGAACTTAGAAAGATTATCTTGGAAATAACGTTTTCCACCTGTTCTCCAGTCGTAAAGAAAGAAGAGAAAACTATTTGAATCCCTCAAAAAAACCCTGTTAGCTTAGCATAAAGACTGGAAGTGGAGGGGAAACGGCTAGTTTCTATGCTTTATGCTAAGCTAACTGTCTTTGCGTAGCTTTATAGTTAATCACAGATACTTGAGTGGTATCGATATTCTCGGCAAGAAAAACAAATAAGTGAATTATTTACAAAACACTGAAGAAGAGAAACGGAACTGAAGTTTTATCAGACGTGCCAGAGAGCAACTGTCACTTTACACGCAACTTTGTTCTTTTAGAAAAGTGTCGTGTTTTTTAGCGTAATCTGTGCTGGTGTGTGTGTGTGTGTGTGTTAGAGTGAAGCTGATAAACTATTTCAGTTCACAAGTAAAAGTTACTCTGAATGCTTTTGTTGTTTTTTGCCATTTCATTTTTCTTTGCTGGCTCCAACCTTTTTAACAAATTGCTTCCTGAAGTTGTTGCGAGGTGTGAAAGTGATCCACACGCTTGTCAGACTAAAGTTAAGACACAAACACCTTTTTAATGTCGCCAATAAACAAAATCTCATTTAAAAAAAAGTGCAGTTTTTCTCGTTGTTGGTCGTCTGATTGGCTGCTGCTGCACGTATGACTAATCCCTCCTCTTCCTCCTCTTCCTCCTCCCAACGTTAACAGTTTACTTACGGCAGCTTGTTGAACGTAAACTGTGTACGGAGGCTCAGAGGATGATGAATGCTTCCTGTTCCTCTGGAGTCTGATGGCTTCCTCTTCACACTGGTCTTCCTCTCCTCTAGTCGTGATCAGACGGTTTCTGTGAACGTGACTCTCTTGACCTGGTTGGGTCGACGCGTTGCACAGCGTGACTTTTATTTTCACACATTTAGTTGTAGGGAAATGATGCAAATGTTTGCCACACGGCTTTGCATTTCTATTTATATCCCCGAGTACAGTTTTAAAGTCTGTCCGCCCACAAACAGAGCTGCAGCTAGCTCTCACTTTTCATTTTCAATTTATTGTCTTTTTTCAAAACGACGTCGCAAAATGAATCAGCTCGACACTATTTAAATGGATTTTCCTGTCCGAAAACCCAAATATATTCACTTTCCTGTCCTATTGGCAGAAGCAGCAGATGTTTGGAAGATAAAGATCATCAAAATAGTTGCTGATGCATTTTTTTTTAAAGTTCCAGCTCTAAATGCATCCCCTAAAATCTCTGATCATTTAGCAAAACAAACTTCGTCCACTCAATCCTGTCACATTTGACTCTTAATGTCATCAAACGTAAAGGGGTATTTATTGTCAGAAAAAATGAGTACAGTATATTCATAACTGTTACTAACGCCTGAACGTGTATTTTTGATGTTTTTCATGGAGGCCAACATCGCAAAAGTGATCGGTGCATGAAAAAACATGTCGGCAGAATCAAAAGTAGAAACATGCAGCAGAAAGTCTTCTGTCTGACTTCATCATCACTGGTTCATGAACATGTACGAAGCATCAATCCATCTGCAAACCGTGATTGTACTTACTGTAGTTACCGCTGGAGTCATGGAAGTTCACGTTTCCTGCATAAATAAGAAACGATCACAAAATATCATCCAGACACTCAGCAGTGTTACGCATTTTAGTATTTGCTCAGATCTTGTTAACACTTTATTAATAAACTTCACTAGAAAGGTGTTCTGCTGTTTCATGCAGATGAATATGCAAATGTTGAATACATTAATTTATCTGAAAAGATGATTTAAAAACGTGAAAAGAAAAGCAGTAACACTGGATTTGAGCTCTGGTGGTGTTTCTGGTGCTGCAGAATAAAGCCAGCGTGGTGTGAAGTGTCAGAGTGGAACGTGGACAGAGAGAACGAGAGAATAAAAGAGGCAGAAAGAGGCGGAGCCAGCAGCTGGTTGAGAACAGGATCAGGAGGCGAGAGTCGGATCGGAGGCTTTCTTCCTGTGTGGGGCTCTCTGCTCTGAGCTTTGGACTACAGCTGCACTCAAGCCACAACGTTTGAGCCACATCAGAGGTAAGAAAAGACTTTTCTCTGCTCTGTTTCATTTGACTTCACCTCTCAGCCCCCCTTTGCTCTGTGAGGCAGTAATTCACGACCT
>CM051707.1:1716365-1871365 GCA_028022725.1 Lycodopsis pacificus | reverse complement strand
GTGGTCGGGGAGACGCTGGTGCTGCAGTACTACGTCCTCCACCACTGCCCCCAGGAGGCCGACGCCCTGCGGTGCGCCCGCGACCTCGCCGCGCTCATCTCGGAGATGGTCAAGCGGGCCGAGGAGGAGGAGAAGATCCCGCTCTTCGTCTTCGACGAGGCCGAGCACATGCACGGCGAGATCCTGGACGCGCTGCTGCAGCTCGTGGCGTCCAAGCAGTCCAACGAGTACCTGAACGCCGTCTACCTGCTGCTGAGCAACCTGGGTCACGCGCGCGTCACCAAGCACATGCTGCACAACTCCTCGAGCATTTCCACCAGCAACCTGGTGAAAGAGCTGACGCCGATATTACGCAACTCTCTGGAGAAGCTTCACCCGCTGTGGACGGAGGCGGACGTCTTACCTCTGGGCCTTTTGGAGAAAAGTCACGTGATGGAGTGCTTCCTGGATGAAATGACCCGAGAGGGGTTCTACCCGGATCATACCAACATAGAGCGCCTGGCGGGGGAGGTTGGATATTACCCCGAGGTCGGGGGGCACGAATACTCCAAGACGGGCTGCAAGCAAGTGGTGGCTAAGGTGAACCTGCTGTGAGATCCTCTGCAGGAAATGTTTCACATTCTTGAAAGCATGAAGAAGTGAGTTGAGGTTCTCGGGGTTTATGGAACTTGAATGACTCAACTCGGAGCCGCAGCTTTCTAAGAATGAGAAGAAGAAAAAGGATGCTGGAGACGTTTGGCTCTGTTGTGGGAAATGTGGCGTGAATCCTGTGAAGAGGTTTAAAAAACGCCCACAAACAATCCTTAAAGGGACAGTTCAACCAAATGATGAAAAAACCCTTTTAGACCATGGAGGTAAATGGGATTTAGTTTTAAAACATTAGCGCAGTTTTTATCGGGACTTTTTCTTCAATGACAAAAAACAGCTGAAGTGAAAACTGTTGACAGTGAAGTCTGTTGATTATCTTGCGATGGCGTTGTTGTTGTTCGGTCCGTCGGTTGGTCGAGACTGAGATATCATTCATGTTCCCCAGAGGATGAATCCTAATGACTTTGGTGATCATCTGACTCTTAATCTAGCGCCACCGTGAGGTTGACATTTGTGGTTTTGAGTGAAATGTTTCCGCAACAATAAGATGGATTGCTATGAAATGTCAAGGTCCTCAGAGGTTGAATCCTTTTGATTTCATCGACCCTCTGACCTTTCATTTAGTCCGACAAACAAGTTAACATATTTAGTTTTTGAGTGAATCATCTCAGCAACTGTTGGATGGATTGGCATGAAAGTTTTGTACAGATATTCATGTTCCCCAGAGGATGAATCCCAATGACTTTGGTGATCATCTGACTTTTAATCTAGCGCCACCGTGAGGTTGACATTTGTGGTTTTGAGTGAAATGTTTCCGCAACAATAAGATGGGTTGCTATGAAATATCGTACAATTATTCAAGGTCCTCAGAGGATGAATCCTTATGATTGTAACCTTTTTATTTAGTCCTACAAACAAATTAACATGTTTTTATTTTTGAGTTGGCATGAAAGTTTGTACAGATATTCATGTTCCCCTCAGGATGAATTGTAATAGCTTTGTCGATCTCTTAACTTTTCATCTAGCGCCATCAATGTGCCCAATACTTTGGTTTATGACCAAATACCTGCAAAATTAACGACATTCCAATCAGTCTCGGCTGTACTTTGTGTTCAGTCCTAATTGGCCGGTGCTAGCTTGCTAACATGCCAAAGTAAGATGTTAAACATGGGAAATCCGTGCAAACTGACCCTTTAAACCCTTTGCATATATCACAACTAGGCTACTACGTATTCGGCAGCTCAACCAGACACAGTGACGAGTAAATCCAATATTCATTCAGGTAATGAGGGCAAGTTCAGATATCTGTAATGAATTACTTCTACACATTTCAGGACAATTAGAAGCTGATTTATGGTCAGAAATGTCAAATGTGATGCAGAATGACTCGTATTAATGCAAGTGCACCAGCATCTGAGATATTACTAAAGAATCTACAATGTGGATTTGCTTAAATGTCACAGTCGGCTTATTTATTAAATAGCTCTGCATGGATATACGACTCATGTTATATTTTATTGAGATTTAATGAGTCATGAATATGTTAATGTTCTGTATTCAGGTATCTTACAGTTCTAATATTGCTGATATAAACTTTCATGTGAAGTGAGTGCCTTGAAATTAAAGACACCATTTAAACGCGGCTGTGAGATTTGTTCCTTTCAAAGCACAACGAGGAGCTTTTTTATTTGACGAAACAAAAAAAAAGGAAATGTTGAAGGAAAAGTTTGACATTTTGGGAGATATGCTTATTTGTTGTTTTCCCCGAGAGTTAGATGAGAAGATCCCCAATACTCGCGTCTGTATGGTCAATATCAAGCTAAAGCCAGTAGCCGCTTAGCTTAGCATAGCATAAAGACTGACAACAGCTAGCCTGTCTAAAACCACAGCGTGCTATTTTTACACATCAGTTCGTGTTCAGATTCAACAAACACGACTAAGTGGGTTTTGTAACTTTGGACAGACAGGCTAGCCGTTTACCCCTTCTTCCAGTCTTTATGCTAAGCTAAGCTAACCAGCTAGGCTGTAGCTTTATATTTAGCGTACAGACATGAGTGGTATTGATTTTCTCATCACTCTTTCGCGATTAAGTGTATTTTCTCAAACTATTACTCGTACACAGACTCCGGTTACCAGCTTTTTAACTTTCTCTCAGTCCTTTTCTGCAGATGACCACGACAACTGAGCAAAGAAGGACATGAGATGTGGTTAAAGCTCCAGAAAAGGCGAGTAAGTCAAATATACACGTCAAATAATTAGCGCTGTACCGAACAGTTAAAAGCTTTATTTATAACGTTCTAAATCAACGTTTGAATGCACAGTTATATTTATTCAAGAAAGTTGATTGAATAAACACAGACCAACTCCAATAAGCCAATAAATAACTATTTATTATTCATTCAAACTGATGATTTTGTGAATTATTTTTGGCTTTTCAAATGTAAAAGCTGACAAACGTTCAGCCCAAAGTCAACGGACTTGTTCTACGGATGAGGAAAAACAAAGACAACAACTTGTATGAGACAAGATTTTTAATTTCTTTTTTATTATTATTTGAATTCCCTTCGTTGACATTGGAAACAAAATGAGGTACGTGACAAACAAAGATGAGCCGGAGACTCATAATGTCACAATTAGATGGAGAGAAAAAAACACAAAAATATCAGAAACAAAGGAGTCATGTGGGAGACAGCGAGCCGCTTCCATAGTCCTATGAAAGCGCTTCGATGGAAGTCAATAAACTGTTGTATGTACAGATGTGACGAGGTTGTTTTTATTGAGAAACAGCAACGAGAGGAAACGGCAGACATCTCCATCCTCACGGCCCTTTGGGACGATAGATGAAAACAATAGTGTAGAAATGCAAACTAACTACATGAGAAGATTCCACGACATTGATCTCACCTACCGGTGAAGACAAAGGATCACAGAGCAGCATCTGAGCAGACCTTCAGTCACCAGCTCGGCCTCAAGATTTAGATAGATAGATAGATATTTATCCCCAGGGGGAAATTCGTTAAATTTCAGTCATGTGTTCGTGAAATGTGTGAACATTTAAACGGATTAAACAGTAACAAGTGCTCCAAACGTAACAGACACTCAGCACCTTTTGATATTCTCTTTAACCAGCAAGGAAGCTTTGAGCTCCACCTTTTCTTTCTTTCATGCTTTTATTTAAGGAAGGCAGGACGCGACCGAAGAACAGAAGCTGCACGTAATCGAGGGGGGTTGATGTGGTTCGGGGGTCTCTTTTCTTCTTCCTCTTCTTTGTTCTCCCCGTTACGCCTCCAGCTCGAAGCCCATCCCCACCTTGTGACCGCCGGCGTTGAAGTTCTTCCCGTCGATCAGAGCTGAGAGAGTAACCTTCACGCCTGCAGAGACACGACGTGACTGAGACCTTTATGTTCCAATCACTTCATTCAACATGTTTGACATGAACAGGACTTCAATATATACCGAAGGGACGACACCACCTGCAGTTCTTTACTAAATTCAGATTCATTGAATTCATTCATCACATTTCTGTGAGATCTGCTTTGTGAGTGAAAGTTAAGACTTTTTAATCTGAATGAAATATTTAAACCGTTAAAGAGATGAAGCAGGAGCATCGGGAACCTTTTTCTCTCCTCACTCTTAGAACCGCTACGTTCTACGTTCTCTTCTAATCGGTTGCTGTTTTCCCGTCAGAGGGAGGAAACGCGTTCAGACGTGTTGTGATACTACGGTTTGGCTCGGGTTCCCTCTTTTCCGGTCCGGTCGGGTTTCGAGCTGAAACCGGCTGAACCGGAATTTGTCATTTTGAATAAGAAAAGCTACCTGTGCCGACGGCGTCAAACCCAACTTATATTGCATTAGTAATAAGAGTTATGGCAACATGATGGACATGTCAACCAATCACAGCAGACGTAGTCAGTTCATTGATTTCTGAAATCATTCATAACCTCTTTAACGCTCTCTCTTTTGAGAGGAGAGCAGAGGAGAGGAGATGAGGAGAGGGGGGAGGAGGGGAGAGGCTGAAACATGTAAATAATTTAATATTCATAACACGTAGAGCCTCCATGTTTTACCCCAAACATTGTAACACTTGTGGACATTTACCCAAATGTCGGATATATAGATTCAAGTGTTTTCCAATTTTTGGAAAATAAATTATGATGGAAATGCAACTTGAATTCTTTCCCTTTTTCATGATTTTATATCATAATAACTGTTATTCTGCACAGAAGACGTGTTCTAGTTCTCTCTACTTCTAGTAATGAAGGTTCTGTTTCTATAGAGCTGCAGGACTTTTATTTTGGAGTCAAAATTAAGACCAAAGACGAAGCAAAACAAACGCCTCAACAAACAAACTGCTGAAGCTTTGTAAAGAGGTGTTGAGAGGACCGTGTTATCTGTGAACCAGTAAGAGAAGACGCCTACCTGGCCGGAGGCTCTGAGTGTAACCCACTCCGATCAGACTGGCGTTGTTGACTTTGGCCTGCGGGGGTTAAACGTGATGAGACGTTAAAACAAGATGGCAGAATAGTTTGAGGATTTGCCTTCGGAGGAGCAGCAGCAGCAGCACTCACAGACAGAGAGGCGTCTTTGTCCAGCTTGTATTTGGCGGCGATGCCGAAGCGAGTGTTGTTGCTGCCGGCGGTCCAAGCCAGAGTCACCGCCGTCTCCAGATCCTCGTTCACCTTCTGGTAGATGGAGCCGCCGAACTCGGTCCCGTCGTTACTGAGGCGGGAAAGATTCAGAGAACGCTCGTCACCCATTGGTTTATAGACTGATGCTATGAAGCCAGAGTTCGCCGTTTTGGCCGTCGCCATCTTGGCTTTTTGCAGCCAGTGAACAGGAAGTGACCCTATCTGGACTGAGGAGTGACGTAGAGACGCCATATACGACTCTGGTAGAGACCTGTCAATCAGCGTGTAGCCCCGCCCTAAAGCATCCCCTGCTTTATGGTCTGTGTGACTCTAAATGGACCATCATGTACTAAATGAACATCATGCTGTATTGAAGAAGACTTGAAACTAGAGATTGAGACATAAACTCATGTTTACAATGTTTACTGAGGGAATAAATCAAGAGAGAAGTAGAGTCATTTTCTATAGACTTCTATACAACCAGAGGAGTCGCCCCCTGGTGGCCACTAGAGAGAATGCAGCTTTAACACATGAAGCTCTGAACCGGAGGTTTTCCGTCTGGTCTGAAGCTTGATGTTCGACTGATCTTCTTACAGGAAGTTGTTTCAGAGTCTATGTTCTCTTCTTCTGGACTGTAATCGGTGAGTACTCACACGTTGGTGTGCAGCTGGAAGTCTCCGGCTTTGTACCCGAGGGCGAAGTTGTTCTGGGCCAGTTTGGACTTGGCCGTGTCGAAGGCCATCTGGTAGCCGGCGATCCAGCCCTCGTAGCCCAACACGGCGGCGGCGTGGATGATGGGACCCTCGAAGTCCACGTCGCAGCCCAGGTTCACGAAGTCACGCTTGTAGGCCGTCTTCAGCTTTCCACTCTTCTTACTGACAATATGGATTCATAGGCTTAAAGGTTAGGTCATCTCTTAATATTCACTGTCGCTTAAGGTCTGACCCACAGTTCTGATCGCACGAGTTCAAATATCAAAGATTCGTACAAACAAACGTCGTCTCACCCTGTGTTTGGTACAAAAGACGTCTCCAGAGCAACCTTCAGTCCTTGAGTCAGCTGTAGGTAAAGTAAAGTGTTAAACGTGTGTGCGTGCGTGCGTGCGCGTGTGTGTGCGCGTGTGTGCGCGTGTGCGTGTGTGTGTGTGTGTGCGTGTGTCAGTCATGACGGACCTGGTCCTCCACGGTGACCTCGGTGGCCAGCATGTTGTCCGTGTTCCACTTCTGGTTGAAGCTCAGGCCGAGCTCCTTCATCTTGTATTTGGTCTCCAGGCTTCCGGCGGCCTTCCCCGTGTCCGTGTTGCTGGATCCAGATGTGTTGAACTCCTGTCGGGAGGACGGTTATGAGTACAAAGACGTCGATGAGCCGGAGGTCAGATTATCATCTGGAGGGCTGCACCAAGTAGTCTGTATGTTTCTAACATAACTAAATATTCAGCTCCAATCTGTATCTGTTGGCGTTTCACTGCAGTCATAAAACGGATATCTTCATCAAAGAAAGTTGATTTAATAAAATCTAAAGACTTGTTTAATCTAAAGAATCACTTTATTCATAACCTCAATATCAGACTCTCCTGCTTAATGCACTAACATATTGAATTCATAGAACCACAATAACAAACAATACTTTTGGTACGGCCCTAGTTATCATGACATATAAAAAGCATGATGAGCAAAACATAGAGAGACGTTAAACAACAGAACACGACTGACAGAATGTGAAATCATTATTAAACTGTAAATAAAACACATCAGACGACTGAACATGAATCCATGCGGGACACCAGGAACATACGATGGACAGAAGACTGATGAATGTTGATATTATGATGTAAATTATGAGCAAACATTCACGTTTTTATTATTTCTATTAAATGAGCAGATATGGTCATATCAACTTTGAAATATCACAAAATATTACATCGTCCAAATAATCAATCGACTATAACTCAGAGATGAAAGTTGTGATTTAAGCCTCGAGTTCATCGATGATGGACGATGTCGCCCTAAACTAAAAGGCTTAAAAACCGGAGGAAACGTTCGACTGATATCTGAAAAGTTCGATGTGATGACAGAAGATGGGAAGCACAATCACAGATATTCATGCTGCGTGAATGATCACAAAGACAAACGATGGCGGTGGTTATTGTTGTTGTTATTAATAAACAGCAGCTCTGACACCGTCTTACCATCTACATTAGAGTCCGGTGCAGAAGAGCAGCAGCATGGAGACAGAGCAGCGGTTAGGAGACTCACAGGCCACAAACACACAAACGGGGTTCATTCATAGTCGTGTTTCTTTAAGACGGAGAACAAGTTCAGCAGATCTGCATCAGCGACACCTTCACGCTCCGGGTTAGAAGCCGAGGGTCATTCGAGGAGGTACGCAGGACAAGGGAAGGCAGAAAGCATCGAGAGAGAAATGACAAAAGCTTCCTCACCACTCCGCTCTGGGATTTGGTCTTCAGGTCCAGCTTCACGACTCCAAAGCCTGGTTCATTCACAGAGAGAGGAGGTGAGCAGAAACCCAGCGCAGGAAGATGCAGAGGAACATTTTAGGATTTATATAAATCATAAGCAATAGAGACTGTAGTTAATCTGCCCCACTGGCACCAGCATCATCCGTCTGTACGTTAAAGAACGGGCTGCGTGTTCTACCGGTTGGGGCTCAGACTGAACTCACCGTAGCCTTTGCTGAAGATGTCCTTGGCGGACTTGCCCAGGTCCGAGTATGAAGGAGGGACGGCCATCGTGCTGCAGGAGAGAACGTCGGTAATGAGATCAGTGACTCTCACGTTTACAACACTGCCGTCATGATTCAGTGCTTAAAGGATATAAACCAGCAGCTAAATGTGGAACAATACGTCTCTTCTTCTTGTGAGGGATTAATGTAGATAAAGGAAATAAATAAACTGATGCAGGAGGACTGCTGCCTCACACTCACTACGTACTGCACTTGTGCTATAAAGACTCTCACATACACACACGTTGTACTACTGTTGACGCTGTGCTGAACTACAGAGTATTTGTACACATCTGGTTAGATGCAACACTGCATTTTTTGTTTTCCTCGGTGCCTGAACTCAATGACAATAAAGATGAATCTAATCTAATATATTCATCATCAGGGGAGACGGTCACATTAACGTCATCCACCATGATGGAGCACCTCTAGAAAAGCTTCCCCTCACAGGCCCTTTAACAGTTTACATTACAATTAAAAGTCAATCCACTTTAAACAGTTAAACAATAGATATCATAGAATCAAAGAACAGGTGAGCTCCAGCAGAAAGGGAACAAGCTGTTCCTTAAGAGCAGCTGGGATGCAAATGGCCTCAACAAATAAGCAATAAAGCCACAAACGTGTATATGTACATACATTTAACCCAGAATATGAGCACAAATATATACAGAAATACTTTAAATAGCTGAGCTGGCAGATGCTCAAGCATCAGAACAAAAGGCTCTCAAGGTTGTAAAGAAGAAGGGCCCTGATGCTGCTGCTGCTGGAGATGAGTCCACTGACTGAACAGCTGCTTTTACATTTACAGAAAGTCTCTATCTTCATGCATTCACAAAGTGATGGTGCGGCATCTTATTCTGGGACAAAGGACAGAAGATGGGCTGGTGAACAGAGGTGGTGGTGGGGGGGTGGGGGGTTGACTGCTAGCTACCTAGCTGGCTGCTGTGTGAGCAGTAACAAGCTAACTGCTAGCTAACTAGCAATAAAAAGGAGACGACAGATGGACACTGACTAACTGGTATAGCTAGTTAGTAACTGCTCATTGCATTCTGCTTGCACACACACACACACACCACACACATTTGCAGCTTAGCTAGCTAGCTAGCTAGCCACACACTAATAAAGTGGCTAAATGCGTGGCTAACGTGAATCTCTGCACTATTAAACCTCATCAACCAAGGATTAAACTGTACATTGCAAGGCTAAAACATCATTACATAACAGAGCTAACCGTTAGCTTAAATCGCCCACGATGCTAGGCTAACCTTGGAGAGAAACGAACCGTTATCACGGCAGCGGTTGGTAACACACGTTGTTATGACGTATTATATAGCTTTATTGAGATTCATTTGTATTTTTATTGAATGTCTCCTTACCGGTGCTAAAGGAGTCTGGAAGGAGGAGTCTGTGGAACTGTCCCTGTCGTGATGCTGCTGAGTGGATTGACAGTTAGCTTAGTTTAGTTGTGTCTATAGGGCACAATGAAGGAGACATATGGAGCATGCGCAGTAGCGGTGAGAAAGACGAACAAAGAGTCGATACAAAAGCAAGACAGTAATCCCAGAAATCCGCAAAAACCTCAACCGAGTAGTTGTACACCAGATAGAAACGTGTAATTGAAGAGAAAGATCAAGAAATTGATCAATACAAGTTTATCAAGGATACAGAAATATTTATAATGTATTCATAAGAACCCCCTGATCATTGGGGTTCATAATATATTTCTATATAATTACATTATTGTAATTATTACAAATATCACAATAATAAATAAATAATAATACGTATTATTATTATTATTACTATGTTATTAGTAGTAGTAGTAATACAGTGACGACCATACAAATTATACACTTCTATGGTTATAATAATTATATAAAAATATAATATGAAATAATCATCAAAGTTCTTTTAAAGAGAAACAATTGTATAAAATGTACCAAATGCAGTGGTGCAACAAGTACTTAGATGTTAGAAAAAGTAGCAATATTACTATATATATATATATATATATATATATATACTTTACTCAAGTTTTGAGGTACTTGGCATTTTCCATTTCATTTTTACATATATATAAATATTATTCATATATATATATATATATAAAAGTATTTTTACACATTTATTTATTTCTGTATAAGAGTGTGAGAAACAGTCATATTTAAATAAATTTAAAAAAATAAGATAAATAAATAAAAAAATTAATAAAAAAATAAAAAAATAAAATAGAATTAATAAAATATGAGTATTCTCTTTTTCATAATATCTGTATAACAGTGTGAGAAACAGTCGTATTTAATTAAATAAATGAAAAATATAAAAATACTCTTGTATATAAACATATAAATGTATACACAAGAGTATTTTTATATTTGTATTTATCTCTGTATAACAGTGCCCTCTACAGGCGATCCGTCGTATTTAAAGTAATTCAGCTCTTTGCAGAGAATCTCTCCGGTCCTCCTTAAATGTTAGTGACAAACATGGGGGTTTTTTTTCCGTGGGGGGGAAGAGTCGTGTCCGGCCCCGCCCGGAGTGAACACTGACTCGACGTTATCAGCCTCTGAGCAACACGGAGGGTAACTTTATCAGCTCCGGAGCTCAACCTGAAAGTCCAACGGTCAATGTTTTGTGCATCGGGACTCCTGCACGAGGCGCTCCCAGACTGGATCCGGGCTGGAAGCGTGCTGACCGGGTGTGAAGCGACCGAGCGTGTCTGTATTGACACGTACAACAACAACAAAATAAAGAAAAGTTAAGCCGGAGGTGTCGCAGTCATGTCTGGACAACAGAGATTCGTGAGCCCGTTTTACAGACCCGGGTGTCTGGCGGCTGCAGCTCCAGCGGGGAAAGCCAACCTCACGCACCCGGGGAAGGCGATCCTGGCCGGTAAGAATACGTTTTACTCCGCACACTCCTTCCTGCACACATGGGCTGTTTACAAAGTTTAAGGGCGTGTGCACGTGCGTGCAGATGTGGTCCAGAGACTGCAGCACTGTTACTACACTTGTCTTAAACACACATTAAAGGTAAAGTAAATGGGGAATCCTGCAGCACTACTCACGAATGAGCTCATGCACTCCCTTCATGACTCGAGCTGCACCTTTAAACATTGTTTTAAACTGTATCCACAGATCATTTCCAGAGAAACACAGACTGACATGATGGACTCTGATGGTCTTGTTGGTCAGTCAGTGACAGACGCTCAGAATGCCAGTAACGTTGCAACATCAACATGATGTAAGAAAGACTTTGCTGCTGAACCTTAAAAGTTCATGTAGGTGTCTGTGCATTACTGTCAGCAGTAGTGCAAGAAGTATTTAGATCCTTTACTTAAGTAAAAGTTCTGATATCACACAGTAAAAATACTCTACTACAAGTAAAAAGGACTGAAACATTCAGCATCAACACATAAAGGAACACTTCATCCTTCAGTTTATCACACACATTCAACATCAACACATAAAGGAACACTTCATCCTTCAGTTTATCACAAACATTCAACATCAACACATAAAGGAACACTTCATCCTTCAGTTTATCACAAACATTCAACATCAACACATAAAGGAACACTTCATCCTTCAGTTTATCACAAACATTCAACATCAACACATAAAGGAACACTTCATCCTCCAGTTTATCACAAACATTCAACATCTACACATAAAGGAAACACTTCATCCTTCAGTTTATCACAAACATTCAACATCAACACATAAAGGAACACTTCATCCTTCAGTTTATCACAAACATTCAACATCAACACATAAAGAAACACTTCATCCTTCAGTTTATCACAAACATTCAACATCAACACATAAAGGAACACTTCATCCTTCAGTTTATCACAAACATTCAACATCCCCTGTCAGCAGTTCTGTGCGTGTTTTCTGTCACCCTTGTGACCTTTCACTGTGAGCTCGGAGGCCTCAGGTCATCACGATGATGAAGCACTTTGCACCGTCAGCTCACGTTCAACAGGTTCAGATGATCGTCAACGCTGTTTGTTACGCAATCATAAATCATTCCAGATGTGCAGTGAAACTGCTGTAGAGACTGTTTTATAGTGAGTAATCAAGAGGCACTACTACATCTCAGAGGTACATATTGAACTTTTGACAATAAATTACGATGACGAGTATCTTTGAAAAGAAAGAAGTAAATAAACACTGAACACACTAAAATACTTCTCCACGTGTCCGCACACGTCTGACTCGATAAACTGGTTCTACATCTTCTCCCCCAGTTTGAACTGAACAGATTCTTGTTTGCGGACGACGTGTGCTGTGTTTCTCTGCGCGGCCTTTTGGTGGAACGAATGCACGTTAAAAGCATCAATAAAAGCCACTTTTATTATATACAAACAGAGGATTAATTCAAGCTTTTATCAATGAAAAACATGTTTCGGGTTATTGTATCACATCTGCAAAAATGTGTGTTTTTTTAAACAATAACTCACTCATCAAAGGTGTGGCGTGAGCATTCTGAGATGTCAACAGAGACAGGTGTATCGTGTCAAACTTGTTTCCTCCACTTGAACACGTGGAGCCCATCAGAGGAGCTGCTGTAGGTGCGTGCGTGCGTGCGTGCGTGCGTGCGTGTGTGTGTGTGTGTCCGTCCGTCCCCGTGCGTGCATGAGAGAGAGCTCTGAGAGGCCAACACAAAGCCCGTAGAGTTGGGAGTCAGGCCATGGGTGGGAGGGTCTGTGGGCCGGATCACTCCGAGGTCAGCTGAGCCAATCAGCTGCCGGCTGAGGGTTCGCTGTTCAACGGCAGATGTGTGACATCCGGGTTTTTAAGGTGGAGCTGCTTATTAATGTGTGAAACACAGACGAGCACAGATGATTATTAATAAAGGAAAACTTCACCTTTATTTTACCTCACCAGCAATACTGTTATTTATCGACGATATATTATTTTTGTATTTATTTCTAATTTATCTCTTTTAAAGAATAATTTCTGCTGTTTTTAATGATCTTTTTTTTTTTCTTGCATTTGTGTTTTTATTTATGTTTTGTTGTTATATTGCATGTTTTTGTCTGAAATGTGCATTATAAATAAAGTTTTATTATCATTTTTTTTAGTTGTGACAAAAACAGCAGGAATACTTTAACAAGTTAAGCGTGATTAATATGACCTGTTTAAAACCAAACTTTTAATACGTTCCATACTTACAGATCATGCTTTACACTTTGTGAAACTACGAAGTATTTGAGTGTAAAAGTACACCATTATTTTATTCAGTAGGGTCAACAAAGCGTTGCAAAAAGATCATGAGTCCGGTTTTTACAATACTTTTGCACATACAAGGAATTTGCAATTATAAAAGACATAATTTAAGAATAGAGAATATAGTCGTAAAGTAGTAGAAAAACTACATTTCAACAATCAGTCATTGTTAATACTGGTGGTCTGAACGCTTCTTTCTCCCTGAAATGCACAAAATAAGAAACCTTTAACGTGATATTGTCGCGTCAGAATGAGTCTCGTCTTAACGGCATGTTTGTCGCCGTTGTTTCAGGCGGGCTGGCGGGAGGCATCGAGATCTGCATCACCTTCCCCACCGAGTACGTGAAAACACAGCTGCAGCTGGACGAGAAGGCCAATCCTCCCAAATACAAAGGCATCGGTGGGTTCAGCTTCCGGTTCCTCTAAGTTCTCTGCTGTCATTAGATGTGATGCTGACGGAACCACGTGCTTGATGAACCTCAATGGTCAATGCATGGTTCGATTATTACCTATGATCTCTGTAGAGGTAGAGTTAATGCCTGAGAGCTGCTGCATTACATTCTGTACACGTTGCATAGAGGTGGAGGTGGAGGTGGAGGTGGAGGTAGAGGTAGAGGTAGAGGTAGAGCTAGAGGTAGAGGTAGATGTAGATGTAGATGTAGAGATAGAGGTAGAGATAGAGGTGGAGGTAGAGGTACAAGTAGCGGTACAGGTAGAGGTACAGGTAGCGGTAGAGGTACAGGTAGAGATGGAGGTAGAGGTACAGGTAGCGGTAGAGGTACAGGTAGCGGTAGAGGTACAGGTAGAGGTAGCGGTAGAGGTACAGATACAGGTAGAGGTACAGGTAGAGATAGAGGTACAGGTAGAGATAGAGGTACAGGTAGAGGTGGAGGTACAGGTAAAGATAGAGGTAGAGATAGAGGTACAGGTAGAGATAGAGGTACAGGTAGAGGTAGAGGTACAGGTAGAGATACAGGTAGAGATACAGGTAGAGATAGAGGTACAGGTAGAGGTACAGGTAGAGATAGAGGTACAGGTAGAGATAGAGGTACAGGTAGAGATAGAGGTACAGGTAGAGGTACAGGTAGAGATAGAGGTACAGGTAGAGATAGAGGTACAGGTAGAGGTAGAGGTACAGGTAGAGATACAGGTAGAGATAGAGGTACAGGTAGAGATAGAGGTACAGGTAGAGGTAGAGATAGAGGTACAGGTAGAGATAGAGGTACAGGTAGAGGTACAGGTAGAGGTACAGGTAGAGATAGAGGTACAGGTAGAGATAGAGGTACAGGTAGAGGTAGAGATACAGGTAGAGATAGAGGTACAGGTAGAGATAGAGGTACAGGTAGAGATAGAGGTACAGGTAGAGGTACAGGTAGAGATGGAGGTAGAGGTACAGGTAGCGGTAGAGGTACAGGTAGAGGTAGCGGTAGAGGTAGAGATACAGGTAGAGGTACAGGTAGAGATAGAGGTAGAGGTACAGGTAGAGATAGAGGTACAGGTAGAGATAGAGGTACAGGTAGAGGTACAGGTAGAGATAGAGGTACAGGTAGAGGTAGAGATAGAGGTAGAGGTACAGGTACAGGTAGAGGTACAGGTAGAGGTACAGGTAGAGATAGAGGTACAGGTAGAGTCATCTTGTCCAGGAATGTTTGACCAGCAGTCGCTCTGAAACCCTCCATGACTGAAAGAGTTTAATGACAATAAAACATTTGATGAACTCTGATATGTAGTCAGAACACATGGAAACGACACAGCTAAATATTAGATAATAATAATAATGATATTACTGCACGGTGGTGTAGTGGCTAGCACCGTCACCTCGCAGCAAGAGGTTCGATCCCGGGCGGCCCTTCCGTGTGGAGTTTGCACGTTCTCCCCGCGGCAGCGTGGGTTCCCTCCGGGTTCCTCCCACAGTCCAAAGACATGCAGCTTAAGTTATTTGGAGATGTGAATGTTTGTCTGTCGCTACATGTGCCCTGCGATAAACTTCGCCCAATGTTAGCTGTGTAGCGCCCCACGACGCTGAATAGGATAATGCAATTATCATCATTATTCTTGCTCTGTTTTAATCCCCTTTCATTTTGCATTACGTGCATTAATATTCATTGAGATAATCACGTATCTATGTGTCTGAATCGTGAATAACAGCAGCTCGCTGTGGTCGTTCAGCCGTCTCAACCGTCTCACTTTACTCTGAAGATCTAGACCTCTGCCCCTCTGCCCCTCTGCCATTTGGGTAACAGTCCACAGAGCGGCGTGTCGTTGCACAGACGTGTGTTTGCGTAGTAACTTACCGTTTGTTATCTGTTCACTGAGCCGCTCGTGAACTTTGTCTTCAGAAGCTCTGTGTGAACGACACACGAGGAGCCCAGAACATGGAGACTTTCATCGTCCTCGTTCATTCAGCTCTGGAACAAGTGGGTCAGATATGAAACGAAGGATTGACCCTGTAATGCTTCAGCTGAGGGAACCTCAGCCCCCCCCCGACATGTTTTATAATCGAAGCTTCTGTCCCAAAATGAAGACTAAAATTAAAAAGCGAGAGGTTGATAACGGGGCAGCTGATTATGTTTCATGATGTGATTATAGAATTAACTCTGTGTCTCCTGCAGCGGACTGTGTGAAGCAGACGGTGAACGGGCACGGAGTGAAGGGTCTGTACCGAGGACTGAGCTCTCTGGTGTACGGATCCATACCCAAAGCAGCTGTCAGGTACACACACACACCTGCACGCACACACAGACACACACCTGCACACACACACACCTGCACACACACACACCTGCACACACACACACACACACACACCTGCACACACACACACACACACACACACACCTGCACACACACACACACACACCTGCACACACACACCTGCACACACACACACACACACCTGCACACACACACCTGCACACACACATACCTGTACGCATGCACACACACATGCACACACCTGAGCACGCTTACTTTCTAATAAGCCGTCTGCAGCTATAAAGAAACTGAATAAAGGTTTTTTTATTCTATGTAGTCTGAAGTTTGAATTAGTTTTATTCCAACCTTTCAAAGGGTTTTTCACACCCTGGCCATATTAAAAGTTGTGCTTCTTAATGAGCAATAACCATGAGAGAGCCGTTCTCTCATATGAACGCTGTGCAGTAGCTGCTGTGCTGGTTACTTTCTGTTTTCAGTCGTTAATCTTCTTCTTCTTCTGCTTCAGATTCGGGGTGTTTGAGTTCATCAGTAATAAAATGCGCGATGAAAACGGAAAGCTGGACAGCAAGCGAGGATTCGTCTGCGGCCTCGGCGCCGGAGTCGCAGAGGCCATTTTTGTAGTTTGTCCCATGGAGACCGTTAAGGTAAAAAAATAACATTATTAAGAATGCACTTATGGATTATTGCCACCAGGTGTCACTTTCACTCGTCCAGTCCTCTCAAGTTAAAGGTGCAGCGTCCTCTCGTGCAAATACAATCTCGTTCGTGTTGTTTCTGACTCTGTTTGCAGAAACTTGCATGCCTCCGATTGTTAAAGGGTTTCTGCAGTCAGTTTTGATTCTTCTTAATCATTGTTATGATGTTATTTTAGGTGAAATTCATCCACGATCAGACATCAGCAAACCCAAAGTACAAGGGCTTCTACCACGGAGTGAGGGAGATTATTAGAGTTGAAGGTAAGGACGGTGTCAGCGTCTGTGCAGGATGTGTTGCATCACTCTTCTCTTTATTTAATAATCATCACAATCTTTATTTATAAGGAACATTGCATACAGACTAAGTATCTGAAAGTGCTGTCCATTTAAAGAATATATAGAAACTTTCTACAGATATAATGTCGGTGCAAAATGCTTTCTTCCACTTCTATTTATTGTCAGTGTGATTAAAACATTTCAACGGATGAATAAGAGCTGGAAACCCTTCTTTAGTTCTTGTTGGCAGTCTAGCGTTCGCGTTTTGAATAGGTTGCAGCCTCTCAGTAGATTCTAGTGTTCCTGCTCGGCCTCATTAGATCCTGAGCTCGAGGGCTGTGAGGGTTCTGGTTTTGATGAAGGTCTTGATCCTGATCTGCAGGACTGAAGGGGACCTACCAAGGCCTCACAGCCACCGTGTTGAAACAAGGCTCCAACCAGGCCATCCGCTTCTACGTCATGACCTCCCTGAGGAACTGGTACAAAGGTGTGTGAGCCAGTCACCTCCGTCTCTTTCATGATCACCTCATGCAACCCAAACAACGGGCAAAGAACCATCTTTTGTTTGTCCTTTTGAAACACTAAAGGCGACGACCCCAACAAAGCCATGAACCCTCTGTTGACGGGACTGTTTGGAGCCGTTGCTGGAGCTGCCAGCGTGTTTGGAAACACGCCGCTGGACGTCATTAAGACCAGAATGCAGGTTGGTTGAGTTTCTATGTTCACCTGCTGGAAGAATCTCACATCGTTAACGTCTGACTAACGGCTTCTTGTGTTTATTTATTAACAGGGTCTTGATGCTCACAAGTACAAAAGCACGATGGACTGCGCCGTCAAGATCATGAAGCACGAGGGACCGAAGGCGTAAGTTTGATTTTGAAGAGTTGATTTACGGAGAATCACTTTACGAGCATTTATTCAGCGACTATTTGCAGCAGAGTCGGCCTCCTGTCTTTAAAGGATTCACACTCTTTACACATCAATAATTCAGCATGAATTTGAATTGTCTTGAGACCAGAATGCATCCAAGTCAGAGGTAACCTCCGGGTCTGAAGAGTGAAGCCAGAGCTCCACGTGTTAAAGCTGCATTCTCTCTAGTGGCCACCAGGGGGCGACTCCTCTGGTTGTATAGAAGTCTATAGAGAATGACTCTACTTCTCTCTTGATTTATTCCCTCAGTAAACATTGTAAACATGAGTTTATGTCTCAATCTCTAGTTTCAAGTCTTCTTCAATACAGCATGATGTTCATTTAGTACATGATGGTCCATTTAGAGTCACACAGACCATAAAGCATAAACTACGTCCTCTTCTGATGTACAGTTTATGATCCAAGTACATGTTGTCCATACAGAAACATGGTGTGTAACATCCCATATAATTCCATTGTGGTGTTTTGTGGAGAAAGGCGACCAGATTTCTGTGATACGTGTTGAAAACCTCGTACTTTCTTTTGTCCCGTTCAGGTTCTACAAAGGTACCGTGCCCCGGCTGGGTCGGGTGTGCATGGACGTGGCCATCGTCTTCATCATCTACGAGGAAGTCGTGAAGGTCCTCAACAAAGTTTGGAAGACGGACTGAAGAGTTGACGACAGCGAGAGCTTCAGGACACCCGTTCACATCAGTAGTCTAGGCTCTAATATCTACCTCTAGAGAAGAGAAAGGGATCGCTATGTTCTTTGATTTTATTTATAACTCGGCTACTACAAGTGGAAGCGTTCTCTGCATGAAGAGAGAAGCTCCAGATTGCAGAGTCGCTGCTTCCACTTGCTGTTTTTTCTTAAATTCCAAAAGGGGGTCGTTCCTTCAGAGCTCAGGGAGGAGGAACGACGAACGGGAACACTGTCAGCGCAGACAAACACTTTTATAGACTTAATATAAAGAGACACCAATACCCGACGTCATGTGATGTCGACAAAGAAAGTTGAACTGAGAGATTATACCAGAGATGAAAGATTTTAAAGCCCTCTTTATATGCAGATTTTCTTTCAGACTCAATATTTCGTTCCAGGATCTGATGAAATATTTAATGTTCCGACGTCTTCTGCTGCAGAGGCGACCGGTACATTAAGAACTAAATGCCTTAAATCACGATCCATAGAGATCGGATCCATAGAGATGCAGGTTTTTATTAATTACTTACACAACTTCTTTAGAAATGCACATTTCCACTAAACGGTTGTTGAGGTGAACTTTACTTTGCAGAGATGTTTTAAATCAATGAACCTACGAGATGCTATATTAAAAACAAAGTGCCTATGTATTGATCTTTTGAGATAAAGGATGATTGAATGTTGTACGCGCTTTAGTGACTACAGATGTTTTAATGTTGTTGCACACGCTGCGGTGGTGCCGGGTGTTTGATTCCAGGCGGTTTCTGAGGTATTTCTGAGACGTTCGTATCTTCTAAATTCATCGAAAACTATTTTTTTAATGAATTTTTGCTTTTTCATTTTAAATTGCCTGATTGAGAAGTGCCATTAAAAGTGCCTTCCATCTCATTCCAGGAAGGACGGGTGCTTGAAGATTGCCTTTTATTGCAGATTCTGTTTCAAATTTTTAACTTTAATTATTGCCTTTTTACTTTTTACACCAACTGACGAGCCAATGTGCCAATTTCTACTCAAAGCGATGTTCTGGGCTGCAGTTTGTAGCTTGTGAGTCTGGCCTGCAAAGCTACTCATGTTTACTCCAGCTTGCTGTGTGTAGACTCAATGTCAGATATTTAAATGTCTTTAGGACATGAAAGAAACGATGAAAAGCAAGTATTGTGCCTTCAGTCGAATTCATATAACAAGTATGCTCACAAATAAACATTTGATCAGACCGGTCAGTGTGTCGTGTTTATTTATAACTATAAGGATCGGAGGAAGAAGTACTCCGATCTTTTACGAAAGTGAAAGTTTAAGTAAAAGTCCTGCAGTTAACAACAACAACTTAAAGTTACTGTGATGAACTTTGATCTGGTCCTGAACCAGTCTCAGTGTAGTCCTGATCCTCTATGAACCAGTCTCAGTGTAGTCCTGATCCTCTATCAGACCTCCATCAGTAGAGACCATCAGAGAGAAGATGGTCTGTTTCTATAGAGTTGTTCTTGATGCTCGTCATCGGAGCCACCGGGTCGGATTCTGATGAAACCAGATGAACTCATGCAGGTTCACCAGAACCTCCTTCAGCTCAGACTCCAGCAGACACCGGTCCACCGTGGACAGACCCAGATTCTCCAGCGGAGACCGGTCCACCGTGGACGGACCCAGATCCGGCTTCACCTGCCGCCTTGGAGCTCCGGAGGGAAGAGGAGAGCTCAGCTCCCGGCAGCAGCAGCGTCTCCTCCTCCAGGAGCCACGCTGCTGGAGACCAGGACGTGTTGCTGGACCCGCTGGAGGGAAGGGAGGCACGGGAGAACCAGAACCAGGACTGAGAGGGTCAGACTGTCAGACCCTGCTGCAGTAAAATTAAAGGGACTCTGGGGCTCAGAAACACTCCCACTTTAGTCCACAGGCACCAACAGAATCAACACAACATGGAAGTTCCTTGTACTAACTTAAAGTAAAAGTAGCAATACTACAGTGGAGAAATACTCTTACAAGTACCAGTCCTGCATTAAAAAGTGTACATGTGTAAAAGTACAAAAGTAAAAGCATCAAAATATACTTAAAGCACCAAAAATAAAAGTACTCATTATGCAGAATGGTCCATTTCAGAATAATGTATATTCATAATTATTGATGCATCAATGTGTTCACTTTTATGTTGCAGCTCGTAACAAACTTATTTTAAGAAGTTCTTGTACTTCTGGGATGCTCAATCCAGTACTAGTAAAAAGTACAATATTTCCCTTTGAAATGTTGTAGAGTATGAGTATAGAGTAACATAAAATGCCTATACTAACTACAGTACCGCAAAATTGTACTTAAGTACAGTTCTTGAGTAAATGTTCTTGTTCTTATCATTTATGTACCGTGACCTTGCTTCGCGTTTTTCTGACCACCTCGCGCTTGCCGTAGTTGTCAGTGCGGACCGCCGCTGCTCCTCGGGACTGAATGAAAGAAGATGTTTGTGTTCCTGTGGCGGTAATAAGGCGTCTTTAATAAAACATGTCTCTCAATGGAGGAGGTAGCAGAGGGTTCTACTTCAACACCGTGTTGTCTCTGGCTCGGTCGTTGGCGGCTCACCGGCAGGCTCCGATAGAAAAGGTAACGTTAGCTAAACTACGGTAAACAAGCTAGTACCTGTCGAAAAACATGGCGGCTCAGTGAGCATTTGTAGCTGTGACGTAAAAGGTAGCTAACGGTGGCTAAAGTTAGCTGTTTTGAACCTGTAAGAGAGCTAATCTTTGCTCAGGTTATGCTAACGACTTTGATGTGTCACATAATTAATATTTGATGATCAATATTATCAAAGACATCAATCTGTCTGTCTGTCTGTCTGCTGTCACCTGTCTGTCAGTCTTAAAATTGCCGGTCGACCCTCATCTACCTGCTTGTCTTTTATTGTTGTTTAGTGTCTGACTGACTTACTGTATGTATTTCACAAACTCTGCATTCTTTTATGTTTTGTGCCTCTGACATGGATGTTTTTAGTGTCTAACAATGCAGCATAATCTTGTCTTTACTCCATGTTTCTATTCAACATAGTTATCTCTCATTTTATTGTCTTTGTGTGTGTTGAATGTGTCTTGTTAGTACTTGACAATGTAGTATAAGAGTCTCTTGAATGATGATACTACTTATATTAATATTCTCACTTCTTTCATAGTTTCTGCACGCTTTTTAAAGGGTCAATATTGCATAACTTTGGAAATTGAATCTTATCTTCTGGGACTACAGATGAAAAATAGCCTCTTGGTTCTGACTCATTTACAGCAATGTTTTTATGAATGTGCACCGTCCCTTCTCAAATAAACCAATAAATAACACAAAATAATATTGATTTGGCTCTCGTTCATACAGGATGGCACAGGGAACTTTTAACTGCTTTATAATAATTACCAGTGGATTAAAATAATATTCAGATTCATGACTAAAGTAACTGTTAGTTGCAGCTCTATGACGTCTGATTTAAAGCTGAATGTTAATATAATGTGTGAGTCCACACAACAGTGTCCTATATTCCTCATTTATAATAAAACTGTTTATTCAACTGTAGTGATTTCTACAGGCTTTCAAATCAAGTGCTCCTGTCTCCAAACAAGGAAGCAATCGCTGCTAAATAATAAATATATTGCCTGCTGATACGAGGAGTGGATCAATGTATCTTTTAACTAATTGCAGACTAAAGTCCCAGATTCACTGTGTGACAGTTTGTTTTTGCTCATTTTATTACTTTGAAATTGTTCTGGGATTTTGCACCAAATCAGCTGGGTCCGTTACTACGTGGTCTTGTGGCCCTGTGTCAAAATCTAGTTATAAAACCTTTCATATTTTTGTCTATATTATGCTCATATGGTGCATTTTTACTAAATTAAAGCTTAATACAACAGGAGGTATTTGTTGGTTTCTGTGTGTGTGTGTGTGTGTGTGTGTGTGTGTGTGTGTGTGTGTGTGCGCAAAAACAAGCTGTTATTTCTAGTGCATTGTGTGCCACTGCAATCGAGGGGAACTTGGAGGCAACAGGGACTCCAAACAGGTTAATCTGGCCGTGACAAAGAGGAAGAATAAGTTCCATATCACCTTCAATACCTCACGAGAGGATTTATCATCAAGCATGCGTGACAGACAGTTTTAAGCAATCACAAGAGGGAGGCCACCAGCTTAACGTCCCACCCACAAGAAGTGATCGCGTCATCTTGCGAAACATGCTTGATGAAGAAATGTTCACGAGAATGTTTTCAGAGTTGAAGTTCTGCGGCTGAAACTCAAATTGTTGTAATGATGCAGTTGAGTGATCCTCACTCAGGAGGTTGGGATTTGTGGGATTTGTGGTCGGGGATTACGTCGTGGCCACAGCTTTTGAAGTGATTTAGAAAATACACCCACTGAGGTTTAAAATGGGGAAATGATTTAGAACTAAAACAGGAAGTATAGCTCAATATGTGCTTCGTGTGATGAAGTAACTGTGGCAGCAGTAACGCAGTGAGAAGTCCTCCCATTGTGTTATTGTGTGAGTGGAGCACGTCTTCCTGTTTTTGCTTTATTTCTCTGTAAAGTCTTTTGAAATGTGCTTGTTGTGAAGGTCTGCATAAGCTAGAAGCATCATCTATCTCTTTGACCGAGAATATGTCGAGCTATAACTACTATCTTTAGTTATTGATTATTCTGCTGATTATTTTCTCTAAATCACTCGATCATTCAGTCTATAAAATATCAGGAAACTGTGTAAAAAATACGAATATAATCACCCAAAACTGATATTCACTTTGCTGTCAAACATGACGAAGCACAGCAGCTAACCCTCTCATTTTAGAACATGAAAATGTTTTCCAATTAAGTTTCAGCCCATCAACTGAATCGATTTGTTGACTATCGTTTGAGCCGATTAGTTTCTGAACGTCTGAGTGGGTCTGGTTCACACAGAGGCCTCATTGTTTGTACCTTAACCTCCTTTCAGTTGGCGCCAGAAAAGCCGATACTTCAGAATGTATTGTATTTTACCGGCTTAAAAAGGAAGAATTTGTGTGATGAAGTATCCTATTGGTTCAGCTCCAACTTCTTCATTAAGATGTTGTTTCCATAGTCTTTCTGGCTCACTAAGAGGTTTACATGGTGTTTGTCTAAACACAGCAGGTTGGGCTTTGACATACAACCAACTGAACCCAAAGTCTCTTTATTTATTTGACTGTTTTCGCTCCGACAAACATGATCTTTAGCTTTTCAAATCCAATGTTGGTTACTTCACAAATTCCCCCTCCTCTGCATTGCGTATCGCATAAAACAAACGTTCAAACGGTGGATAAATCCATCTCACTGCTTATGTCTGCTCCTTTAGCATTAGGCTAATTAATGCAGGTTTGGCTGGACTCCTGCTGCACAATTATGCAAAAAACGAAATTCATTATCGCTAATGGAGCCAAGGCATGAGCGATGTGACGTTAAAAGATTGTTTCATCCAAACAGCTGATGCTTCCAGCTGAAGTTAGCAGTAAGATGTGATGAAGATGAAGATGTGATGTGTGTGTCGTCCTCTCGCAGGTGCAGAAGCTGCAATGCATGTGCCCCGTGGACTTCAGAGGAGTCTTCCAGCTGGACGAGAGGAGGAGAGACGCCGTCATCGCTCTGGGCATCTTCCTGGTTGAGTCAGACCTGCAGGTAAACACGGTTTGTTTCTCGACTCACCTCTCCAGCCTCGTGGTTTCCTTTGTGAAGCCCTCGTATCACATGCTGTGAAAAATACTTGTGTTGCAGCACAAAGATGCTATCGTCCCGTACCTTCTCGGGTTGCTTAAAGGGCTTCCTAAGGTTCAGTGGATTGAAGAAAGCTCAGAACGCAAAGGAAGAGGTAACGATACACCTGTGTCATGAAATATATCCTATAATATTCACTGTAATCCTGTGTTATTCTGTACACTGAGTATGGATGCCTACATTTAGGGTGCTGTTTGTTAATCTCTGCTGAACTTTGTGTCTTGCAGAGACACTTCCTGTCGCAGAGATCTTCACCTTTGGTCTCGTAACGCTCCTCTCAGACGTTGCCCAACGGGATGAGACCTTACGAGGACAGGTGTGTGTGTGTGTTCATATATATGTGTGTATTTTTGTTTCCTGATATTGTTCCTCCTACTCATGCTGTCTGTGAAAAGACTCCTCACTCAGAACGAGTCTTCTCCTTGTGTGAGACTTCCCCTTCAGCGAGTTGTCTCCTTCAGAACGAGACGTCTCCTCGAGGAATACTGTGTTAGACACGATAATGACTTCTATGTAGAGTCTGTTCCACAATGTAGCCCATCCGTAGCCAAAACGAGCACTTCTTGTGGACGTACATTGACGGTGCAGAATTGCCGGGAACAGTTGCATTGCAGCCCGTTTTGCTGACGGTGTCCTTGCTGCCGGCTGCAGCGTTCTCGCTCAATACTCGGCCAATTTCAAGTCACTTAAACTCAAAAACATGGGAAAATAGGGTCCAGTTTAATAACACTAGCTTCCCCTTTAAGTCATTATCTTGACGTAATTATGACGTCTCATCTTTGTCAGATCCTGGAGGCGGTCATGGACATCATGCAGGTCCTGCAAGGCATCTGCAAGAACCCAGAGGCCCATGATAAAGGTAGCAACACAACACGCCTCCTGCTTCCTTTCTATGTAATTTAGCGTCACAGTAATATTGTCTCTGCCTTCCGTAACCGTTCTTCTGCACAGAATACCTGTGCAGGTACACTGTGCCCACCTTGCTCGGTGTTGCCCGAGCGTTTGGCCGATACAGCAACACCGACGAGCCGTTGCTGTCCAAGCTGTTCCCTCGACCGGTGACTCCCGCGCCGCCTTCGGCCGACGACAGCGACGCGACGCACCGCCGCTCCTTCAATGACTTCCGCTCCATCCTGCCGAGCTCTTTGCTCACCGTGTATCAGGGAGACACTCTGAGACGGAAAGGCACCAGTCAACAGGTATGGATCAATCTGAGGAACGTAAAGAACAAACCTGAACCTAACTCCTCAAAAAGAGATGATTTTCACAAATACGTTTCACTGTGCTTTGCAGGCCAGTCCAGAGAGAGCCTGTCTGACCCCCATCTCACCTGCTGACCCCTCCGCACAGTACTTTGAAGGTACGTCCCCGAGGAGAAGCAGTCGAGGCCGTTAGGCTGAACATCAGTGTATTACGACAGTAGAGTTCATAGAAACAGACAGAAGAACCAGCACGGGAGCAAAGTCATGTTCTGCTGTGGACGTATTCTAGACTCCCAAAAGAATCTCGATCAGTTTAAGTGAACGTTGTGTTTAGAATGTCTTCACCTCTTTACCTTGATGTCAGACAGACCTTTCTGAGGGAACTGAAGCTGTGAAAACATTCTAAACACAGCGGTCACTTAAACTGATATGGATTCCGTTAGGAATACGTCCACAGCAGAACATCTACTGTAGTAGAACACTGACTGTGGAGAGGAACCCAACGCTCTAAAACATGCAGAATGATCCCTCTGACTCCCTCTCCAGGCTCGTACCTCCCCGATGGCAGCGCGGTGGACCCCAACTACTACTTCTCCACCATCAGCTCCAGCTTCTCCGTCTCCCCTCTTTTCACCGGCAGCAGCGCTGGAGAGTTTCACGTCCCTCTGGATATGCTCAGGCAGCTCCTCCACATGGTCAGCAGCCACAGATGCATTCCAGTGAGAGGAAAGAAATGAGACAACGCGCCCTTTCATTGACTTGTTTCTCTCCGACAGGTGGAACAGTTTGTGTCCGAGTCGTTTTTGAAATCGCTGGATGAATCTCTGGCAGAACTTCTCGAGGTACGACTCTCCAGATGTTTGTCCTCTTCATCTTCATGTACGACTGCTTCATCGATGTATTTCTGCTTCTTTCTTGCCAGTTGAATCCCAGTCTTCATCTCTACTACAAAACCTTCAGTGATCCTCTGTACGTAGCCATATTTAAGATGCTAAGAGACACTCTGTACAATCTAAAAGGTAAAGGAATCCCCCGCTTTCTTTCAATTAGCCGCATTTTATTCTAAAGCCGACGGCCAGCTGTAACGATGTGCTTTGTGTGCTCTCCAGACCTCCAGACGGACTACGTGAAGGAGGTCCACGACTTCGTGCTGGAGCAGTTCAGCAGCAGCCAGTCGGAGCTGCAGAGGATCCTGCACGACGTCGAGTACCTGCAGAGCGAACTGAGCCCGCTCAAGCTGCGCTGCCAGGCCAACGCCGCCTGTGTGGACCTCATGGTGTGGGCCGTGACCGAGGAGCAGGGTGAGCAGACGCTTCACTTCAGGACACGGGACGCCGTCTGTCTCAGCAGCCACAGCTCTTCTCTCTTTGTCACCAGGAGCTGAGAACCTCTGCACCAAACTGTCAGAGAAGCTGCAGTCCAAGACGTCCAGTAAAGTCATCATCGCTCACATGCCGCTCCTCATCTGCTGCTTACAGGTAACCTTAAACTATGAAAGAGGAGATTCTCTCTTTAGAGTAGAACCTTTTGATTACACCGACATGTTGTATTATATTTTAAAACACTGTGTGTGTGTGTGTGTGTGTGTGTGTGTGTGTGTGTGTGTGTGTGTGTGTGTGTGTGTGTAGGGCCTGGGTCGTCTGTGTGAGCGCTTCCCCGTGGTGGCTCACTCTGTCACCACGTCACTGAGAGACTTCTTGGTGGTGCCGTCTCCTGTTCTGGTGAAGCTGTACAAATACCACAGCCAGTACACTTCAGGTGACAACAGCACACTCCATCATTCAGTAGCATCGTTGCCTTCCAGTTCAATGTTTTATTACCAAAATACGACTTTCTTTATTGCAGGAGGCGGTGAGATAAAGATCCACGTGACCAACGAACATTCCCAGTCAACCCTCAGTACCAATGCGAGCAAGAAGAGCCAGCCGTCCATGTACGAACAGCTGAGGGACATCTCCATCGATAACATCTGCAGGTGAGTTCTCACACACACAGACGCCTGAGCAATGAGGCAGGCAGAGCATTTAAACTTTTTTTAATGTAGTATATAAATTTCGTTCAAGTCAAAACTAGGCGGCAAAAAAAAGAAGCTTTGTGTGTTGAAGCTGCATTCTCTCTAGTGTCCACCAGGGGGCGACTCCTCTGGTTGTATAGAAGTCTATAGAAAATGACTCTACTTCTCTCTTGATTTATTCCCTCAGTAAACATTGTAAACATGAGTTTATGTCTCAATCTCTAGTTTCAAGTCTTCTTCAATACAGCATGATGTTCATTTAGTACATGATGGTCCATTTAGAGTCACACAGACCATAAAGCAGGGGATGCTTTAGGGCGGGGCTACTGTGATTGACAGGTCTTTAACACGGCGGTGTCCGGACTGGGAGTTTTCCGGGTTTTCGTTTCACAACTTTAACCCTTTCACAGTGTGTTTTCACTTCATGAAAGTTAATTGTAACACTTTGGTCGTCGGTGAAATAGAGTCTAGAGTTTCATACAGCCGGAGAAAAAAAGTACGATTTGCGAACATCGTCTTGACAAACTGAATATTTTATCTGTCACTTACTGCTGACAGTACAGAACACAAACTGATCTTTATAGCAAAGAGCAGCTTTATCGCTCATGATTGAAGACGCGATATAGAAGGAAAATGACACTTTCAGGTCTAATCTTGCTCCACGTTCAACTAGTCGCTGATATACACGCTGGTATGAACATCTCTCTCTCTCTCTCTCTCTCTGTCTCCGTCTCTCTCTGTCTCTCTGTCTCTGTCTCTCTCTGTCTCTCTCTCTGTCTCTCTCTCTCTGTGTCGCTCTCTGTCTCTCTCTCTCTCTGTCTCTCTCTCTCTCTGTCTCTCTCTCTCTGTGTCGCTCTCTCGCTCGCTCGCTCTCTGTCTCTCTCTGTCTATCTTCTCTCTCTCTGTCTCTCTTCTCTCTCTCTCTCTGTCTCTCTCTCTCTCTGTGTCGCTCTCTCTCTCTCTCTCTCTCTCTCTCTCTCTCTCTCTCTCTCTGTCTCTCTGTCTCTCTGTCTCTCTCTCTCTCTCTCTCTCTCTCTCTGTCTCTCTGTCTCTCTGTCTCTGTCTCTCTCTCTCTCTCTCTCTCTCTCTCTCTCTCTCTCTCTCTCTCTCTCTCTCTCTCTCTCGTAGTTAAAGTATCTCCACCTGTAACAGCTGCAACAGCAACATGCTGCTCTAACATTGATGCTTTATTATGTACTTCTGATAGGTTTAAGTACATTTTGCTGATAATTCTTGTGTACTTTTACTGGATATTGAAAGCAGGATTCATACATTGTTGTATTAGTTATGACTTATGGAAAAGATGTGAATACTTCCATCAGTATAGCCGAGCACTGCAACAGGAAACAGTCCCACTCGTCTGCAACTCAACACCAGAATGCTGCTTTGGCTCCATCATGTGGCAATGAACAGTGTATACTTTACCCGGTGAGGACTACAAAAGAGTATTGAAATGATGTGACAACTGATATTAGATCTACTGTAACACCAATTTTGTTTTTGATTACACTGCAGAAAGGCAATTTTTTGACTTCTCAGAACAAGGTGATTTCAAATATGAATACAATGTATTGAAAGGTACTCTGTGCATTCGGTAGATTTGCCGGCATCTAGCGGGGAGGATGCAGATTGCAACCAGCTAAACTTTTTCAAGCTGTGCCAAGCGAGTAAGGCAAGGCAAGTTTATTTGTACAGCACATTTCAACAACAAGGTAATTCAAAGTGCTTCACATGAAACCATTAAAAGCATCAAAACATAAGGCAAAAGAAAAGGAGATTTAAAAACAATTAAGAACATTCATTAAAACACAGTGTAAGACAGTTTCATAGTAAAATGCAGGAAATTGATTAATATATTAATTGAATGTGGTTCAATTAAAGGCAGCAGCAAACAGAAAAGTCTTCAATCTTGATTTAAAGGAGCTGAGGGTCTCAGCAGACCTGCAGCTTTCTGGGACTTTGTTCAGATATGTGGAGCAGAAACACTGAACGCTGCTTCTCCATGTTTAGTTCTGACTCTGGGAACAGGAAGTAGACCGGTCCCAGACGACCTGTGGACAAGTTTTTCCAAATCCTGTTGAGACATAAGTCCTCTAATCCTTGATATATTCTTCAGGTGATAGTAGGCTGATTTTGTAATTGTCTTGATGTGGCTGTTCAGGTTGAGGTCTGAATCCATAACTACACCTAGATTTCTGGCTTGGTTTGTGGGTTTTAACATCAGTGATTGAAGCTGAGCGCTGATTTTCAATTGTTCGTCCTTGGTACCAAAAACAATTACTTCTGTTTTATCTTTGTTTAATTGAAGAAAATTCTGGCACATCCAGTTGTTGATTTGTTCAATGCAGTTACCCAGCCCTTGTATGGGATTATAGTCCCCTGGTGACATAGTTATGTAGATTTGTGTGTCGTCTGCATAATTATGATAACTGTAAGAGTAAGAGAAATACGGTGGCCGATGTGAAAACCTGAACGCATGAAACACAGCAATTCGTATTTGTCGTATTAAGGCGTTAATGTTGCACTGATGCACTCTGGATCAACCCGTGTGTGTCTGCAGGTGGAACACAGCACCCCCTCACAGAACATACAACTTAGAAGTTGCACAAACTGAAAAGTTGAAAAGAAAATCTCTGGAGGAACAGCAGTTCAAGGCACAATAAGCCTTTATTTCTTTTACAGCATTTCAACATTACAACATCTTTCACAACATTTTACTCGACATTACTGCAGGTGCCGTGGCCGTTACAGCTGCAACATGCCCCCTGTGGTCGCGATGAGACTCCACTGGCTGGTCTCCGGCCTGTAGCGCTCTGCCCGTCAAAACCTCCCGTGGCGTAGATGCACTCGCCCAGCACAGCGACGCTCACGTAGCATCAGCGGTGGTACATGAGTGGCCCCTCGTGCCAGGTGCGCATGCTCACGTCGAACCTGCGCACGCTGTTGAAACGCTCGACCCCGTTGAAGCCGCCGACGCAGTAGAAGCTCCCGTCGAGGACGGCGTGCCGTGGCAGGCGCGAGAACCCCACGCCTTGGTCTAGAGGTCGGTGCTGACGTCGTACGACTCGATGCTGTTCGTTGGATCGGTGCCGCTCCAGCCCCCTATGGCCAACAGGATGCCGTTAGGCAGGCGAGGGCGGGCGAGAGGGTTGCTGAGATGCGCAGAGGGTCTGGACCTCATGATGGGACTTAGGATTTCGATGACTGCCCTGACCATGTGCAGGCACTCAGCGTTGTTCTTCACCAGCTCATTGGACATCACGTTCAACCTCAGGTAGTCCTTACTCATCAACACCAGTCGCACCTACACAGAGACTGCAGCACCACAGCGAAAAGCAGACATCGCAGTGCTCTTGTCTACGGTATATGTTAACCTTTTGTCACCAGATTTAGTTTAGACTTGCATCTTCAGCATTAAAAATAAAAGTAACAACACTACGTGTGTGTCCGCCTCGAGAATACATCGCAGAAATTGGCGACGAGGATAAAACTACGTTCCCGCAGGGTAGGAGAGACACTCGGTGTCAGTACTAGTGAGTATGATGGCCCTGTTTGGGAGAATTGACGAATTCAAGCCAGAAAATGAACAATGGTCCGCGTACATTGAACGGATGGAACAATTCTTCGAAGCTAACGACGTAGCCGAAGATAAGCAAGTAGCTACGCTTCTCAGTGTAATGGGTGCGGCTACTTATGGGCTTTTGAGAAATCTGGTGCAGCCCAGGAAGCCAAAAGATAAGACGTTTGACGAAATAGTGGCCGTTCTAAAGGAACATTATGAGCCCAAGCCCTTATTAGTAGCTGAAAGGTTTCGCTTTAACCGGTGTAACCAAGAAGCCGGTGGCTCAGTATGTAGCAGAGTTGAAACAATGCGCATCTAACTGTGAGTTCGGCGCCAACTTGGACGCATCACTGCGAGATCGTCAGTGGAATAAGAAACGAGGGCTGCCAGAGGAGACTACTTTCGGAAAATGATCTGACTTTTGCAAAGTCTTTTGAGATCGCGCTCAACATGGAGACTACCGACAGAGACGCACGTCAGTTGAGAGGGATGGAAAGTGAAAGTGTCGGGGCGGCAAGCATTCACAAGGTGAGGCCACAGCGGACAAGGAACTGTTACAGGTGCAATGGAAAGAATCACGAGCCAGATGAGTGCCGTTTTAAAGAGACTAAATGCCATAACTGTGGCAAGACGGCATATTAAAAAGGCATGTCGGTCCAAGGCACAGGCAATAGAATTTTGACTGTCACAAGTGAAGATGTGTTCATGAAAAAGCTTGCTCACACTTCACTGAACATTGAGGACAAGATCTCACTGTTCCTGCTACAATATCGGACTACGCCTAACTGCACTACTGGACATTCCCCGGCTGATCTGTTTCTTCACAGACATATCCGGACAAGGTTGGATTTCCTAAAGCCTTGTACCAAGGAGACGGTACGCAAGAAACAGTATCAGCAAAAAGAACGCCATGACCGAATAACTAAACCGCCAAAGCGATATATGCCATAAGACTGTATACTCCTACAGCGGACTGTATCTTTAGCTTATACTGTTGTTCAGTTAAGAATGCTTAAGTTGTTGTTCTCAGTTAAAAGGGGGAATAATGTGGTGTATTGATCACATTACGTTACATGGTTGAAATGCTGAAGATGCAAGTCTAAGGCCATATCCACACTAGTCCCGTTTTGCTACGTTTACACTGAGCAGCCGCACCACGCCGGAGTTTTGGAGCACCCTAAACGGAGGAACCTGAAAACTCCGCCGTGGTTGGAGGTATTTGAAAACTCCGGGGTTTTGGTTGAGTGTAGACGTCGGATACGGATGTCTGTTAGAAAAAATGAGCCCACACACGTGCTCGCTACTGGATTAGTTATTACCAGCCATGACGTCTCCGTCCCTGATTCGTCACACTCACTATCACGTGACCCGTACCCGGAAGAAAACAAACAGCCGGGCGACCAGCAGCGATTCATTTCAACATGGATAACGAATGGCAAGCCTTGCTTGCTGTGTTGTCTGTACTAGCAGCTATTGTGGAGTTAAATGCGTCATTTTACAATGCTGCTATTGCCTACAGGCGGAGGAGGCGAGCTATTCTTCGAGCGATGAGCGACCATTCCCGAGTCGAGAGACGCTATCAGCCGGACATGGAGCGCCGGTTTTGTGCACGCTGTATTACCTGTTGTGCAGTAAAAAGTCTGCATTTATGTGGAGGAAGCAGCTGTTATTCTAGCGATTCACACCAAACGCCGCAAAATCGCCGGAGAGGGGGCGTGGTTTATAGACCTGGATCTGTTCAACTGTCCGCCATTAACCATGGAAAAAATAACCTATATTTCTATGTGTTGTGGAAGTCACAGATACCCCGGGAAACTAAACGCCGTCATGTCTGGTTCATAATATTGTTCAGAGGAGCTCCGTGGATTGTATCGAGCTGTATTCACTGTGTCTAGCAAGCCACCGGTCGCTGTTTACTACAGCTGTAGGAACACAAAATAAACTGATTCGGCTGTGATTCAACGGCAATAAACCGACAAAAAGGGACTCCGAAATAACTACGTAATGATGCCGATTTGTACTTGTCTTCTCCGACAAAAAGGGCTCTGAAATAACTACGTAATGATGCCGATTTGTACTTGTCTTCTCCGACAAAAAGGGACTCGGAAATAACTACGTAATGATGCCGATTTGTAGGCTACTTGTCTTCTCAATGGAGCTCTGATGGATCGGTGCTAGGCTATGCTAACATCGTAGCAGCTCCACCAGCACTCAATAACGTCATGTAGACGTAAATACGGCAGCGTCTATTCATTGTTTGTACCGTATGGTTTACACACACACATGTGTACACATAGTTTGGTCCGGTCTCTATTGATATGAGGTATCGTAGAGCTCTGGGTGAACACAGACGGCTACAGCATTTATTTCCTGATTCAACAGCGGCAGGAAGTCAGTGATGACAGGGGGAGCAACTCAACGCTGATAGGCTATCGCGCCACAGCGTCACGCGATTATGTCGCAGAAGTTGAAACATTTCAACTCACGCGTTGGCGGTGGACGCGGTGGTCCACCGCGCCGCAGAAACACGTCCAACGCACCGCGCCATCGCAAAATCACGGCGGGCCAGTCTCATCGCGTCTGTGCATAGACTTTGAATGTAATCTCGACGCGCGTCAAAAAATCTACGCGTCCGGTGTGAACGCACCTTAAGTCCTTCTTTATGGAGCATGAAAATATGTACGAAGATATATTATATTCGCTAATGCTAATCGCGGTTAGCATTTCCCCATTGGCGGTAATGTTAAAATTAGCTTAGAAGAGCACTGCAATGTCTGCTTTTCGCTGCGGTGCTGCGGTCTCTGTGTAGGTGCGACTGGTGTTGATGAGTAAGGACTACCTGAGGTTGAACGTGATGTCCAATGAGCTGGTGAAGAACAACGCTCAGTGCCTGCACATGGTCAGGGCAGTCATCGAAATCCTAAGTCCCATCATGAGGTCCAGACCCTCTGCGCATCTCAGCAACCCTCTCGCCCGCCCTCGCCTGCCAAACGGCATCCTGTTGGCCATAGGGGTCCAACGAACAGCATCGAGTCGTACGATGTCGGCACCGACCTCTGGAAGCGGGGACAGACCAAGACGTGGTCCTCGTGCTACCACAGCACCGCCATCCTCAACAGGAGCATCTACTGCGTCGGCAGCTTCAACAGGGTAGAGCATTCCAACAGCGTGCGCAGGTTCGACGTGAGCATGCGCACCTGGCACGAGGGGCCACTCATGTACCACCGCCGAGGCTACGTGAGCCTCGCTGTGCTGGGCGAGTGCATCTACGTCACGGGAGGTTTTGACAGGTACTCGCGACTCAGCACCGAAGATCCAGCGCAGGATGGCTCTCTACGCTCACATTGAGGTCGTTTCTACCGAGGATGTCGGCGAGTTGCTGCACGGAGAGCTGCGGGAAGTCTTCGGACCAAACCACCTCCTCAAAGTGGTCAACGATGAAGTGGTAGGCCTCGAGCCGCAGCTCGTGGGACAAGCAGGTGTCGGTGACCTGAAAGATGCCGATGCCGAATTTTTCTCTGCATTTGACCCATCCCTGTAGATAGGGAGCAGTGGGCTGCCAATGACAGGCGCCCGGGGAGCAGTTAGGGGTTCAGTGTATTCAGGTACACTTCGACACGTGACACATCCCAGTCGGAGATCGAACCGTGAACCTTCCGGTTCCCAGACGACCTCTAACCCAGTGCGCCACGGTCGCCCCCACGACAGGTACACTTCGACACGTGACACATCCCAGTCGGAGATCGAACCGTGAACCTTTCCGGTTCCCAGACGACCTCTAACCCAGTGCGCCACGGTCGCCTCCACGGTGTACGCAAACTCAATGATGAGCTGCATCATGGCCGGAGACAGGCCGGGTATGTGGAAGACCTCCTTGTCTGGAGGTGAACAGCGACTCCAGAGATCTCTGCAGAGGATTGGAAACAGACTTCAGATTTTCATTGTCTCATTGATAACAATGATAACGTTTTCAAATAAACATTCACAAAATCAACATATTACACCATTTTGCATTAAAGGGAAATTGTACAATACGTAAACCGCCGGACATCATTCCGAGTGTAACTAGCAGTAAGAATGTCGCTGTCAAATAAATGTCACAAATATGTAATACTACATTTTGTATGCTATTTTAGTTTTCTTTTGTGATCTCTCTGGAGCTGTTTCACCACCATCTACAATTCATCTCAGGTTTTGTGCAGCAGTGAACAGCTTCTTCCTTCAATTTGTGTGTCGAATTAACCATCTCAAGTGTTTGCAATTACTTTTCGTTTTGTTGCATTAAATTAATTCAGTCACTTTTCTGAACACACAAACTACTCAACGCTACTAATCAATACTAATCTGCTTAAAAGCACATTACTTATACATATATATATCAGATAGCCAACTCACTGGAAGTACGTGCTGTATCGACACAGGAAGACCTTGTTGATCTCAAACGTTACGTCCTCGACTTTGACGACTGCGTCGCAGAGTTTTCCCTCCAGACGGGGAGAAATAAACGATGCGCTTGCCCTGAGTGAAGGTTCGTTCCAGTAGCTCATCTTGATTTTCTGAGAGAGCTTTTTGGTCGATGACTTGTCTCAAGGGTTTCAACAGGTCTTTTGAGTCAAAAGAGAGACACTGACCACACCACATGGTCAGGTGCTAGAATTCTAGTTCCAGGATTCCACTCCAGAATGGAATCCTGGAACTTTGACATCACTGATGAACTGACATCCTCCAATTCAACCTGTAGACCATGCCATTGTCATACAAGCATCAAGTCATGCAGTATTCATTGCTGTTACTTCGTTTTCTTTTTGTGTTTTACATGTACATCCATCTGACAGTGGTGTTTCACCAAAGTGGCAAAAACATGATAAATGTTGCTGTTTTGCATATAATCCACACTGTAAACAGTGTCATTCTGCTTTTGACAGAAGCCATTTCACTGAATGGTGCTGAATGGTAAAAAACATATGTAAAACATATTATGTTTTACAGGTATTACAGATGTCCACCAGTAAAATAAGCAACTCAGTCATTTTACTGTTAGTTTAAACTCCTTGGTCACTTTGTTAGGTACTATATAATCTAATACAATCCACTAAAACAGCTCAGATATCAATGTTTAGTTTTTGTAAAAAACTTTCACAGAGATGTTGATTCAACTATGTGTTTATTATTGACGTTGAAGTTTGCAGTGCTGTACATGCATCTATGCATGAAGCCATTCATTCAGGCATCGACACACTTACGGAGTCAAACACATTCATATCCTTTAATCCACTTTAATTCACTTTAAATGAGAAGAACAGTTATTTATGTATGTCTATGTATTATTTATAATCCATCCAGTTGAATTTGAAAACAGAGTAATAATTGTTAAAATATAATTGGTGTGTACTTCATTTGATTTCACAGTTGTTGACTACACAGAGACGTTGTTACTACTATTAGGCTTCTTGAATATGAATGAATACGTATTTTATATATTTATATATATATATTTATATATATATTTATATATATATATAGCAGTAAATAGCGCGAGCTAGATATTATTGTAATGTTTCGGACCTATGCCCGAGAGATTTTCTCAATCTGGACCTTTTGGAATTTTAGTTGAATTTCGTTGAAGTCAAAACTAGGCGGCAAAAAAAAGAAGCTTTGTGTGTTGAAGCTGCATTCTCTCTAGTGGCCACCAGGGGGCGACTCCTCTGGTTGTATAGAAGTCTATAGAAAATGACTCTACTTCTCTCTTGATTTATTCCCTCAGTAAACATTGTAAACATGAGTTTATGTCTCAATCTCTAGTTTCAAGTCTTCTTCAATACAGCATGATGTTCATTTAGTACATGATGGTCCATTTAGAGTCACACAGACCATAAAGCAGGGGATGCTTTAGGGCGGGGCTACTGTGATTGACAGGTCTTTAACACGGCGGTGTCCGGACTGGGAGTTTTCCGGGTTTTCGTTTCACAACTTTAACCCTTTCACAGTGTGTTTTCACTTCATGAAAGTTAATTGTAACACTTTGGTCGTCGGTGAAATAGAGTCTAGAGTTTCATACAGCCGGAGAAAAAAAGTACGATTTGCGAACATCGTCTTGACAAACTATGAATATGAATATTATATCTATTAAACATTCTCTCTCTCTCTCTCTCTCTCTCTCTCTCTCTCTCTCTCTCTCTCTCTCTCTCTCTCTCTCTCTCTCTCTCTCTCTCTCTCTCTCTCTCTCTCTCTCTCTCTCTCTCTCTCTCTCTCTCTCTCTCTCTCTCTCTCTCTCTCTCTCTCTCTCTCTCTCTCTCTCTCTCTCTCTCTCTCTCTCTCTCTCTCTCTCTCCCTCCCTCCCCCTCTCCCCCTCTCTCTCTGTGTTCAGGTGCCTGAAAGCCGGACTGACGATGGACAACGTGATTGTCGAAGCGTTCCTCGCCAGTCTGTCTAACCGTCTCTACATCTATCAGGAAAACGACAAGTGAGCCGAGAGTCGTATTCCTCTGACTTTGACGAGAATTAAAAGTCTTTATTTTTGAGCCGATGTTCCCTCCTCTCGTCCACAGAGATGCTCACCTGATCCCGGACCACACCATCAGGGCTTTGGGTCACATCGCTGTGGCCTTGCGGGACACCCCCAGAGTGATGGAGCCCATCCTCCAGATCCTCCAGCAGAAGTTCTGCCAGCCTCCCTCCCAGCTGGACGTCCTCATCGTAGACCAGCTGGGCTGCATGGTCATCACGGGCAACGTGCGGATTCATACTCTGTTATCTGTTCAACCCTCAACAAGTTCAGGGGCGTTTTTAGCTCCTGCCACATTGTTCTCTCTGTGGCCTTGATTTTGACTACGAAATAAAAGTCCTGCTCCTCTATGGAAACAGCACAATTATGACCAGAAAAAGAGAGAAGTAAACGTGTCTTTTGTGCAGAATAACAGTTATAATGACATAAATCATGAAAAAGAAAACAACACAAGTTCAATTTTAATTACAAATGTGTTTTGCAGAAATGGGAAAACACTGGAGTCTATCCCGTATATTCAACATGTTTCCAAGTGTCCACACGTGTTACCAGTGCAGGCTCCTCGTGCTGTATATATTAGACTGTCACATTTTTACAACCTTTACTTGCAGCTCAGCTTTTAATGTTTTTTACAGGATGTGTTTTAGAGCAAATGGTTTATTTTGGACAGTATTTAAAATGAGACGTGTAGAATAAAATGTTTTTCATGTTTTTCACTTCGTTTTGGTTGCTTTTTCTGACGTAAGTGTTTGTCGCACTTGATGTGTTCAAGGACCGTCGGAAAGATGAAAACCTGGCGATAATTGCATGTTTTTACAGCTTCTGGTTGTGATAAGCTGTTTAGTTTTGGCGATTGTTTGAAGAAAACGTGTTTTTCAATCCCGCCGGCTGGTTTTGGGGTTCAGAGGGTCAGTTTATGTAAATACCTACTCTATGAGCATATCTAACGTCGTAACTCTTCTCTTACCGTAGCAATACATCTACCAGGAGGTGTGGAATTTGTTCCAGCAGATCAGCGTGAAAGCCAGCTCCATGGTCTACTCTAACAAAGACTACAAGGACCATGGATACAGGTACGTGAATGACCTAATTGCAGTCCTTTAGCACTTGTTGAGTACATAAGAAGGTGATGTATGACGTGGGAGAATCTCCTCACGTAGCCGAGTGTTATTCACAGTGTGAGAGTCCGGTGGGTTGATGCTCCCTCTCTCCCGTGTGCAGACACTGCTCCTTGGCTGTGATAAATGCTCTGGGTAACATAGCAGCCAACCTGCAGGCTGAGCAGATGGTCGACGAGCTGCTGGTCAACCTGCTGGAGCTTTTTGTCCAGCTGGGTTTGGAGGGGAAGAGAGCCAGCGAGAGAGCCCCAGACAAAGGCCCGGCTCTGAAGGTACGAAGCACTCGCACCCACAGACACAAATATGAGGATCAATGCACAGCAGTGCAGTTCCAGAAGGACGTTTATCAATGAGAGATGTGGCTGGATGTGCATCGTATGAGAACATATCTTTCAGGTTATAAGAATAAACACAACTGGTGAGACTCCAGGTCTGTTCACATCAGAAAAATAACTTCTGTTTACAAGAAGGTAAGGCTCGAGGGTTCAATATGCATGAGATGTATTGAGCCATGACGACATTGTGCATTATGATCTCATCTAAAGGCCAAAGTGATGAAATCTTTTTTTAAATGGCCGCAAAGGAAGACACGACTAAGCCCTGTTTGTAGTCTTGTCGGCTCTCTCTCTCTCTCTCTCTCTCTCTCTCATTCATATATATATATATATATATATATATATATATATATATATATATTCTGATGGCAGTAGCAAGAAGAGACTTCCAGCGTTGATCGTTTTAGACTTCTTCTTCTCTTTTGTCTCTGTAGGCGTCGAGCAGTGCTGGAAACCTCGGCGTCCTGGTTCCAGTTATTGCTGTGGTGAGTGTTGTTTTTATCACCTTCTGTAATTTTACATTATTATTATTATTACATTCTTCCATCGCTGTTCCCTCAAAGTACGCGAGGAGGTTAAGGACTGTTGTGTTCTCTACATATACAACCATTCATCTTCTCTAATATAAGTTCTCTTTCCCATGCATTAAATCTGCTGCACCTTAATAACCACAGAGATTTACGCTCTTTCTCTCTCTTACTCACTTTTCCTCCGCTGTTAGCTGACGAAGAGGTTGCCACCGATTAAGGAAGCGAAGCCACGTCTGCAGAAGCTCTTCAGGGACTTCTGGCTCTACTCTGTGGTCATGGGATTTGCTGTGGAGGGCTCGGGTACAGTCGACGGCGAGTTAGGGAATGCATTCGCACTTTAATTGAAGAACCATCTTCGTGATTCGTGATCCTGTTTAATCTTCAGGTCTGTGGCCGGAGGAATGGTACGAGGGAGTTTGTGAGATTGCGACCAAATCGCCGCTGCTCACGTTTCCCAGCGGGGAACCTTTACGCTCAGAGCTGCAGTACAACTCAGCGCTGAAGAACGACACCGTCACTGCGGTACGACGGCGCACGCACACACACACACACACACACACACACACACACACACACACACACACACACACACACACGAGGTGGACCCTGCTTCACGCTTCGTTGTTGTGTGTCTCAGGCGGAGCTGAACGATCTGCGTAGCACCATCATCAACCTGCTGGATCCGCCTCCGGAAGTGTCCGCCCTCATCAACAAGCTGGACTTCGCCATGTCCACATATTTGCTGTCCGTCTACAGATTGGAGTACATGAGGTATGTGAGCGGTGTCCACACGTCACACACTGGCTCATGCGAGTGATCTTTATGTCATTTTGATTCCATCGTTATCCGTCAGGATGCTGCGCGCTCTGGACTCGGACCGCTTCCAGGTCATGTTCCGATACTCTGAAGACCGAGCGATACAGAAGGATAAGTCTGGTGAGCACGAGAACACCAACGCATCAAGCTTGTGGCGTTACTTCTTTGTTATGTGCATTCATGTTTGATATGTTGTATTCCAGGCATGATGCAGTGTGTGATTGCCGTTAGCGACAAGGTGTTTGAGGTCTTCCTGCATATGATGGCTGAAAAGGTAAAGCAGATGTTTTCACTCATCCTGTGTTCTGGTGTTGGCACCACGGGGTTTGTGCCGTTAACATAAAGGACAGTTGGCTCATACAATATGTATCGTGAGGTGTTCCTGTGCAGAGGGAATAAATCACTGTTTTATGAGAGAGAGAGAAACTGATGAAGTCTGACTTTATGAAAAGATAAGTGCAGCAAATTCGCTGAGCTTTTTCACAAATTTACAAGAAAATACAACTTTTTTTTTTTTTTGGTCAAGGAATCGCACGTTGTCCCAGGACAAAGTTGGATCAACGTTCTGTTTTCTGTGAAATAAAAATAATAAAAATGGGCTTTATACATCGTCGTAATTATTTGACAGAAAATTAATCTGCAACTATTTTGATAATCTATTGCAAAATCAGTTCTCTAGCTTCTGAAATGTGATGATTTTCTGCTTTTCTCTGTTTTATATGATTGTAAACTAAACTTTGCTTCATTCTGACATTTCATCGTAGACCCAACAATTAGTTGATTACTTGAGAAAACGATCAGCAGTTCGGTCCGGATCTACTCTTTATACGATATTTGTATTTTCAGCCCAAAACCAAAGCCCACGAGGAGGAGCTGGAGCGCCACGCTCAGTTCCTTTTGGTCAACTTCAACCACATCCACAAGAGGATCCGCAGAGTGGCTGACAAGTACTTATCTGGCCTGGCTGAAACGTGAGCATTGACGCCCGCAATTCACTCAGAATACAACTCTGACTCTTTCATAAGCTGTTTGAAATGCAGAAGCATGAACCGTGTTTCCCTTCTCGGCTCAGTTTCCCCCACTTGTTGTGGAGCGGCCGTGTGCTGAGGACCATGCTGGACATCCTGCAGACGCTGTCCCTCTCACTCAGTGCAGTAAGTCATGAAACAGTGTCGCAGCTATCTTTCATCTACCTCGTCTTTATACGTAAACGCTGCAATAGAAGTGGTCCGCCAGTGCGATCTCTGCACTTGAAGCTTTAGTTTTCCTTCTGCATGAAGAGAATGCATGCTCTATTATGGTGTTTATTTCAGATTGATTTCAACAGGATCACGCAAACAACAATCTCCTGCGGTCTGTTTGTGACGGCCTAACGGAGTGTGTACCAGTAATAATGCTGTTCATGCCTCATTGCAGGACATTCATAAAGACCAACCTTACTACGACATTCCAGACACGCCGCACAGAATCACCGTCCCAGATACGTATGAAGCCAGAGAGGTAATGTTGCTTCATTAAGAACCAGTTATTCATCATTTCACCAAGTTGCTACTCGCCAAATACATATCGTATCTTTAATTTCAGAGCATAGTAAAGGATTTTGCTGCACGTTGTGGGGAGATCCTCAAAGAGGCTATGAAGTGGGCGCCGTCCGTGACCAAATCCCACCTCCAGGTGACACTACATCACAATATAACTAAAGAAAACCTCCACCCGTAGAGCACGCGCGCTTAATAAAGTTGACATAGTGGCTGTAACTGTAACTGCTCGACTTCATTTTTCAGGAGTATCTGAACAAACATCAGAACTGGGTGTCGGGTCTCTCGCAGCACACCGGCCTGGCCATGGCCACAGAAAGCATCCTGCACTTCGCCGGTTACAACAGACAGAGCATAACACTGGGGGTAGGTCACAGAACTGACTTTTCAGATGCTACCGCTGACTAATGCTGCGAGATCTTTGGGTTAAGTCTGAAATTAAAATGGCTCAAGGATGGAGCCTTGTGGGACGCCACAAACTAGAGCTGCTTAATTCACTGTTTCTTCATTGATGATGTTCTGCAGAGACAATCATTTTAGATTAATTTGCTCAAATATTTGTGATATACATCCAACACACTTAGTCTATGTATGTAAAGCCCCTGTTTGTTATGCCAATGTTCCTTTTGGCTTTATTCAGACGCCTGCAGTGTGTCTGCATGACAAAAAGCCGTCACTTTTACAGATAGATGAAGACAGAATGTTTCATATTCCACGTCTGGAAAGGAGCTGAATAAAGTGATTAGTTTTCCCCTGTAGTCCACTCAGCTGACTGAGAGGCCCGCCTGTGTGAAGAAGGACTACTCTAACTTCATGGCCTCCCTCAACCTCAGGAACAGATACGCTGGAGAGGTAAAACCATATTACCACATTACCACATTACCACAAACCATATTGACTCTTTTAGAGCAGCCGCAAAACATTTGTTATCTAAATAAGCTGCACAACTTGTCTTCTATATGCTTGTAAAACACAGAAACTGTACAGATGTTTAGTTTCTGAAACCTTTCTGATGGATATTTGAACCGTAACTCGACCGGCTCCTGTGGACATAGACTTTTCATACCTCTGCTTCTCCTGCTCACGCGTCTTCTGTTTCCTCTGTAGGTGTCGGGTATGATCCACTTCGCCCAGATGGTTAAAGGACACTCCGATCTCAGCCGGCTGATGATCAAGCAGATGGGGGAGGCTTTAGACTCGGCCCAGCCGGAGGCCTTCACGGAGGCCATGTTCAAACTGGCTGCCTTGCTCATCAGCAGCAAAGGTCTCACTAACTGCAAATATCTCTCACTGATGCTCTTTGGTAACTGTGGATCGCTAACGTCGTCTGGTTTTGGTTGTTTAACGGTTGATGGAGCCTTCATCTTCCTGTAGATCGAAATCGGTGGCACACGGAACTGCATCGTGAAAGCGAGTCCGATCTAAACGCTGATGGTTTCATGACTCTATAGTTGTTACGTTGTGCATTTAACATTTACTCCCATGTGTCCCCACCTTATATTCAGAGCTCTGTCTTGTCTCTAAAATGCTCTGGACTTCTTCTCCGGTCTCCAGACTGCGATCCTCAGCTCCTGCACCACCTCTGCTGGTCTCCTCTCAAGATGTTCACGGCCCACGGCATGGAGACGGCCGTCGCCTGCTGGGAGTGGCTGCTGGCAGCTCGTGTTGGAGTGGAAGTACCGGTACGTCCTTTCTTCTTGTCCTTGTTGATGCATTTCGTCTTCTATATGAACTACAAATCTGCTCTCTCGGCTGCCGTAGTTCATGCGTGAGATGGCGGGAGCGTGGCAGATGACCGTGGAGCTTAAGATGGGCTTGTTCTCCGACGCCATGGTGGAGGCCGATCCTCTGGCTGCATCGGAGGAGAGCCAGCCGATGCCCTGCCCTCCAGACGTCACCCCTCACCAAATATGGATCGAGGTCCGATGAATAAACACATTCTGCTTGTTCTTCTCAATCGTCTCCTCCTCCATTGCTTCCTCTCATGTCGGCCCTGTTGTTTGCCCCCCCCCCCCCTCTAGTTCCTAGGCCAGCGGTTTGAGATAGCGAAGTATTCCAGCGCAGATCAAGTGGAGATCTTCGGCAGTTTGCTGCAGCGCTCGCTGTCTCTCAACGTCGGAGGAGCGAAGAGCAGCCTGAACCGCCACGTAGCTGCCATCGGCCCTCGATTCAGGTCCTTTAACGCACGAAGCTCACAGATAAATAAAGGGAATGTTACTTGCCTTTCATTTGATGTTTATTCTTATTGTGTTATGTTTCTCTGTGCTTCAGGCTGCTGACTCTGGGTCTGTCTCTGCTGCACTCTGACGTCCTCACCAATTCAACTGTGAGAAATGTGCTCCGAGAGAAGATTTATTCTACAGCCTTCGATTACTTCAGGTACCCACACACATTCACTCCATCAGTTAAAGAGTTTTAAGTCAACATCAACATGTTAGCATGCTGACGTCAGCGTTTACCTGAGAGCACAGAGAATAACACAGCTGTGATCTAACCCTCCTCTCTGTCCCTCCAGCGCTCCGCCAAAGTTTCCCACCCAAGGGGACAAGTTTCTCCGCGAGGACATCAGCGTCATAATCCGTTTCTACGCCAGCATCCTGTCCGACAAGAAGTACCTGGCAGCGTGCCACCTGGTCCCACCCGGTGAGCTTGGTACTACCCCGGCCCCGAGCACGCTCTCTGCCGGGATATTCGGATCGCTTATCGTGTCCAGCACTTCTCCGATTTCTCTCTTAAGTAAGCCTAAAGCGGTGGAGCTCGGACTGCGCTGCCGCAGGGGCATGCTTTGTTTTATACGCATGACAAATCTGACGCTGTTTGTCCTCACGATGCTGCAGATAGATCCTGGTTATCTATCCGTCTATGTGTTGAACCCGGCTTTAGATTGTTTTAATCGATTTAGTTTCTTTCAATGTTCTTTTCTTGGTCCTTATTTTCTCCCTCTAACTCTGTCTTTCCCTTTTATTCCTCTTTCTCCTTCTTCTCTTCTCATACCTCTACGGTCAACCTGTTTTCTACCCTTAATGTTCACGTGATGTTTAAAGTGTGTCTGTATGCGGTGCTTCTCCACAGTCAGTGTTTCACTACAGTAGATGGAACAGAGTACGTCCACAGCAGAACATCACTTTGCTCCGTCTACTGTAGTGAAACGCTGACTGCGGAGAAGAACCTCAAACAAACACACTTTAAACATCCGGACTCTCCCTTAAAGCAGCTGTGAGGAAAAGCGCAAATTTGTCATCCGCGTTGAGATGCACGATAATTCATCATGTCAGCCCCGCCCGTCTGCCCCTCCCACTTCTAAAGGAGAAATGCTTTCTCTTCCTACCCCAGAACATCCTCTCCTCTTCATTCCCGACGACTTGAGAGCAAAGGAACGATCTCATTCTCATAAACATCAAAGCGCTTTCAGGTAGACGAGTCCTCCAACCGCTGATCCTGGATCAGATTAATCTGACCCCCACAATAACATCTGACCCGGTATCAGTGGTTCAAGGCAACTTCTACCTCCGTGTAAAATCCCGCTGGTTTCCCTGCTTTCAAATGCATGACCATCGCAGCAGCAGAGGAGTCTTCAGGAACTCCCTCATCATCGATCATATGCTGGATGTTTGCCGGCTTAAGAAACTTCTACCTGTGCTTTTCTCTCGCTCAGATCTTCATCTATGAGTCGGTTGCTTGCGTCTCGTACTAAATCTGTGTGTGTGTGTGTGTGTGTGTGAATCAGACAACCAGGACCCGTCCCTGCACAGTCTGTCGGTGATGAACGCCGCCGACCTCCGGAGCAACACGGACTCCAGCGTCCGCTCGCAGCAGAGCGGCCAGGGATGGATCAACACCTACCCGCTGTCCAGCGGCATGTCCACCACGTCCAAGAAGTCAGGTACCGCTGATCACCGGCTCGTCTCGCCTCCACATCGCCAGTGACGTAAAGGGAATTACCCACAATGCATAGCGTTGTGACGGTAAACGCGGGGTTAGCGGTGGAAGCCGGAGACTTAAAGAAAATAATGTAAACAAAGAGGAGAGAAACATTAAGGATTAAAGATGGAACATGAAAACATGGACGATATTACACAGATTCATTTGTTGTTGAAGCTGTTTTGAAAAAAACAAGTAAATCGATTATTTGATAAATACCTCTCACCTCGTGGGGAAAGATTTTAAATTCACGGCGTAAAAACTATAAAATAAATACCCACAAAACTGAGGGTTTAGTTCCGGGTTTAAGTCTTTAAAGTGACCCAGTGTCTGTCCCTCTCGTCCACATCTTAGGGACGTCCAAGAAGAGTAACAGAGGAACGCAGCTCCACAAGTACTACATGAAACGCAGGACTCTGCTGCTGGCCTTACTGGTGAGGGGTGATGAAGAAGAAGATGATGATGATGATGATGATGAGTTTCTGGTTTTAACTCTACTGCTCTGTCCCCCCTCCCCCTCCCCCTCCCTCTCCAGGCCAGTGAGATCGAGCGCTTGACGACGTGGTACAACCCGCTCTCCACTCAGGAGCTGGCCATCTCCACGGAGCAGTCAGTGGAGACCAGCATCGCCAACTGGAGGTCCAAATACATCAGTCTGACGGAGAAGCAGTGGAAGGACAACGTCAACCTGGCCTGGGGCATCGCGCCCTACCTGGCGATGCAGCTACCAACCAGGTCAACACACTTTCAAGGTACTCATTAAAATAATCGTTACTGTTGAGTCTTCATTTTCAACTCCTTGGTTTCCAGGTTCAAGAATGACGCCATTGTTGCTGAAGTGACCCGGCTGGTGAGGTTGGACCCCGGAGCCGTCAGTGATGTACCGGAGGCCGTCAAGGTGAGATCGCTGTGTGTGTGTGTGTGTGTGTGTGTGTGTGTGTGTGTGTGTGTGTGTGTGTGTGTGTGTGTGTGTGTGTGTGTGTGTGTGTGTGTGTGTGTGTGTGTGTGTGTTCATACTTCCTCTCCTGGTTTTAGTTCCTGGTGACGTGGCACACCATCGACGCCGACTCTCCCGAGCTGAGCCACATCCTGTGTTGGGCTCCGGCGGACCCGCCCACCGGTCTGTCCTACTTCAGCAGCATGTACCCTCCTCACCCTCTCACCGCTCAGTACGGGGTTAAAGTGCTGCGCTCCTTTCCCCCGGTAAGTCACACACTCGTGTTTTCTTTCAGCAGTCGACGTCAGGAGAATCCCCGCTCTCTTTAACGTCGCGTTGTCTCTCGGTAGGACGCCATCTTGTTCTACATTCCTCAGATCGTTCAGGCTCTCCGTTACGATAAGGTAAACACGAACGATCGGTTCAAGCAGCTGGTTCGTTGAAGGTTCGACCGTCGTTTACGCGGCGGTGGCACTAACCTCCGCTTCTCTCTCCGGCTCAGATGGGCTACGTGAGGGAGTACATCCTGTGGGCGGCCCAGAAGTCTCAGCTTCTCGCCCACCAGTTCATCTGGAACATGAAGACCAACATCTTCATGGACGAGGAGGGACACCAGAAAGACCGTGAGTGCAGCTTGTTCTCTCCTGGTTTGGTTTTACTCGCCGCGGTGAAGCTGGCGCGAGGTGGACGTGACCGAAAATGACATAATCACGACCTGCACGTTGGCGGGCGGTGCACACAGCTTTTCAGACGTGTCTGTTTTCAGATCATTTTGCAGCCGAATCAAATGGTTCACAAGATATTCATTTATTTCTTTATGATGCATCCAATTGTGCATTAGTTTACGTTAATGTGTTTTCCTGCCTCATTAAATGAAGTTGTGTTGATGTAACCTCGTGATTTTCTGCGTAGCCGACATCGGGGAGCTGCTGGAGCAGATGGTGGAGGAGATCACGGGTTCTCTGTCGGGTCCGGCCAAAGACTTCTACCAGAGAGAGTTCGACTTCTTCAACAAGATCACCAACGTGTCGGCCATCCTCAAGTAAACCCGGCACCGTGACGCTGCGCATTGTCAGCAGAGAAGGGAATGTTTTCACAGTGAAATGTTAAATCTGGTTTATTTTAATCTCCCAGGCCGGTTCCAAAGGGAGAGGAGAGGAAGAGAGCCTGCCTCAAAGCTCTGTCGGACATCAAAGTCCAGCCAGGTGACGATCGCTTCCACAGCGAGGATTAAACACAGCCAACAGTTACTGTGCTGCAGAGAAAACATGACGTGTTTGTAGATATATATAAACTTGTAAAAAGACAGAAAAATGGAGAATAACAAACAATGAAAAAAGACTGAATTGTCTCTCCAGAGATCACAGATAAAAGATGTTTTTCTTCTGTAGATTGGATGTTTGTTCCATGTGGAAGTGTCTCTGATTGTTTTGTGAACATTCTGAGCCCATTAAGTTATTGAATTATGAATATTTGCGTCGCTGTGACTCTCTAAACTTGTTGTTTTTAGGCTGTTACCTACCAAGTAACCCTGAAGCCATCGTGCTGGACATCGACTACAAGTCTGGGACACCCATGCAGAGGTAAAGGGGGAGGCATCGTGCACCGGTCCTCTGCTGATAAATATAGATATATTTGGTTATTTCTCTTTCACTGCACGTCACAACAAGCTAAACGCGGTCAGACCGAAGCAGACTTCACTCTCTATAGCGTGACGGCTTTACAAACCCTGCTTCACCGTGTGCACTGGAAAAACCCAATTACGGCACCATGACCTGTAAATAACTAAATATCCAGTCTTGCACTTTATGGCAAGAAAATGGCAAACATACATGCATATATTCATACTTCAATGATGTATGTAATATGCCAACAGAGACACTTTTAGCTAATATACATGTGTGATTAATTGGCTCCTGCACATATAATCGTGTTCTCTGTCGCCACAGTGCCGCCAAGGCGCCCTACCTGGCCAAGTTCAAGGTGAAGCGCTGTGGGGTGAGCGAGCTGGAGCGGGAGGGTCTCCGCTGCCCGGAGGACTCTCTGGAGGACGGAGAGGACAACCCGGACGGGTCGCGCAGGATTTGCTGGCAGGCGGCCATCTTTAAAGTGGGAGACGACTGCAGACAGGTGCCGAGCTCGTTCGCTGGGACGTTTTCGGGGGAGGGAGCTTCTCTTGTGACCCTCCTGCGGTTTCTTTTTTACTCTGCAGGACATGCTGGCTCTGCAGATCATCGGCCTCTTTAAGAACATTTTCCAGCTGGTCGGCCTGGACCTGTTCGTCTTCCCCTACAGAGTGGTGGCCACCGCACCGGGGGTAAGACTTCACGTCCCATCACTCCCTCCATTTGCCTCAGGGCGCTTTACAATCTGTAAGCATTCTCTCTAGTGGCCACCAGGGGGCGACTCCTCTGGTTGTATAGAAGTCTATAGAAAATGACTCTACTTCTCTCTTGATTTATTCCCTCAGTAAACATTGTAAACATGAGTTTATGTCTCAATCTCTAGTTTCAAGTCTTCTTCAATACAGCATGATGTTCATTTAGTACATGATGGTCCATTTAGAGTCACACAGACCATAAAGCAGGGGATGCTTTAGGGCGGGGCTACTGTGATTGACAGGTCTCTACCAGAGCGTGAGGTAAACTGGGCGTGTTTAAAACTTGACGTCATTGTGTCCCATCACTCATGACTGAAGGCAATGATGGCCGGAACGTTTCCCAAACATTCCCTGACCCGGTATTGTTCTCCTCAGTGTGGCGTGATCGAGTGCATCCCCGACTGCAAGTCCAGAGACCAACTCGGCCGGCAGACGGACTTCGGGATGTACGATTACTTCCGCAACCAGTACGGCGACGAATCCACGCTGGCCTTCCAGAAGGTGTGCCGACTGGAAACATTTGTGTGGTCGTGAACCAATCGATCGCTTCATTTGATTGTGCAGCAGTGAAACTAAAACACAGTTTAAAGTTATTCTAATAAATCGTTAAATACTGAAGTCCGCGTCTTCTTCTTTCCACAGGCTCGGTATAACTTCATCCGCAGCATGGCCGCCTACAGCCTCCTGCTGTTCCTGCTGCAGATCAAAGACAGACACAACGGCAACATCATGCTGGACAGCAAGGGCCACCTCATCCACATAGGTATGGGTCATGCACTGTACATGTAACAGCTGATGCTTCCATTCACTTCCATTGTGGTGCGTTCACCACTGCTAAGTGCTTTTTCGTTTCTTTCTGCAGACTTTGGCTTCATGTTCGAGAGCTCTCCTGGAGGAAACCTGGGCTGGGAGCCGGACATCAAGCTGACCGACGAGATGGTGATGATCATGGGAGGCAAGATGGAGGCCACGCCGTTCAAGTGGTTCATGGAGATGTGCGTCAGAGGGTATCTGGCTGTACGGTAAGAAGAAGCCTGCAGAGTGTTCCTCTCCTCCTCGTGCTCTGTGACGGGAGAAAGACGAGCCGCTCGGATAACGTTTGTTGTCATTTGTTTCTCCTCCGAACATAAAGGCCGTACATGGACGCCGTGGTTTCTCTGGTGACCCTCATGCTGGACACTGGACTGCCGTGCTTCAGAGGACAAACCATCAAACTCCTCAAGTAAGTCCAACAGTCTGTCAAATGCATCACCGTAGTTACTGCTGTATTGATTCGTGTTAATAATCAGCAATACGTAAGACAGCAGGCAGACGGGTAGAGACCAGCTGGTGAACACAGTGCAGCTAAAGAGACAGATATCAACTCAGGAGCTGGTGGAGACCAAAGACAGAGCTCAGAGAGAATATTAGACTCATCTTCATCAGATGTTCATGTTGTTCGTCGTGTTGTATCTGCAACGTGTGGCCAAGATATCAATGAGTTTAAAGATGAGTGGATATCTTTTCTTTTGTTGAATCAGAGGACGGTTTAATCCTCAAATGAGTGAGAAAGAAGCTGCAGCGTTCATCATCAAAGTCATCCAAAGCTGTTTCCTCAGCAGCAGGTATGAGAAAGTGCCTCCTCTCTCTCGTCTGCACGTGTGGACAGATCCTCACGCAACACGTGCAAACTCACATGTTCTGACTTGTTGTTCAACAGGAGCAAAACGTACGACATGCTGCAGTACTACCAGAACCAAATACCCTACTGAGGAGTCCGCTGTACGTCCCAGACCAGCGCCTCCACACCAAGCAATGCAAAACCTTCTCCTTGTGTTTTTTAATGATTTCCAGGAGGCGTGGACGAGCTTTACTCACCGTGGCACTTTGATCCTAACGCTCCACTTTTATCCAGCGTGACTGCGTTGTCTGGTTTTATAATGCACCTCTGCGTTTCAAAAAGTACGTCTTTAATTAACTCGAGAGCGAAGAACAATGTGCGACTTTCAACCAAAGGAGGTATTTGAATCGCCCTTTAAGTGTTTTCCTCTCGATGCTGTTTGTTACGAACACTAGCTGTCACAGGAGAGGGCGGGAAGGCAGCCGCAGTCACTACGTTTGTCAAAGCAGCTGTCGTCATCGTCATCGTTCGGTTACGACGCTGTTTCCACTTTTATGCACTTTATAGGTCGCAGTGTTTCATCGGCTTCTCCTCAAACTGAGATTGTGAGTTGGATGTCGTGGATGAGAACAATCTGAGGTTTAATCAGCTGATCAATAGACTGGCAGTATTTCTTTCTGAGTTCGGAGAACAAAAGCTGGTAGCTTGATCAGGAATCAGTCATTTAATCGAACGGTAGTCTTTAGGAATGTTCGTGTTTAGAGATTCACATGTAACGACGCTGTAGAATATTTACTGTAGAATCACATCAACATCGCAGGTATTTTACTGTGGTTCACGCTGAACATGTAGAGCTAAATGTGAAGAACATAATAAGAAGATATAATAATCCTCAAAGCCGGTCATGTCAGCTTTTAGCTTTAACTCGTTTGTTTAGAGGTTGTTGTGTTTTTTTGTCACTGCAGGAACTTAACGAGGATTAACTTCACTTCAGAGCATCTGAAGAGCTTTGGTGCGAGATTCTGTCTTTTGTTTCCACAGTAGAGTCACACAGACCATAGAGCAGGGCATGCTTCAGGGCGGGGCTACACTGTGATTGACAGGTCTCTACCAGAGACGTATACGGCGTCTCTATGTCCCGCCTGCTCAGTCCATATATGGTCACTTCCTGTTGACTTTTTTTGCAAAAAAGCAAAGATGGCAACGGCCAAAACACCAAACCGCCGGCCTCAATACATTTTATTTAGATTTTATTTTAAGGAAATGTCACAACTGGCACACAGTTTTTAATACTGCAGATATATAAATATTGCAGTACTTTCCTCAGTGTCAGCGAGAGAGAGTGACTTTTATTTGAACTCCATGTTGCCCTCTTTGAGTTCCTGTAGTGGAAACGTTGCTCTACATCCGATATATTTCTACCCGTCGTCATACAAAGTATCACAAACATGTTTGCGTACCCTTCATAGTTCTTGTGACCCTGTCAGAGAACATTCCTCTTTGTGTATCTGAGCTATATGGAACCTCTGGGGTTTGACTGATGCAGCAGATGATGAAACTTAAAAAGCCATTTCTCCTACCCGCACAGGTGGAAACACGCCCGCAGTAAGAATATACAAACCTAACCTTATGCAATATATTTGTGAATATTGATGCTGTATTTTGCGTGTTGTGTTCAACAAATGACTTCTGGTTCCCTTCATCCCGATCCGCGTGACAAGTGATTTCATTTGTTTCCGTTACATAGTCGAGTGTGTTTAAGTACACAGAAGTACTTGTGAGAGGAGAGCTGTTGAAGACAAAGCCATTTTAATGTAGTGCGTTTTAAATACGTATATAAATGTCTGTGTGAAGACTTCTGATTTACAGATTAAATGTTCAAACTTCAGAGTCTCGTGACGGCTTTTACTTTGATGTTTTCTCTCTTTATTTATTCTCTCTTCTTGTCCCTCTCTCTCTCGCTGTGTCTTATTTCCTGTCTCTTTCTTGTCTCTTTGTCTCTTTCTTGTCTCTCTAGCTCGTCTCTTACATAATGCATGTATTATTGTAAAAAGTGGATGGTTACAGTCCTTTGTTCTGTTCAAAGTAATCAAAATGACAAAGAATAAATACTTGTAATGCTTTTATTGCTTCTGAAAGAGGTATTGAAGGATGGCTCCCTGAAGTTATTTGTTCTTAGCGATGCTTTAAAATGAAAACTGAGCCGCTGATCATGTGTGGAAGCTGCTCCACGACAAACAAAGGGAGGGGAGTTGGATGGGAATGCAGCCGGTTGTGTTGACCTCTGACCTCTCTGCCACAACAGACGGGGCCCCTGAGACACGTCCCACCCAAAGGGGGCCCGTCACATGATTGATGGTGGGAGGCAGAACATCGCTGGTTGAGATAATTCGGAAGAATCATCAAATACAATGTTTAAAGTTTGGTATTCCACAATCGATCGATGATGGAAGGAAGTAAAAGTACTTTCACTTCTGGTTTTGTCCACCGAGCAAGACGCCCATCAAAGACAATGTATGCCAGAAACACAAAGGCCAAGATGGCGGCGTGAGTGAAGCTTTGACTTGTGCACAAAGGACCCCGACGTCTCCTTTTTGTAGTCATTGAGCGATAGAGGGGCCCTGGAGCCACATTCACCAAACAGTCTAACTGGCTGGAGTTTGGAGGGAACTCGTGAATCTATGGGTAGTGCCAATCCTAACTGAGTCTCTTAAAGGGCCAGTGCGTAGGCCCCATCGCAGAAATGGAATATGATATGAATACGTATGTTTTTCGTTGGTGGATAATCACCTGAAACCAAATGTGTTTTTATTAGCTCAGAATGAGCGCTTCATGTCTACATAGGGAGCGGGAGAAGTTTCAGTCGGTTGCAATCTCACCACTAGATGCCGCCAAATCCAACACACTGGCCCTTTAAGTTTTTGGGTTTAATAGTAATTCAAAAATGATGTGGACACTTGTGTGTTATGTGTTAATTGGTTATGATCGAATAAAACCAGGCTGACAAAGAATTTACTTTTCACGCTCAAAGTCTTTAATGTTATATTAACTATATTAGCTGAAATTCTCTAATACAGGAACTATATATATATATATATATATATCTATCTATCTGTCTATCTGTAACTTTACATCGTGACAGTCTAGTGGTTCGTCTCATGTGCTCAAATACAACATAAGCACATAATGTCCTTTATCCTCGTAAATTCATTCATTTATGCCCTGTTTTGTAAGTTAAATGTTATGTATAAAAATGCATCACATTTATTTATATATTTAATTATATATCTAAATATGTATGTATGTATAATTGATTATTTATGATTAAGTATTATAAAAAATTACGTTACCGCTCCAACACCAAAATAAACCTTAAAGTTTACGTTTTAGTGGAGATCGAAAATCAGACGAGCAGCGTTTTGTGTTCAGACTTTTGTAAACTGAAACTTTATTGTCAGAACTGAGTCAAATAAATCGAATATTCTGTGACAGAAGCTCTGCTGAACAGAGGACTCACCTGTTCTACTTTAACCACAGAGCGCCATCTAGTGCTCAGCAAGAAACTCTCCACAGATGGTCAGAATTATCTGATCCTTTACTATCAGCTAAATGTACTCAAAATACTTCAAATATAAGTATTGATACAATCCAGCTAGCTGTATAAATGTCTACTTATTGTTTTGTACTGTTTTTTTTGTCCCTCTTGTATTTCTCTCTTGGTTTGTGCTTGTTAAACATGTTTTTTCATTAACTATAACTCCAAGTGTGTATAAAAGTGTATACAAAGACAGAAATAGCTCAAATAATTGCACCTTTTGTTTGTTTTTTTGTTAATATGTTTTATTGATTTTAATAGTTTGTATCCCACTATAGGTTAGGCATTACAAAACATTTATATTTGACTTCAATTATTTACTACAAATGGAAATCCTTAGTGTTAGGGTTAGAGGTTACAGAAGATACACAAACATGAAATCAAACAATTGTATGAATTGGTCAAAGGAGGAGTAAAGTAATACAATGTAAATAATAACATTACAAATAATAATTGTACGCTCTTTTATTTATTTATATATATATATATTATTTATTTATATATATATATATATATATATTATTTATATATTATTTATATATTATTTATATATATATATATATATATATATATATATATATATATATATATATATATATATAAAAATACGTTTTTACGTTTTTAACCTGGATTAAAAATATTTAATAAAACAAAACTTTATTTAGCAAGTACAGGAAGTAAAGCTATTCAATAACTGTAGTGGAGTAAAAAGTACAATATTTGCCTCTGAGATGTTGTGGAATACAAGTATACAGGTACACAAAGTGTGAATACTTCAGTACAAGTACCACAAAACGGTACTTGAGTAAATGTACTCTGTTTATAAGTCATGGCCGCAGGTGTCCTCCTCCATTGCCGTCACGTCACGGGGATGGGCAGGTCACGTGGTCGTGTCGGAGCGAAACCTGTTGGTTTAACGTTTCTGAAACAAGAGAAGAAGAAGAAGCGAGGAAGAGAAGCGACCAAGGTAAGTGAGGAAGGACTAACGGACTGTATCTACATCCCATAATCCGATGTATCGATCACTGCGGTGCGTGGGTATCGATCAGGAGTCATTACTGTGTGGAATGTGAACTTTTTACTGTCGAACAGTCAGTGAACGTAACGTAAGTTTACCGCTTCTGTCGTGACTAAACTTTCAAAAACAGTTTACGATATTTAAATAAAAACTAACGTACTTAAATATAATACCTATAAACACGATAATTACGTTAAACGGACTCAAATTATTGAGTTGGTTTGACTCGATCCTCTGGCTCAGAGTCATCGTCTGTTTTTACGTCATTAGGCCTCCTTGACTGCACACACTTTATATCTATAACTTTATAATGTCTCTATATTAATGTCATGTTGTTATATCAGAGCTGACATGTATGTATATAGTTATATATATATATACACACTCCGGTAGTGTTATAACACAGCTTCCTCATAACAGGAGGCGTCTGTTGATGTATTAGTACACAAACTGTCATCAATGTGGACAGTTATCCTAGGAGGAAGTATTCTGATCCTTTACTGAAGTAAAAAGTACTAATACAACACTGTACAACAAACTATGTTACAAGTAAAAGTCCTGCATTGAGAACCTTACTTAAGTAAAAGTAAAAGTACTCACTGTGTAGTGAAATGTTCCCTGTCAGTATTTTACTATATGATGTTTTTTGGATTAATATTACTGTACTTAACAATTAAAAGTGTGTTTAAAATATGTTACTTCAGTAAATGAAAAATGTACTTCAGGTATTAATAAAGTAAAAGCACTCATGTGTTGTGGTTAATTTGCAGAATATATGATATTACTGGATTATGATTATTGATGCGTTTATTTGTTCATCACTTTAATGTTGCACCAGATCTTAATTACTTCATATGTGCTGGTGGTTTAATGCATTTAAAGTGTCACCGACGCACCGATTGGTGGAGGAAGTATTCAAATGTACCTGTAAGAATACCTTGTCATTAGTGAAAGTAATGTATTATTTAATCTATCTTTACATTATGATTATGACTCGAGCATTCATGTAAAAGCAGGATTTCTCTGTTGTAGTTGGTTGAGCTGGAGTTCATTTTAAACTATTAACTCATGATTATGTTAATTATGGATTCATCTGCTGATTGTTTCTCCATTAATCAATAGATTTTTTGGTTTGTAGAAATAGTGAGAAATGGAGTCACAATCATTAAAGAACCCAAAGTGACACCTTCACAATGTTTGTTGAGTCCAAACCTCAACATTATTACTAAAACATTACAACTATTGACCCAAACCTTCACTTTTGTGAAGCTGGAACAATTAAATACTTCCTTTTGTCGCCACCTAATTATCTGATTGATCCACTGAAACATTCTCTGTTTCCAGCTTCTCACATGTGAGGCTTTGCTGCTTTGTCTCAGCTTTATATCACTGTAAATATGAATATCTATATCTATATTTGAGCTTGTGATTGGACAGAACAAACCTCTCATAGCTTCCCGTCTCTCTCTGTGTGTTTTCAGGAGAATCCCCGGCTCTCTGTACGTTCACACCAGGTTTGCATTCTGACCTGCAGGCCAATGTAAGTGGTGCTGAGTGACTGCGTGTGAAAGAGGTATTCAAGCACAGTTCATACTCCTCTTTTAAACCTCTCGGGATCAATAACGAAACGGGCTTTTAAGGGCTGATTGATGGTCAAGAATGTATTTCTGTGCTACTGGTAAGTTGAGCATTTTGGGAAACGACACATTATTACAACAACAACAGCAACAACAACAGCAGTGCTACGTATTTGGGTGCAGCACAAAAATGCATTCTTGACTCAGCTTGCATGAGGAAGGTGGATGACGTTCTCTGGTGACCTCGGGTGCTTGTGGGTAATCTGTCTGTGTCGGTTTGTGGAGTAAACAGACGCATGCATGGAACTCTTGAATGTATAATTTGAATTTCTCATAATTCTGCGACTTTTAATCTTCTGGCTTCTTCTTTTTTTTACATTTCCTCTTTCTTTGTCTTCTCGGTTCTGTTTGATTTTTTTTAATCGATACATGTTCTGGTCATTTGTGAGGATTTGCTGCTTTCTTTGTCTTATAAAATAGTAAATTGTAGAACTTTTAGTTTTGGACATTTGAAGATGATTTGAAGAAGTTAAAGCTGCATTCTCTCTAGTGTCCACCAGGCTGTCTATGAGATGTCACCTACGTTTTAATCTGTTATTTGTTTATTTTATTAAACATCAGAAAAATGCAGAAGATGATATATTTAGATGTCCATTTTTGTCCAAAACTCAAAATTGTCTACTTTACAATTTTAAAAGCAGCAAATCCTCATTTGAGTCGCTGGAAGCAGCAAATGTTTGTTGCTTCTCCTTTCAAAAAATACTTAACATAGTTAATAAATTATCAAAATAGTTGTCAAGCAGCTGATTGTTTGAGCTGAAAGAAAAATAATTACTTGAAAGACATTTAAACAAGTGTGTGTGTGTGTGTGTGTGTGTGTGTGTGTGTGTGTGTGTGTGTGTGTGTGTGTGTGTGTGTGTGTGTGTGTGTGTGTGTGTGTGTGTGTGTGTGCGTGCGCGCTCTCAGGGACCATCAGCATCCTCATGTCCAATGGAGGAGGCTTTTACGGACGCACTGAGCGCGTCCGCCAGTCGCCGTACTACGACCAGGTGCCGCTCGGCTCGTTGGCCCGAGCGGACTCCTACGACCTGCTGAGCGAGCAGAGAGCGGCCCCCCTCGCCCAGAGCGCCGACCCGCTCCCTCCTCCGCCCCTGCCGGACCAGCCTCCCGTGGGACCCGAGTTCGATCCCGGCGGCAGCGAGGTCGAGCCGGACCCGGACCACGACCCGGCCCTCGACATCAAACCGGTCCACCGCTTCATCCCGGACTCCTGGAAGAACTTGTTCAGAGCAAGCAACCGCAGCAGTGACCCGAACAGTTCCATGCCCGCCTCCTCATGTAACAACAACAACAACAGTACCAGCGACGGGGTGCGCTGCTCACCGCCGCACTCCCCCTCCGTCCCCGGATCGTACCGGGATCCGTATGGCGGCTCGGGCGGCAGCTACAACTCGCGCAAGGAGCTCCTGGAGCTACGGGACGCCCAGGAGTCCGTGTCGGGGCGCACCCACCACACGGGTCTGACCTACAGCGAGCGGGTGGAGGAGTACAATCAGCGCTACGCCTACATGAAGTCCTGGGCGGGGCTGCTGAGGATTCTGGGATGCGTGGAGCTCCTGCTGGGAGCTGCCGTGTTCGCCTGCGTCTGCGCTTACATCCACAAAGACAACGAGTGGTTCAACATGTTCGGGTACTCGTCTCCCGGAGGAGGCTACGCCGGAGGAGGCTACGGCGGAGGAGGCTACGGCGGCGTCACAGGCGGGTCCTACTACTCGGGCCCCAAGACGCCGTTTGTGCTGGTGGTGGCGGGGCTGGCCTGGTTGGTGACGGTGATAGTGCTGGTGCTGGGGATGACCATGTACTACCGCACCATCCTGCTGGACTCGTCCTGGTGGCCTCTGACGGAGTTCACCATAAACCTGGCGCTGGCGGTGCTCTTCATGGCAGCCGGTAGGTTTGTCCTTGTGCGTTTCATTTGACTTATTAAACTCTCGTTAACAGCTGATGTTTGCGAGATCTAATTTCGATTAAAGGGACAGTGTGTACGCTTTAGTGGCATCTAGTGGTGAAGTTCCAGATTGCAACCAACTAAATGCTCCTCTGCTCGCCTCCTTCTTTTTCCAAGTGTTGGAGAGCGTCGGTGTCCTTAGTTATCTTCAGGACAACCAGGAGCTACGAGCTACTCTTATCAATACTCGGTTCTTCTACAAAGTCACGATATCAAGTCATTAATATCAAGAATATCAATTCATGTCAATAAAATGAATAACATTTCTGAGTGAAGTTCATAAAGAATAAGGAAGTCATTCCTCTTGCTTTGTCTCAGTCAGCGATGGCCGACTGGATTGGGTTTCACTTTTGTTTACATGTTCACAGATGAATTGTCTTTTTACCCGCAAATATTTTCATGCACAGCAACGAGCGTCGTTGTCGTCAACTTCACTTCATCTGGTTTCAAACAATATTTTTCCCGCTAAATATTGTTTTCCTGTTTGTTGGCCAGGCATCGTCTACGTCCGAGACACGACCCGCGGAGGCCTCTGCTCCTACCCGGTCTTCAACAACGGCATCAACGGGGCGTTCTGCAGGACGGAGGCGGGCCAGATCGCCGCCATCATCTTCCTGTTCGTCAATTTGGTCGTGTATCTGATCGGAGCCGCCGTCTGTCTCAAGCTGTGGCGACACGAAGCTGCACGCAGATACCGGGAGAAGCACGGCCACGAGGTCAGAGCTCTTTGGCTGGTTCTGAGGGTTGGGCTTCTTTGAATTAAAGGAGTACTCCAAAGATATCTGTCACTTTGATGACACACACGGACTGCGATGCAACAGCAAACCACAGAATTTGCAAACGGGCTTACAGCCTTCGAGGGATGAGGAGGTGGAGTCCTGCCTGTGTGCTGCTGGAGGGCATCGGGTGCACATTGCTCACAGCTGTTGAGAATCACAACGTGTGAAACTCGTGTTCTGATGTCTTGTTTGTTTCTGTTTTGGTCTCTTAAAGGAGTCGTCCAACCTTTTAGGACATATGAGTTCCATTCTCCCGCAGAGTTAGAGGAGAACATTGATACCTCTCTTTTGTTTGTGGGATAAATAGGAAGCGAAAACCAGGAGACGGTTAGCTTAGCTTAGCATAAAGACTGGAAACAGCTAGCCTGGCTCTGTCCAAAGGTAACAAATATGTATGACACAATGTGGAAGACCTCAGTCACAGCTCAAGCCAATGAAGATCAACACACTTTGTTTTTATCCAAGGTAAGATGCTAATGCTGTTAGCTAACTTAATACTTCAGCAAACAAAGACAAATCCGTCCACCAACACTTCTAAAGCGCACACAATCTAGTTTGTTTCTCAAGAAAGTGTGAAGACGAGATGTTGTGGACTAGTTCAGTGTTCAGTGAGCTTTAAAGGTGCTGATTGGTGGATTTTTGGACAGAGCCAGGCTAGCTGTTTCCCCCTGTTTCCAGTCTTAATGCTAAGCTAAGCTAACCGTCTCCCAGCTGCAGCTTCATATTTAGCGGACAGACAGAGTGGCATCGATCTTCTCGTCTAGCGCTCTGACATTCTGTCACAAGGATTCCTTTAATAGTTGCTCCTCATTGCTCGTGTTGATGGATTATATGTTTCCTCATTGCTCGTGTTGATGGATTATATGTTTCCTCATTGCTCGTGTTGATGGATTATATGTCCTCATTGCTCGTGTTGATGGATTATATGTTTCCTCATTGCTCGTGTTTATGGATTATATGTTTCCTCATTGCTCGTGTTGATGGATTATATGTTTCCTCATTGCTCGTGGTGATGGATTATATGTTTCCTCATTGCTCGTGTTGATAGATTATATGTTTTGCGTACACAGATGTATCCCTCCGACACGCGAGCTGCCCAGTCACTGGTGAGCGTCTGCAACATGAAGACATTTGTGTTGATGAAAGCATGAAAGTCGCCCTCTTTCTATTCTATTGGGTCTTCATTTAGTCTTTGTTTTGCTGCAGATGCCTCCGGTTGCCGCTCCACCACACAGAGCTCCAGTGCAGGTCGAAGGCTCCTCAGTGGTTCCCATCAAAGCTGCTCCAGCTCACATTCTGCAGGGAACGATACCATCGGGACACATTCCAAGACCCGTCATTGTGCCCGACTACATCGGGTAAGAGCTGCTCAACATGCGTCACACTGTGCCGGCATCGCTACCGTTACTGTGCACGCTAGCACTCCGATCCATACTCTGATCCGGTCGTTTTGACTAGTTTGTGCGGAAAAAAGACAATTAATTAAGAAAAGAATCTTTATTATTATTGTATGTAAACAAAGTCTTTCTTGAGCAGCAACACAAGAAGTTCTAAAATCTTTCAAACACATTCTCAGCTCAACGATTATCGAAGTGATTATCTTTCATTGGTTATCTTGTTCTTCTGATCACACTCTGTGTGACATCACTAACGTATGACATCACCAACGTATGACATCACTAACGTTACCTGCAGTGGGTTTCAGGGGGGGTGTCCTTCCTGTGTAGTGAAGTAGATGAAATATACAGTCGTATTTAATTACAGATGAATCCAGCGATGTTTTCTGAATTAATCGTTTGATTTAAAATACCTTAAAGTTTTCCAGAGGCAGAGTAGAAATATGCAAATGTTTTTGTCCAATAAACCATCAAAAACCCGAAGAGATTCAGTTTAATGTGACAGAGGACTGAAGATGACTTCACACAAACTGTCCCGTGACATCATCGTGTCGTCCACGTGGCTCTGCTTTGGTGAGGTCGTGTCGTGTCGTGTGGTGAGTTTAGTCTCCGGGCGACTGACGGGTTCCTCTCCGCCTCCTTCTCCTGCAGGAAGTACCCGACCGTCCGGTCCGACGAGGAGCGGGACCAGTACCGAGCCGTGTTCAACGACCAGTACGCAGAGTACAAGGAGCTCCACGCAGAGATGCAGGCGACCCTCAAGAAGTTCGATGAGATGGACGCCATGATGCGCAGTCTGCCTCAGCAGCCGAGCAGCCGGACGGTGACTGATGCAGATATCTGCAGCCGGACTTCTGTCAAGTCGGCTTCTAGCCGTTTGTTTGTCATATTTACATAAAGCACGCTCACCGGTCCTACACGGCAGATCAGGAGTTAAGAGGACGTGTTCACCAGGCACAGAGGGTTCACTGATGTTGTGTTGCATTATGGGAATTGTAGGATCTAGCTGCATACGTCATGTAAAACACTGGACTGCACTCTGCATGTTCTATTACAAAGCTCATCACTCGTTCAGCATGAGGTCCAGTTCATGAGGCGAGCTGTGTTTGGATTATTGCACCCAGTCTTTGTTGATGTCCCTCGTTACTTCCTCTGTTTGCACTTCCTGTTCCCGCTGCACTTCCTGCTCCACCCTCACATTCCTCCCCTCGTCGTCCTGCGTTTCTCTTCTTCAATGGAAACAACTTAAAGTTTCATTCATTCTTTGTCTCTCTGTCTGCTTGCAGGAGGTCGATCGCATCAACAGAATCCTTCAGGACTACCAGAGGAAGAAAAACGTGAGCCGACTGTCGTCCGTGTTGTTGTTTACACTGAATATCAGCTGCTCGTGTTTATTTATATATGTATATAAAACATCCGTTTTCAATCACACATCTGCTGCTCACTACTTCACAAACATTCAAAGCTGAATACCTCAAACACTTGCGTATAAACAGTCTCAGGTTGAAGGATAAGTCTGGCCGTTATTCTCAACAAATCCCATGAAAACACCAGAAGTCTCTGAAGTCTGTGAGTGTGAGAGACGTGTTCGTCCGTCTCTCAATGCTGTCCGACTTCCTGTCTGTGTCTCTCTGCTCTAAGCCCATTGGTTCCTACTGAAGATCTTTAAAAACATGAGCCGTGCTCGTGCTCTCCTCAAACAGCTGCTCGCTGGAGCTTTCATCAAGCTAACGGAGCAAATCGTGCGTTTGCTATTTTCAGCGGCGGATGAATCCACATTTGGTGCTCCAGTGAGTGTTTGTGTGTGTGATTGCGTTAACTGCAGTGATGAAGGAACAACAGTAGATAGTTTCAGTATAATCGTACCAACTGCTGCTCCTGAACAGTAAATAATCCATAAAGTTAAAATCCTGAAAACATATTTTTGTGTCTCTGCGTCCTCCAACCAGGACCCGACTTTCCTGGAGAAGAAGGAGCGCTGCGAGTACCTGAAGAGCAAACTGTCGCACATCAAACAGAAGATCCAAGAGTACGACAAAGTGATGGAGTGGAACGACGGCTTCAGCTGAACACAAACACGAACACAGGACCACAGCTGAGCGGCGGGGGGGGGGGGGGGGGGGCATTTAAACAGGAAGTCTTTTAACATCTGTACCGTTAGATGAGAGAATCAACATCGCTCTCATGACAATAAAGCTTCATCCACTGCCCAGTTAGCTTAGCTTAGCACAAAGACTGGAAGCGGAGGGAAACAGCTAGCCTTGCTCTGCTCAAGTCAGCCAACAAGCATTTACTCGTTCTGTCCGCATCAAGTGTAGAAAAATCACAATTGGCCTTTTTTGAAAGTGGCGATTTTTAAGATTAAAATTTTTTAAAATCTGTCGTTGAAGGAGGTAACACAGCGTATTACAATATTAATATATTTAATGTGATTTAAACTGGTTTTCTGTGGCGACAATCCCGGAAAATATTCAGTTTTTGTAGTTTTTCTCCACAATATTCACACGAAACATTTAACTCTGCACACAATTCTGAACAGACGCACGTTAGAACTGAACAGACACAATCAAAGACTCCACGCTCTCAGCACACGAACTCTCAGCACTATTCATTTGTTTTGTGTCAAATATAAATTGTACAGATTAAACAAACAAGATACGAGACGTTAATTAACGAGCTTTTAAAGGTGCTAGTTGGCGGGTTTTGGCTAGCTGTTTCCAGCCTTTATGCTAAGCTAACTGTCTCCTGGCTGTTTAAATGCTATTAACGGTCTCATCTAACGCTCCACCTGGATGCAAATAACTTTCCCTCAAAATGTCACACTATTCCGTTTGTAAATGGTCTGAATATGCAAAGAACTGTGTGTGTGTGTGTGTATATATATATATTATATACACACGTGTGTGATACTGTGACTGTGACTGTAGCCTAGTTTCAGCTCTTAAACTGACCAATAACTCTGTGATGTGAATGTGATCTCTAGAAGGTGGAAGAAAGGTAAAATATAAACGCTGCTTCATTTCTGTCCGTTTACTTTCGCTGCGACGTAAATTTCACGAATATAAAAACCACTGCTTGTCCCGACGAATCGCCGTCCAACTGGTTTACTGAACTCTTAATTGCACACTTTGTCTTTTTCATTTTTTTGACCCGTTTGTTCTCAATCTGGAAATGCGCATGTCGTACTATAGAATGTTAAACGTTGTCTCTTGTGACACTTTGTTCTGCCATTTCAACATGTTGTACTTTATATCTCGTTTGTTCTTCTTCATAGCCGTAAACATTGGACCTCATGAGTGACAGGAAGTGACATCATAAAGTCTGTGTTTTCCTCGTGTCATCAAGTACTTGTGTTGCTGTAAATGTCCATAATTATTTCATAATTTAAAGTGATCTATTGGTGCTTTCTGTCTCCAGAATACAGTTTTGCTTCTGCACTGACGTGGTTTCTCTTTTTTATTTGATCAGCAGACGAAACACAAATAACTACATTTAGTCACTTGTTCCAGTCATTCGTCAAACATTCATTTTAAATGTAAAGATTTGTTGCTTTTCTTCGTCTTCATGATGTTTAAACCGTGTTTTTTCTTTTGTTTGAACAAAACAACCAGCTATGGATTTAATCAAGGGAGTAGTCGTTCTTTGCAGCCGTTAATGTAATGAATTACAGATAACATTCATCTGATGACACAGTAGCAGTGTTTGATTCAAGGAAACTTCTGTGAGTCATTGACTTCAGCCCCGAAAACAACAAAATGTAGTAAAAGCTTTTAAAACCAACACTATATCAATACATATTTAGTTAATAATTAACAATGAAAGAAATATAAAGCATTAGAATTTTCCTTTGATCTCCAATCAGCAAAAAAATGCTTTTTAGATTTTTAGTCACCATCAAATTAGTTGTTAAATTAAATTGATTGTTTCAGTTAAAAAAAAGAAATGTAAATATATATATATATCTTTATTTATTTCCACTTCTTTTGTGTTGGGATAAATAGACAAATAATGGACTGTGTGCCAACACCAAAATAATTAATTTAATATGTATAATTTTAATATTTATATATATATATTTAAATTAACATATACATATATATTATACATGTTGATTTAAATATATAAATAATTTAATTCAATATATATAATTATGGGAGCCCATTTCTGCAGCCAAAAAAAAAAAAGATTTAAATTATTTTTTTGCTGGTGGAAAAAAAATGATTTTTCTTTTCTTTTTCTTTTTCTTTTTTCTGCCAGCAAAAAATAAATAAAAATAAAAAGTTGCAGTTGCTGTTTATTGAAGGTCTTCACCTCAGCCACATTGGTTTTATTCTTTAAACTCCGGAGCTGCTTCTTGCTTGAAATTCTATTCAAGGGTGCGTTTGCTCAGTACAATCCACGTGAAACATCAAGCAATTGAAGTATTTCATGTGTTGTAAAGCCACGTTTAAAGAAGTCTTCAATGTACTCACAATCCATTTAAATGTCAAATGTAGGGTAACTATGAAGAGCTGCTTCTATGACTCATCATTTAGACTTTCTATAGCAGCTGGAAACATCTGGTCAGTGTTATGGTTACAGATGGATGCACCAAAAGTGTTGCTGCATTTTTATTTTTTTAATGCTGGTGAAAAAAAAAATATATATATATATTTTTTTTAACGTTTTTTCCGCCAGCATTAAAAATAATATTAATTAGAAGCATACTTATTTTTTTTTTGTGACCTTTTTTTGTTGTTGTTGCGGAATGGTCTTCCATGTATAACTAATTGTTTTGTCATTTAAAATAAAATGGTTCGCTTACGTCACACACTGTACACGATGTTGTTTTCGTCCTCTTTCGGGACATTTCAGTGAAGGCTGAACGAGGACTTCCGGTATCGTTGACGGTAAGGTGACACCTGTGAGAGGGGGCGGGGCTACATGGGGCGCTCACCTGGGTGTGGCCTGGACTGTGTTTTTATCAGCAGCTGCAGTTTCAGTTGAACCATTTGAGGCGGAGCAGAGAGACGCGGAGACAGGTGCCACACGGAGACACGGAGACAGGTGCCACACGGAGACACGGAGACAGGTGAGACATCCTCCTCAGGCTGTGGGTTTAACACCGGACACTTGTGATTTTATAGAATCTTCGGTAACTTGTTACCTGTAGCGACCACAGACAGGTGTGTTGTTGGAGACGATTTTAAATCAATTATCTCCTCCACACCATCTGTGTTGTCTAAAGCAATGCTGTTTAAAAGTGCGGAGTTATGATGAATAAGCCCGCTACGTGTGTGAATATGTTGGCTGTCACTTTATTTGGATTAAACGGGAAGTTTTGTAGTTTTAAAGTTAAAATGACTCGAATTTGAAGCGAAGACGGTGTTTCAGACTCCAGACCCGGGAGGGAAATGACCGTTTTAATGTTATTATGGCTCCGGGATCATTTTAAACAAAACTGAAACGATGAATCGATTTGTTGATTGAGAGACAAATGATCGGCTATTGTTTTTATTATGGAATAATCGTTTAAGTCAATTTTATAGTAAAAATGCCTCAGAAATGGCCCTGCCTCTTAAATATGAGGACATACTGCATTTCTATGTGATGTCATAGTGAGCTTTATCTTGCCGAGTAGCTTTAAGGTCAGCAGTGTTGATATGGGCTTTAAAAATGTCTTTTTTATATTAAACAGAAAATAACCAGCAGCATAATCGATAATCTGAAGATTCATTAGTCGATGTTCAATATGTTTCAATGAAATAAATCTTAACAGAAATCTTCTTGCAGATTCGTTTCTTCACGCAGCAGCACCCAGAGGACCACCATGTCCTCCAGGCCCAATGGGAGTCCACCTCCCTACGAGTCCGATACCGGATAGTGAGTCTCCCTTATCATTAATATAAATCAATCAACATTCTATCTCATATAATGACTTATTTTATATGCTTCAGATATTCACAGAGCTCAAGTTAAAGACAGACTGAATGTAAACAATCACACCTGTATGGCAGCAAAGAAAGGCCACGAGATAATACAATAATAATAATATAATATAAGTGATTCAAATGTTGTGAAATATAACTTTTACTGAATTATTATATTGCTTTAAAAAACATCAACATTCATACATCTGGTTTCCAGGAGGCCGTTTAAATTGAGCATTTTCAGTTTCTTTCCTTTTTGTGGTTTCACAGATTGAGAAAGATAATCTACGCGTTTACGTCGTTCATCTGATTTCTTCTTAGTTTTCGTGTCTAAATGTCACACTTCCAATTTGAGCAACTTGATTGTTTTCGATTTTTAGTCGCAACTTTAGACCGACGGTTTTCAAAATAAAATGCTAGCGGCGTTCAAGACTGTTTTCTTGGGCTTTCATGTCTCGTATTGTAAAATGATGCTAAGCAGCAACTTAACCTTGTCGTCCGTCCACACATAAGTCAATTTTAGTCAAATATGTATTAATATACGAATAAATAGCTATTGCTTTACTGTCGTTTACCATTTGTTGACACAGCCAAAGAGAAATAAGCTCACCGAGGATGCTCGTTCTTATCACGTTCTAGTGTGGACAGGATTATATTTTAATTCCACAGTTAATATTCGTCTTCAGGTGTTTGTAAGGTTCCTTGCTGATTTAATGCTCTTATGTTGAAACTCCGGTATCTTCCTGTGACTCTCTCCACAGTAACGTCGCTCCCCAGCCGGCCTACTCCTACTACCCGGATGACGAGTTCCAGCATTTTTACCGCTGGGTGTCTCCGCCGGGCATCCTCAAGATCATGTCCATCATCTGCATCGTGATGTGCGTCGCCATCTTCGCTTGCGTTGCCTCCACGCTGGCCTGGGACTCTCAGGGAGCCATGGGCGGCTTCGGGGGCGGCTATGGGGGCGGCGGCTATGGGGGCGGCGGCATCGGGGGCGGCGGCTTCGGGGGCGGCGGCTACGGTGGCGGCTACGGGAGCAGCTATGGTGGCGGCGGGTACGGAGCCGGAAACAGCTACGGCTACGGCGGGCTCGGAGGGAACTACAACGACCCCCGAAAGGGCAAAGGCTTCATCATTGCCATAGCGGCCATCACGTTCATCGCCTGCCTGGTCATCTTCATCATCGTCGTGTCCCATCAGAGCCTGTCGGAGAGCCGGAGGTTCTACCTGGCGGTCGTGATCATCTGCGCCATCCTAGCGCTGCTAATGCTAATCGCCGCCATAGTGTACTTGGTGGCAGTGAACCCCGCGGCGCAGTCGTCCGGGTCGGCGTACGGAAGCCAGATTGCCGGTCTGTGCGCTCAGTACCAGCAACCGCAGACTTCGGGGGTCTTCGTCAACCAGTACCTTTACCACTACTGCGTCGTGGAGCCACAGGAGGTGAACGCGCGGCTTCGCTTCCTCGTTTCACGTGTACAAGTAAAGATTTGTTGCGTTTTCTAACTCCCTGGTCTTCTCTTCCAGGCCATCGCGGTGGTGTTCGGCTTCCTGGTCGCCGTCGCTCTCATCATCATGCTCGTCTTCGCTCTGAAGACTCGCCAGAAAATCAGAAGCTTCGGCAAAAGCAACATCTTGTGGAAGAAGGTGAAGGTCATCGGCGAGATGGAGCCGCCTCAAGATGTGGAGGCGTGGGTGAGTTCATCACGCAACAGGATTGAAATCATTGCTTTAGCCACATTTAAAGGGCCAGCGTGTAGGATGTAGTGCCATCTAGTGGTGAGGTTGCAGATTGCAGCTAACTGAATACCCCTCGGCTCACTACTCTCTTTCCACGACTGTGGTGTAACCGTGGTAACACCATTCGCCTCGTTCAGGTCATCCATACCATAATAACACTCTGCAGCTCACGTTACAGAAGTTTCACAAAGAACTACGGAGGCCTTCAGGTGCCATAAAAACACGACAGTTTCGGGTGATTTTACTCTAGTTATGAATATTATATCTCATTCATGCTCATAGACTCTCTATAATGCTTCCAACCGGACCTTTTTTAAAGCAGAAATATTAAACGTGATTAATATGTTCTGGTTGCATCTGCTCCAAGGTGCTTTTTATGTTGAATATGTTTGCGATTTGGACAAAACAAAACATTATCTGGGAAACTGTGACGGGCAATTTTATAGAATCAACGATACTTTCACCGTCTGTGGATTAATCTGCATGTTACTTTCTTGATCAGTCGTCTATAAAATGTCAGAAAATACGTCGTTTATTAGTCGTGTTTCTGCTTTTTCTTCATGCTGAATAAGGCATAATAAACTGGTCAGCACGTCTCTAGTAAACTAGAGTTAAAGTGTGATTGTGGAGAAAGTCACTTTTACAGATCTGTAGATTACATCAACTGATCGATCAGTTTATTTAAGAATGATTTTGTCACTCGCTGCCCTAGAACTAGATTAAAAAGAAGCTATCACGGGGTGATGGGAGGTGATCTCGGCTCGGGCGTCCCTCGCCTGAAGAAGCAGTAGTTTGGCTGTTTTGTATCAGCAGAAGTGGTTCAACCTGCTTGGTGGCAGTCACTGTTGATGAGCGGGGGAGGGGAGGAGTTGATGGTTTCAAGGTGTGGCGTTTACACAGACGACAGTTTCAGTCTCAGGCTGACAATAAAAAACAAAAACACGTTATTACCGTCGAACATCTGAGTATTTACCTTCTACAGTGAATCATGGATATGAAGCGACGCGTCGCTGAGTCACTCTTAAGAACTTAAGAAGTCACGATGACATTCTGCTGCAGTGAAGAGGAAGAACAGGTCGGACCGGTGCTCTGAAACAAAGGCCCACCAGTTAGCAGACACACACACACACACACACGTAACACGACACTGGGACCTGCAGCTCATGGGAAGCCGTCTGAAAGTGCTGAGGCGGCGACACTGCAGCGCCCTGCAGCTCCTACATGTTGTGGCGCTGAAGCGGGACGAGTCTCTGCAGGTTCTTCATCCACAGTTGCTTCAGTTCCAGCAGCTGGTTGGAGGGAAACCGCCGACAGATGAACAGTCTAGTTCACGCTGCAGATTGTCCGAGTGCAGCTTCTGTTTTGTGTAAAGTAGCAGCAGATGTATGTGACAGCGGTGGAATTAAATTGATTTGAACAAAAGCACAAGTGAACAAAATGTGCAGATTCCAGAGGACCGTTGTTTCGTTGTTCTGATGGAGGCTGTTTCAGATCTGACTGGATTCTGTGTGTTGGAACCAGAAGAACATCAACTGTATCAAAGTGAACGAGCGTTCGTGAACCGCAGCTTGTTTTACGTCTTTCACACGTTATCGAGTCTTCTGTTCACAATAACAGCACGATGTATGGAATAACGTATCTTTATTTATGCGAGAGATGAAGCTCAAAGTGCTTTACAAAAACAATGTGCAGCACATTCAAACAACAGTAGAGACGATAACACAAAGACGGTAGATGATGAAATAAACCCAGAATTACATTAATTATAGGCCAAATTAAATAAACAGATTTTCAGCTGCCATTCAAATGTTTAAATATTATATCTAATATTTATTTTCTTGCATGTTATGCAATTAATATAGTTTTTCTTTTTTAGATCAGCATTTATTGAAACACGAGCGTTCTTGCTTTTTTGTTTTTCTTGTTTTTTTTACTCTTAGTTTTGTGTTAATGCAGTAATTGCATGTTTTAAATACTATATGATTGTAAAATACTGTTATTTCATAGTGTTAAAAACTTAAAAACATTGTGGGGGTAAAAAATAAATCATGCATTTTAGTGCTGAAACAAGCAATTATTTTTGTTAATGATTTATCGCTTTGTCTCTATAAAATGGGGAAAATGTTCTATAGTGGAATTAAAGTTTTCAAATGTCTTGTTTTGTCAAAGAATCCCCAAAAATATATTTTAGTATCATATTACAAAGAGAAGCATCAAATCCTCACATTCCAGTCGCTGGAACGTTCACATATTCTGCATTTCTGCTTTAAAACGTATTGAAATGAATATTTGATGAATACAATGGTCGTGTATTTGTGTGTTATGGCGCTAATATGTTTTCTTTCTCCCAAAGGTGAACAACGTGTCTGTTGGCCCTGAAGTGCTCCCGATGTCGGACTTCCCCGAGAAGCTGAGGAGCTCCAGGAGTCACCTGGACGACGAGAGCACCAACTACGACAAACCTCCGTACGGATACACGCCTCCGTGAGTATTGGTGTGTGATGTGTGACCTCCGTACGGATACACGCCTCCGTGAGTGTTGGTGTGTGATGTGTGACCTCCGTACGGATACACGCCTCCGTGAGTGTTGGTGTGTTGGTGTGTGACCTCCGTACGGATACACGCCTCCGTGAGTGTTTATGTGTGACCTCCGTACGGATACACGCCTCCGTGAGTGTTGGTGTGTTGGTGTGTGACCTCCGTACGGATACACGCCTACGTGAGTGTTGGTGTGTTGGTGTGTGACCAGCGCTCTGCAGACGGAGAGATCAGCGTTATGGACGTTTGCTGCACGGACAAAGCTCCGTCTGTACGCAGACGGAGGAAACGTGGCGTCGGAGGGTCTTTGTGAATCTCACTTTTCCACGACGAGAATAAAAGATCCGTCCGTTTCCTCGTCGCCGTAAAACCGTGACTTTAATATTTTGATATTTATTAATTTATTAATTATTTCAGTAGTTTTTCAAGCGGAAAGGCCAAACATCTGCTGCTTCCAGCTACTGAAATATGAGGATTTAATGCTTTTAACATTGTAAAGTAAACATCTTTGAGTTTTGGACAAAAACTGGCCTTTTATATTCAAATGTGTTTTCTAGTTTTTGAATAAACCAAACAAATGACCAATTAAAACAAAGGTGACGTCTGATAGACTGTAGTTCAGTGGACGTATTCAAAATGACTCTACTCTATTTATTCCCTCAGTAAACATGAGTTTATGTCTCAATCTCTAGTTTCAAGTCTTCTTCAACACAGCATGATGTTCATTTAGTACATGATGGTCCATTTAGAGTCACACAGACCATGAAGCAGGGGATGCTTTAGGGCGGGGCTACAGTGATTGACAGGTCTCTACCAGAGACGTGTCCTTTAGGCTCCAGGCTTTAAAACATCAGTCCACAAACTAACCGGTGACGTCACGATGACTACGTCCACGTCTTCTATACGTATAAACATGCAGTATTTTAATAATATTAATGTATAGTACACGACATGGCTGCTTTAAAAAGAAACATGCTGCAACTTATTTAGCAAAAATGTGGATCAGGCAGTTTGATTTTTCCTGCAGAGCGTCTTCAGACGCAAAGGTCCTCGAAGTGGGTCAGACTCTGGACTGAGCTCTTTTTATTAATGTGGACGTTAACGTTGCCCGTCTCAGCAAAGAAACTCATGAATCTCATTTTTCTTGCGACAGTGAAACTGAGTGAAATACTTTCGTGCTGATTGGCATCGAGTGCGCGTGACGGGAACAGGAAGTCACAGATCAAAGTGTTTTACTTCCTGCTTTGTCATGTAAACCTGATAAACACAGTTCCAGGTGCGTTGTTATTGCTTCGTTCTGTGTAATTAATGTAACAATGTGGACGTCTGTTCATTGTCCCGCAGGCCTCCAGAGGTAGACCTGCCGCTGCAGAACGGCGCCCCCTACAGCACCAACTCGGACGCTCCCAGCTCGGCCGGGAGGCCCAAGAAGAGACGAGCCGGTCGGCCGCGGCGCGCCGACGGACAAGACTACGAAACGGACTACAACTCGTCAGGAGACGAGCTGGACGACGACGACTTCGACGGGTAGGAAGAAACCTAAAGACGTATTCAGATCCTTTAGTTAAGTAGAAGTACTAGTACCACAGTCAGGAAGTACTCCGCTACAAGTAAAAGTACTAGCAGCATTCTAATGTGAGCTAACTATTTGATACTCTAATATTGACGTTCTTCCCTGTGATGTAAGTCTTCTCTCTCTCTCTCCTCCTTGTTTCCCGCCGCAGTGAATTTCCTCCGATAGCGAACGAGCCGGAGCGCAACGACTACAAGCGTCAGTTTGACCGCGACCACCAGGAGTACAAGGACCTGCAGGCGGAGCTGGACGCCCTCAACAAGAGTCTGTCGGAGGTGGACCGAGAGCTGGATGACCTGCAGGAGGGCAGCCCCCAGTACCTGGTGAGAGATTCACTGTCTCATACACCTTCACTCGCTCACATGTGCTCGGATGACTACGACCAATGTTTCAGTTTTAATTTAAAGCATGTTTAAGGGTTCATGAACGATACGTGCGACGAGATTGTTTCTGGAAGCAGGACTGCAGCTTCATATGAATCAAATATAGAATCACAGCATTAACGCTTTAATCAATATTTATTTACAGTATGAAGTGGATCAAATGGGTTTGTGTGACGTGAAAGGAGTCGATTATACAGAGAAGTATCACCGACGTTTCAGTTTTAGCATTGAATAAAGTCTCACCGCTCTCGTTTATCCAGAAGAGAGACTCCGTCAGAGACGAGCTGGTGGACAAAGTGGAGCGTTTAGCAGCTGAAGAGACGGATATTAGTGACTATTGGACTTATGAGCGTCTTCTTTTGCCCCAAAGTGGCCACAAATGTTTGTTTTCAAGCCCTTTGCACACTGGGGGAGGTTTCTTTTCACACGCAAAGCGAACGTTACAGGGCTGAAAGGTTTTTTGCACCACAAATAAATGCGTCGTCCAATCATAAGAACAGGTTGAAACAACAACACGGAGGCTTCACAGTCCCAACCGAGACGGCGAACGTTATTACTCGGGGCGGGCGATGTGATGCGGTTCTGATGTGATGCCAAGTAACACCGGACCAGAACCGCTTCAGATCAGAAGCAGCTTGCACTTTGTTGCTTTCGACTGTTTATTACTTGGTCACATGCATGTTAAAACACAGGACAGATTTTTGAAGGAAAAGAACAAAAACTGCAAATTAAATGTGCAAACATTTTATTTTTAATAAACAAAGTGCAAACTTTGTTTATTTGTGCAATTAACAATAAACTGAAGCACAAACTACGGTCAGCGGCTTCTGTGTCGGGGAGTGAACGCTGTCTGCCGTTTTATTCTTTAATGAAACACAGAAACTGATCCTTTCTTTAATGTTTATTTATTGACGCTAAAATCGATCTTTAAAATGAAACACATTTCCGTATCGATCCGCTCGGCTGTATTTATTACTCCTTTCAACCTCCACCAGATCCGCTCTTACCTTTCACAATAAAAGCCCGAGACGCAGAACATTTTCTTGTTTATTCGTCACGTCTGTGTAAAGGTGGATGTAGTGACGGAGACGAAATCAAGCATGTGTTTCAATGAGAATATTGTTAAATGAGGTTTTGGCGACATCGTTTCATAATTTGTTGATGCACTCTTTAACAGGATGCTTTGGACGAGTACAACAGGATTAAGAACATTAAGAAGGTACGTTTGATCTTTGTGGAGTCCAGATTCAGCACGCGTAACAGCTTCTGGTTATCTTTTACAACTCGTATAACTCATCCTCACGCCTCTTCTTCTTTTTCTTCCATCATAACTTCAGTCTCCAGACTATCAGGTGAAGAAGCGCAGGTGTAAATATCTGAAGGCCAAACTGAACCACATCAAGAAGAGGGTCAGCGACTACGACCGCAAGGCCTGAACGACTCGGGACGCAACGGACTAAATGAGCCTTTCCAGACAGCAGCAGGCCGGAGCGTCGCTGATCAAACACGAACCGTCTGTCAGAGCCGGTGAAACGCTGACGCGGTTGTTTCCTGTTTCCTCTCTCGTGTGATGTTTGTGTTGTGAGTGTCGCCTGCCAGAGACACTGTTGTATGTATATATTTCTGCCTCATGTTTTCTGAAATGGTCTCTTAGTGGAGTGACCACAAATCAAGACATAATCCCCGTTTGTTTTTAACAGCTCTTGTTACGATGACTCAACATGAGATGCTCATTTTTTAAATCTTTTTTTTTATCCTTTCTCAGCGATTATAAACTTGTAAATATGTGGGAAACATTTGAATGTTTTTAGCATGCGTGTTTCTTTATGGATGGTAGAACAGACGCTTACTGCGATGTACTTTTTACAATGAGGTGTGATAGCTTTTTATTGAAATAAATTCTTTTATTGAACATTTTTCTTGCTGTTCTTACGCAGTGTGAGGCGGATCACACAGACGCCTCGCTAGAAACCAGTCACACTTGACCGAGCCAATAACATTAAGCAAGAGGCGGGCTTTACTTCTTTACCACTGACTTCCTGTTTTGATGCCGGTAGATGTGGTAGGAACGACATGTTGGTTATTTTCCGTGACCATATCTGGACTGAGGAGGAGACGTAGAGACGGCGTACACGTCTCTGGTGTCGACCTGTCAATCAGCGTGTAGCCCCGCCCCTAAAGCATCCCCTGCTTTATGGTCTGTTAGAGACCTGTCAATCACAGTAGCCCCGCCCTAAAGCATCCCCTGCTTTATGGTCTGTGTGACTCTAAATGGACCATCATGTACTAAATGAACATCATGCTGTATTGAAGAAGACTTGAAACTAGAGATTGAGACATAAACTCATGTTTACAATGTTTACTGAGGGAATAAATCAAGAGAGAAGTAGAGTCATTTTCTATAGACTTCTATACAACCAGAGGAGTCGCCCCCTGGTGGCCACTAGAGAGAATGCAGCTTTAAGACATGAAGCTTTGGCTTCACTCTTAAGAACCGGAGTTTGCCGCCTGGTTGAAACGCGTCTCTGTGTGATCGGCCTCTAAGCGTTGTGGCTGATGTATATCTGAGACTCTTTGAACAAAAATCGAGTGTGAGAACGAGCCCTGTTGACGTTGAGTGAGTAGAAGTTTCACGTGATTAAAGCAGCTTTCAATTCCCCCCCCCCATCCTGGGGCCAAAAAGACATAACGCAAGTTTAGGGAAGTGTTACAAAACTGCACACTGATGCCACATGACTACGACCCACGGCACGCTGAAGCAGAGGAAGGTCCCTACATTGATCGGGATGCTTTGTTTTCTCATCTATCCTCTTTGGGTTCCCTCTTTTTAGGATTTCCTCACACTGACACTACTTCACACATGACACAACATTTCACGGCTAAAACGCACGGAACTCTGAATTTTCAAGCCGTGGTCTTGAACTGTTCGGTCTGCATCGAGTGTCTCCTCAGCAGCATCCTCCTGGTCATCTCTTTGGGGTGGCCAGGAGGAGCGGAGGGGAGGAAACTCCTCATCCCGGACTCTTTCTCACAGAAACCACCTCCAGCGCCGGAGCTGAGGTTGTACACATTGAGGATGGGGTTGTTGGTGGAGTTGAGGGCCAGAGGTGGCAGACATCTGGGCTTGGCCTGGGAGTTGTGATCCAACAGGAAGGCTCCAGATCCTCTGCGCTCGTACCCAGACAGCACCCTCCTGCTCGGGCCCGGCGTCGTCAGTGACTCCCTGGAGCCCAGTGTGCTGGAGCAGCGTAAAGGGGCCAGCCTCTTGCCCTCCGCCAGGTCTCTCGCTCTCTGCTGGGACTCCTCGGGCAGGTTGTGGACGTCTCGAGCGAGCTGCGGGTCGGAGCTGTAGATGTCCCCGAGCTTGCGCCTCTGGATTACGCTGTGAAGGCTCGACGAGGCCATGCTGTGGAGCGGAGTGCCGTGGTTTTTGCCACCGGAGGAAGAGGAGGCGAGCGAATCTGCTCCGAGGATTGCGGAGTGGAGGTTCGGGTGGGAGGCGGAGTGCGACGACAGGAGACCTGGTAAGGAGATCTTTTGTCCCACGTGTTCGGCACATTCATTCTTTACTTCTGCTCCTTCGTCCCTCGCCGATCTTCCTTCGTACCACCTGAAGCTGTCGCTTGTTGAATTTGCGCCGTCCAGTTTGGGGATTCTGAGAGCGAGGTCCTCAGTTTGGTTGAGGTCTTTGCTGTTTTCTGAAGACGAGGCTGCGTGAAGCTGCTGGCTGAGCAGAGACGCTGGGACCTTTAGCCAGGGCTCAGAGTTCAACCTCAGGAGGGGCTGCTGCAGGCCGTTGGGCACCGCTTGTCCGAGCCTTTGAAACCGGGGCGGGGAACAGGGATGGGAGCTTATGCCACTGGACTGGGCATTAAAGGAGAAGACAGTCTTTGGTGGACATAACGAAGAGGAGGTGCAGTGGGGGGAGGAGATGAGCTGGATCTCAGAGGGCGATGCGGGAGCTGCTGATGCCGTTATGTCCGTCCGATCAAGAGGACCAAGGGGAGGCAAGCCGAGGTACTGCTCGGCTTGCAGTTTCCCACATGGGAATTTGTCGGTGGCTATGATGATCACCTCCTTCCCCTTGGCCTTGCACGTGTCGAGCAACAGCTTTAGAACCTTCCAGTCTCCGGCCATGACAGCGTAGACCAGCGCGGACGTCCCGGACCGATCCTCCAGGCCGATGTCCGCCTCGCTAGCCAGGAGCAGAGATGCCACCTCGGGGCCGGCATGCTCCCGGCAGGCGTGCATCAGCGCCGAGCGGCCCTCCTTGTCCTGGATGTCGGGGTCCGCTCCTTTCTCCAGAAGAAACTGGACCAGCTTGTCCCGGCTGGCGCTCTGGGCGTCGGTGTGCTGGGTCCTGCAGGCCACCATCAGGGGCGTCTGGCCTTGGCCGTCGCTCTCGTTGATGTAGGCGCCTCCCTCCAGGAGCAGCCGCGTGAGGCGCAGGCGACGGAGGAAGACGGCTCTCAGCAAAGGGTTCCCTGAATCCATAGCTACCCCGGGACTACTGCCTTCGCCCTCCATCGCTCTCGCTCCCAGCTGGCGGCTTGTGGAGATGTAGAGCAGGTTTCTGTGGAAAATAACAAAACACTTTTAGAGAGACCCAAATCAACTTCTGATTCAAAAGTCCTGACTGCATTCTCAGGTCCAACACATCACACAACAGCGAACTCCCACTTTTATTATGTTTATCATTCATCATTTGATTCTTGTTGGATTCCTCCTCTTTTTTACTTCAGCCTCAAAGATGTGATGTAATAGACTTTAAGGTTCTTTCAATCACTTGCATGTCATGTGATGATAACTACTTATGTCAGACGATATAAATCGTTCCAAAAGTAATTGCGATAAACACCAATGTTGTCATTTTAAGACCATGTTATGCCACTGCTATAATGATGATATAATGAACCCTTTTATGAATATTCAAGCTCATGTCCAAAGTCAACAAAGTAAAGATGATGACGGCCATAAACATCGTATCATAGATAACGTAATTCTTGTGACAGGCCTACTTGACATTTCTCCGATCGTTCATAAATCATTTAAATGAGATGAAACGTTCTGCTGGAGCACATGGAGCAGATGACTCTGTGGCATCTTTCACATCTGAACCTAAAACGTACGTTTATCGCATCACCTTCCCTGATTTCATCGGAGTCATTATTCCGTCTGAGGATTCTGACATTTTCTTTAATTCTTTTATGTGATTCGTTGAATTTTTATTCATTTAATTCCTGTATTTCTATGTTTCTGTGTGATGTATTCTTTGCTCGCTTCCTTTGAAGCACTTTGTGTCATCGTTTTGTACCATAATTATGTTCAAATGATTCCTGGTATATGTGAAAAGCAGAACATGTGAAGTCCTTTATTTGTTCTTGCATATAGGATCCATTCAACAGCTCCTTTTCATGAGCTCGTGCTCCAGCACCAGCACCAGCAGGCTCTCTATCAGCCTTTGTGCTGTTTGTCCTTGCTTCCCTCTATTGGACCATGAGGCTGCGACCGATGTCTCAGACGGTAACATAACGTTTATTTGAGTATGAGTCACGGACCATGAAATTAAAATACATCGATTCACATTGTGTGTGTTTCTATAGAGTTATTCTTGATGCTTGTCATCGGAGCCACCGGGTCGGATTCTGGTGAAACCAGATGAACTCATGCAGGTTCACCAGAACCTCCTTCAGCTCAGACAAATTCATGGTACTTGTACTTTACTTGAGTATTTCTTGTAACCCTTGAATGCAGGTCTCTTGTAGTGAAGTATTTCAAACTATCTGAATACTTCTTCCACCCGTCGTGTATTTTTGTCTTGGCGGTCAAAGTTCTCGCGTGGCCAGTGAATCACAGTACATCTCAACATGAACTACATGAGGATTGAAAACAGTTTGGAGACATTCATGGTCCTCAGAGGATGAATCTTTTCCTCTAGCGCCACCAGCAGGTTGGCATTTGTAGTTTTTTAGGGAAAAGTCTGTTTCATTAGTTTGATTATTTGATTATTATTTTGTATTTATTTGTGTGGACACTAGGGGCGCTAAGCACCAGATGGAGCACTTGTTGGGTGAAAGGTAGCAGGCGTGTCAGGTGATGCACCAGGAAGTGAGAGGAGCAGTTTGTGTTTGTGTTTGAACTGGAAATGAAATCAACCTAAACGTGAATGTTGCCTGGACAGTTATTAATGGTGCATCAGAGACCTCATGTTGTCCTCGGGATGAATGGTATTAAGTTGTGTGACCCCAAATTACCATCATGAGGAAAGAATGTTCTCTGCTTAATGACCAAACACCTGCACTTTGTGTTTACTGCTAATTAGCAACTGTTAGCATGCTAACAGGCCAAACTAAGATGGTGAACATGGAAAACATGATACCTGCTGAACAACCACATGTTAGCGTGCTGGTGTTAGCGTTTAGCTCAAAGCACGTCAGGTGTAGCCTCAGAGCTGCTGGCACGGCCCGACCTGTAGGGTCAAACCATGACCTCAGATATCACCATGAAACTTCAGCGCTCGCATTTAGAGTGTTTATTGTGTTACAAGCTTCATGAAATGTTGTGTTAATATGTAAAGGAGGCGTTATGTAACGGTAACTTTTGGTGAATTTAGGAGAAATCTACAAACAGACAAAGTAGTAAAATAAATGTTTTATTTCCTCTCGTCTGAAAGAAGACGAGTTATGGAAGATTAATAGACCAAAATCTTAAAATGTTTTTGCCTGTATTGTCTCCCTTTTAAGTGAAACTAGTAATTCTACAAATAATAAAGAAACAAGTTTTATCAGCAAAGTATAAAGTAAAAGTACACACTACTCAGGCAAAATGGCCTTTCTCATAAAATATTACACCATTGAATAATCATTGCTGCATTAACGTGCAAACAGCATCTTACATATTTATCATATCTTAACCTGCAAAATAAATACAGCTGTCGGATTATAGCGTGGATATCATGGAGCAGCAGGAGGAGGCATTAATACCCAAATGAAGTACATTCATTCAGATTTTTGTTGAAATTTCTTTGGTCGTGATTTTTGGAAACGACAGACTGCAAACGTCACGCCTGGAATCAGCTTCACGTCCGTCTGTTCCAGCTCTGTGTGCAGCAACGACACACTTGTTCAGCTCCCCTATAATCCAGGTTCGAGTAGAAACAGAGCTGCGTTTTCTACTCTGCTCACCTGACGAGGGTGTCAACATCCTCAAACTGAAGCTTGAAGTCTGCACTTCTCCCTTATTGGTTTCCCGTCAAAGTGTTAATACTTACAGATGTCACTCCACACACACTGTGCTGCTCGTGTTGTCCAGCGTTTGGTTTCCATCCTGCCCGCAGATTGAGAATAGAAAGACTCCACTTCACCTGAACAGGCTTCGCTCAACACTCATCCTCTATAAGAGCCCTCTAACATCACTGTGTGTGTGTGTGTGTGTGTGTGTGTGTGTGTGTGTGTGTGTGTGTGTGGTGCACACGTCCGAGCTGTGCAACACAATCTCGAATAGATAAAATGCTGCAACTAAAGCTATTACCAACCAGATTCTGACAAAAGATGAAGTTTAGTTGATGATGAATGTTTTGCTGTGTGTGTGTGTGTGTGTGTGTGTGTGTGTGTGTGTGTGTGTGTGTGTGTGTGTGTGTGTGTGTGTGTGTGTGTGCACTACTTACCAACAACCTTCAGTCAGGATGAGTCCTCTCCTGCAGACATGTATGTTGCAGCGCTGACTCGATGTGTGTGTGTGTGTGAGGCAGGAAGTCAGAGGAGCTGCAGCAGCACTCGAGGTTTCTCCGCTCGCGTTTGCTCCTCAAAGTGTCCGAAGCTTGTCGTCAGGCAGGTGTAAGAAACGGTTAATCCATCACAGCACAGCAGCTCTGCAGAGTCACAGAGAGGCAGAGCAGGAAAGGTTGACGGGGATGAGAGCGATGAAGGTGAAGCACGATAGCAACCCGGCGCCGCAGAGCGTCTCACTCCTCTCCTCTGATCCACTGAAAGGCCTTCTTCTTTTAACTGAGAGACTCGAAGCTCTTCTTCTTCTTCTTCTTCTTCTTCTTCTCTTAATTACACAGAAAGGAAAACTGTTTTGTCCACCTTGCCAATGACATCTCCATGACAACCATCAAGGAGGCCAGATGACGGCACATGTTGAAGAACTCTTTGTGTGTGTGTGTGTGTGTGTGTGTGTGTGTGTGTGTGTGTGTGTGTGTGTGTGTGTGCGTGCATACATATACTCTGCATGAGATTTAATTATTGTGATATCAACATATAGGAGAATGTGATTTATTGATGAAATAAATAAGAATAGACATGAAAGAGAAACAGTTTGTTGCTTTAACATCAGAGCGCGAGGACATTTAGAGTTCTTGTGTAACTGCAGCAGTTAAAGGAAACTGGCGTCGTGATTTACAAAATCCTGCATGATTTGAAAAAAAACAAAAAATCAACAACAGTGTTCTTAGTGTCTTCTGCCCAGACGGATCACTAACCCAGCTGTTAATTGTCCAAACCTGTAGCCATAGAAACACTGACTTCACGATGCAGTTCATGAAGCCACCACCAGGTGTCAGCATCGAGCAATATGTCATATCACACCTGTAACGTAACCTTTAGTTCCAGACAGGGGTCCCGAATAAACAGGCAACTCTGTGTGTTTGAACGATAATAAGAGACTAAACCTGAGGTGGAACAAGTTAGACTTAAAAAAAAAAAAGTTTAAAATAACGGCGATATACTGTAAAAATTACAGAATTTGAGTTTTTTTACTGGTTCTTGTGTGTTTATCTGAATTAAATTAAAAGGGGCAGGATGAGATATTTATGAACATTTTTTATTTAATTAAAATTTAATTTTTTATATATATATTTATTTTTTAATATATTATTATTATTATTAGTAGTAAAGCAGCTCAAATGCAAGACAAACAGAACATTATAATTAGCAAGTTAGACAAAGTGAAAGGTTGTTGAAAAGCATCTGTTAGTTACAATTTTGATTAAACAGTAATAGAGAAAATATAGAAATAAATTTTTCTATTCAAACTTTACATTCAGATCAATTTGTTAAGTCTGTTGTTTTTGTGTTGCAGTAAAATCGTTTGAAGGGACTCTGGTGCTCAGAAACACTCCCACTTTTGTCCACAGGGGGCGCCAGAACCAACACTAAATGAAAGTTCTTTATTGTACCAAAAGTAAAAGTGCTCATCATGCTAAATAATGTATATTATATTACTGGATTATAATTATTGATGCATCAGTGTTTGAATCACTTTAATGTTGCAGCTGGTAAAAGCAGAACTCATTTGAATGACTTTAGATTTTGCTGGTAGTTTAATCAGTTCTAATATTATTATCTTAATATTTATTTTAGTCGTTTCAGAGGCCAGGTGTGTGAAGGTTGGTCTGGGTGAAGTTATGCTGTCTTACGTCCTGTCTTGTTACATATTCAGCTCATTCTGCTCTGATGGAAGCCAGCGCAGTGAACAGGAGACACCCACGGGGCTGCATGTTGAGCCTTCATGACTAACCGCCTGATTGCCCTCTTAGGGAGAGAACACACACTTTTATTTTTTATTTTGGAGATGATTTTTATATAGCCGCAAAAGAGAGAAGAGTTTCCCCCAAAACAGAGTCACCGTGTCTTTAAACACACGAACACAACATGAAACCCGTTATTTATTCAAGTATTAATGCAGAAACATGCAGTTTAATGTAACAATCTCGTGTTTTGCTGATTGTTTTGCTGATTCTTCTAATCTCAGCATTAAAGGGACAGTAGTGATGTTTAAAGTGTGGTTGTATGAGGTTCTTCTCCACAGTCAGTGTTTTACTATAGAGTACTGTACACAAAGTAATGTTCTGCTGAGGACGTATTTAACACAAATAAATAATCAATATCAGTTTAAGTGAACGCTGTATTTAGAATGTTTTCACCTCTTTACCTTGCGCTATATATATATATATACACATATACATACAAACAAACAAACAATACGACTCCAAAGGAAGTCGTATTGTCTCTCTTTGGTTGTTTTGCAACATTACAAACCATGTGGATGTGATCCGATGTTTGGTGGTTTATGTGCAGCGGACACACAGTGATAGTAATCCTCCATAATCCTCGGCAGATGAGAGTGCTGTTATTAAAGCCCCTTATGTTCCCACCGCAAGTCCAGCCACGCTATGGGAAGATGGGCCCCTGGACACAGAAAGGGCCCCCACCCCCACTAACAAGAGCCAAGAGCTCTCTCTCTCTTTGTATCTCTCTGTAGTCGTTTAGCGTCTCTGTAGTCGTTTAGCGTCTCTTTGTAGTCGTTTAGCGTCTCTGTAGTCGTTTAGCGTCTCTTTGTAGTCGTTTAGCGTCTCTTTGTAGTCGTTTAGCTTCTCTCTGTAGTCGTTTAGCGTCTCTGTAGTCGTTTAGCGTCTCTTTGTAGTCATTTAGCGTCTCTTTGTAGTCGTTTAGCGTCTCTTTGTCGTCGTTTAGCGTCTCTTTGTAGTCGTTTAGCGTCTCTTTGTAGTCGTTTAGCGTCTCTTTGTCGTCGTTTAGCGTCTCTTTGTAGTCATTTAGCGTCTCTCTGTAGTCGTTTAGCGTCTCTTTGTCGTCGTTTAGCGTCTCTCTGTAGTCGTTTAGCGTCTCTGTAGTCGTTTAGCGTCTCTTTGTAGTCGTTTAGCGTCTCTTTGTCGTCGTTTAGCGTCTCTCTGTAGTCGTTTAGCGTCTCTGTAGTCGTTTAGCGTCTCTTTGTAGTCGTTTAGCGTCTCTTTGTAGTCGTTTAGCGTCTCTTTGTCGTCGTTTAGCGTCTCTTTGTAGTCGTTTAGCGTCTCTTTGTAGTCGTTTAGCGTCTCTTTGTAGTCGTTTAGCTTCTCTCTGTAGTCGTTTAGCGTCTCTTTGTCGTCGTTTAGCGTCTCTTTGTAGTCGTTTAGCGTCTCTTTGTCGTCGTTTAGCATCTCTTTGTAGTCATTTAGCGTCTCTCTGTAGTCGTTTAGCGTCTCTTTGTCGTCGTTTAGCGTCTCTTTGTAGTCATTTAGCGTCTCTCTGTAGTCGTTTAGCGTCTCTTTGTAGTCGTTTAGCGTCTCTTTGTAGTCGTTTAGCTTCTCTCTGTAGTCGTTTAGCGTCTCTTTGTCGTCGTTTAGCGTCTCTTTGTAGTCGTTTAGCGTCTCTTTGTCGTCGTTTAGCGTCTCTTTGTCGTCGTTTAGCGTCTCTCTGTAGTCGTTTAGCGTCTCTGTAGTCGTTTAGCGTCTCTTTGTAGTCGTTTAGCGTCTCTTTGTAGTCGTTTAGCGTCTCTTTGTCGTCGTTTAGCGTCTCTTTGTAGTCGTTTAGCGTCTCTTTGTAGTCGTTTAGCGTCTCTTTGTAGTCGTTTAGCTTCTCTCTGTAGTCGTTTAGCGTCTCTTTGTCGTCGTTTAGCGTCTCTTTGTAGTCGTTTAGCGTCTCTTTGTCGTCGTTTAGCATCTCTTTGTAGTCATTTAGCGTCTCTCTGTAGTCGTTTAGCGTCTCTTTGTCGTCGTTTAGCGTCTCTTTGTAGTCATTTAGCGTCTCTCTGTAGTCGTTTAGCGTCTCTTTGTAGTCGTTTAGCGTCTCTTTGTAGTCGTTTAGCTTCTCTCTGTAGTCGTTTAGCGTCTCTTTGTCGTCGTTTAGCGTCTCTTTGTAGTCGTTTAGCGTCTCTTTGTAGTCGTTTAGCGTCTCTTTGTAGTCGTTTAGCGTCTCTTTGTCGTCGTTTAGCGTCTCTTTGTGGTTGTTTTGCATTTCTGTTTGGTAGTTTATCTTCTCTCTTTTTTTGCGCTCTTTTCCTAAATCGAACTAAGTACAAGTAAGTATGTAAACCGAACTTCCTTTGAAGCCGAGGACGTTTATTTTGAAAACCTTGGATTTATACTTTAGAGTAAATGTACGTAGTCACTGCAGACTTCATCAGTAAACTGATACTAAGAACAGATTGGAATTGACATTGTGTCTTTTGATGGTGTGATTCATGTTATCTGTTACACGATGTCCACAACCTCAATGTGTGTGTGTGTGTGTGTGTGTGTGTAAACCCCCCCCCCCCCCCCCATTCTCCCAAAGGCTAACTCTGTGGCGGCTTAGCTTAAAAACACACAAATATATACACACACACACACACACACATAACATCTGGCTCATTTACACACACACACACACACACACACACACACACACACACACACACACACACACACACACACACACACACACACATAACATCTGGCTCATTTACACACACACACACACACACACACACACACACACACACACACACACACACACACACACACACACACACAATCTACTAAAGCACTACAACATCTGCTTGTGCGTTCAGGCTGGATGACAGTTTCTCTCTGAAGCATGTCACCAGTTTACAGAAATAGAAACTTCTGTTTCTGTCCGCCTTTCATGTGTGTGTGTGTGTGTGTGTGTGTGTGTGTGTGTGTGTGTGTGTGTGTGTGTGTGTGTGTGAGAGAAAGCATGTCTGCAACAGTACCATCATTTGTCTAAAATAATAGTTGGTTAAAAACAATATTTACGTTATTTTAAATGTCAATCATAAAGATGAATGTATTGATTTCAGAGGGAAAGTAACGTTGATGCATCTTAATGATCCTAAATGTTTTGAGGTATTTGTACATCAATATGTACTTTGAAAGAGCAGCTGCTGTGTGTACTGCAAGTTTTAAAAAAAGCACAGCTACTGTGAAATCACCCCTAAACGTTTGGCACGCCGTCACGCGCTACATGCGCACCTGCGCTCTGAAGGGCGTTCCCGGGCGCGTGTGCGCTCCTCCTTGCCAAGCGCAAGCCAGGCAGACGGCAGCGCGCGACGGACGGGCTGCAGCGACCTGTCTCTTTAAGTTGGTGTCAAAGCCGATTACCGCTGATCTCCGTCGTGATTCTGTTTTCACCGTCTGGTCTCTTTGCGTCTGTTTCGGTTTTCTGCGCTGCAGCGCGCGACGGAACGCTCGTAACGGCACAACTCCTGAGATAAAGTCGGGAGCATGGAGGCGTCGTGAGGTGTCTCCCGTAGCTCTGCGTGACGTGGAAAGCCCCCGTGTAACGTGTGCTGGGAGCTCGAGAAGGTGATGTGCGCCACGCGCCGCGGACTCTCCAACTTTTTCCACCATAAGCCCGGATTAGTTCCCGTGAAACCTCCCGGGAGATGTGATGTGATGCCTCGGGTTACCGTTTGAAGTTGAAGCACCGAAACAAAACCGACACAAAAAAAGATTAAAATGCAGAAGGGCGTGCGGTACAACGAGGGCCACGCGCTCTATCTGTCAGTGGTCGCGCGTAAAGAGGGCTCCAAGCGCGGCTTCCTGAGCAAGAAGACCACGGAGAACAGCCGCTGGACCGAGAAGTTCTTCGCCCTCCACCAGAACGTGCTCTTCTACTTCGAGAACGACCAGAGCGCGAGGCCCTCCGGGATATACCTGCTGGAGGGGTGCACGTGCGAGCGTGCACCTGCGCCCAAGGTCTCCGCCATCAGCAAGGAGCCCCTGGAGAAACAGCAGGTGAGTCCCTGAACTGTTCCGGGAGCAGTGAGACCCATGAGACCAGTTAACGAGGCTGCTGTTGGACATGTTGTGTTTTCCTTTCTTGGGGCTTTATTAGACTGAGAGCTTATGCTCTATTTTAAGCATCACTCTTTGTATGTTGTCCTTTTTTAAACTCTCTGTACTCAACATTAATAGTGTTATTATCTTTTTAGCACAAACTCAGCTGTAACTCTGACTTAATTTAGTAATTTTAACAAAGAATGAAGCTACAAGAATCCTAAAAACAACAAACTGAAACATGTTCCTTTAATAATAAAGTGAAAGTAGACTCATACAGCAGAATCATAATGTAAGAAATACAACTATTATGTCTGTTTATATGTAAAGTGACATGTTGTGCCTGCAGTATGACTTCATTCATCACTGAAAATATGAAGAATTCAAGTTAAACATGTCATAATGCAGACTTGCATGAGAGTCGCATCATGGTCTCAGCTTGTCTCTATTTGATATAGAAATCAACTTAACTTGCTGCATTCATGATAATTAATATTCGTATCAAAATAAGATTTCAAAATTTGACTTATTTTGGCAATTTTGTGTCGACTGGCCAAACAAGTAATATCGAGTTCATCAGTCTTCTCCTCCAGAACATTCAGGAACGTTTTTCACACCTTGTTGCTGCAGCTTTACGGCTCTTAAACATCTGGATCCTGAACATCTGGATCGCCCCCTGGTGGCCGGCTGTTACTTTAGGAAGCGCTTGAGTTGTTGCTGAGCGCAGCATTTTATACGTCAACATCGCAGTCGATCAAGTTGGTTTAACTGGAGGCCAAAGTCATGATGGCGATCACTGCTGGACACGTCGTTCATGTCTTCGGTCTTTTCTCGTTACTTTTTAAAGTTCTAAAAACAGCACGCGATCCATCGGGATGTTCATGACTCTGATAACTTTCCAAAGATCTCCGGTCTCTCCACACTTCCTCCAGCATGAAGCCGCTTCTGAACCTTTCGATAGTTAAACTATCACTAGAGTTCTGAAATATCTCTTTTTTAAATCAGAGAAGAGTTTATACCTTCTTCGTGTCTTCTCATATAAATGACCACTTCATCCTCCATGTTTTGTTCAAACTGACAGACAAACTTCTCACGTCTATACTTTGCAGGAGAAGATATTAACGTCCCATCATCATTCTATCCTGATGTGCTAACAATGAGCAGAATGAAGAGCCTGTTGCTGTTGATGATTTCACTGTAAACTCATCTTATGAAAACATTTGTTGTGTGAAGCTCATTTGAGATGAGCCATGTTCCTGTTTTCTTTATTGCTGCCGTCGAGTCTGAAGATGTTTCATCATCAGCAGCCTGATGAGTGGACGAGTCACTGAAACACTGCATCCTTCATGTTCCACTTTATTTCAGTGTTTAATACAAACTGGATTCAATCTGTCACACCTTCTCATCGATACGCAGGTAATCACAAGCTGTGCCTCCTGTTGCTTTGTTACAAAAAGAATCGGGAGAAGAAGCTTTCACCAAAAACCAACCGACGTAACAACATCTGTGACTTCACCTCCAGGCTGAATATGCATAAATACCATCGCGTTGAAGAACTCGTTCCTGAAGTACAGAGTGAATGTTTGTGTAACAGATCAGCTGTGATCCATGTTGTCAGAGGACGCAGAGGACACAGAGGACACCACTGTCATCTGTTGATAACTAAAATAATGAATGATATTAATGAGGAAAAATATTTCAAAAAAGTAAATAATTTGCTAAAAATAAGTAAATAAATCATGATAATAATAATGTGAAGTAAGTTAAATGACAACATGAATAATTCTGATAATATTAAGGTAAAACATAACTAACTCGGAGCACATTTTGAATTGGAGACATTGTAACATGTTGGGAACATCGAGACGAAAGTAACAGAAGTGAGGACGAGCCGTCCTTTGATCTGCTGAAGCAGCTGAAGCAGCTGAAGCAGCTTTCTGTCGGAGCAACAACACATCAACGCACTCCGCTGCAACTGATGACTCGGCTCATTTGATGTCCACTCTCTTCACAGATGCCTCATTAATTATTCAATCGTAACTGCTGCTCGTAATACTGTTGTTCATTCACGTGCCTTTGATCCGCACATTGATCTCAATGTAATGAAACGCTTCCTCTCAAAGTTCCTTCTTCCGTTTCATTTGCACCTGAACTTTACCTGCTTTATTCTTTAAGAGCGAGTTAGAGGAACTGTTAGTTATCGAAGCAAGTAGAAGTTTAATACGTAAAAAGAAACAAAACCCAAAACAGTGAAGTTGAACTACTTCATAACTGATGGTCAAACACTGAAATATTTTGTGTTGATCTAGTTTTACTTATTTCGTTCCAATTCCACTTTGCAAGTTACAAAACCAGTTTTTTAGAGTTTAAGAATTTAGATTAAAGAATCAAATGTTAAAATAAACAATATTTAAGTTGCTCAAATAAAACTACAAAACATCTGTAGTTGCTCCTTTGAATTGGTTTCGTAAGGATCGGTCGGGAGTCACAGTTCTGTATTCTAATGCTATAGAATCAGTGCACAGTCGAGGAAGAAGTACTTCCATGTTTAGTCACTGGAGTAAAAGCAACAATACACTTTAAAAGTCCGACATTTCAAATTCTAGTGGAGTAAAAGTACACAAGTGTTTCAAGAGAGAGAGAGAGAGAGAATTGTATGTATGTATGTATGTATGTATGTATGTATGTATGTATGTATGTATGTATGTATGTATGTATGTATGTATATATATATATATATATATATATATATATATATATATATATATATATATATGTGTTATATATATATATATATATATATATATATATATATATATATATATATATATATATATATATATATATATATATATATATATATATATATATATATATATATATATATGTATATGTGTAAATATATATATATATATATATATATATATATATATATATATATATATATATGTGTAATATATATATATATATATATATATATATATATATATGTGTAATATATATATATATATATATATATATATATATATGTGTAATATATATATATATATATATATATATATATATATGTGTAATATATATATATATATGTGTAATATATATATATATATATATATATGTAATATATATATATATGTGTAATATATATGTATATATATATGTGTAATATGTGTAATATATATATATATGTGTAATATATATATATATATATATGTGTAATATATATATATATATATGTGTTATATATATGTGTAATATATATATATATATATATATATATATATATATATATATATATATATATTTTAACCATTAGTCCATGTGGACTGTGCACTTGTGTGTGCAAGACACAATGAATAACTTTAATACACAGAAATGTGTCTGTTATCACAGCAGTTTCTATGTGGTTGCTCACAGCTGAACACCATGTTTAACATCCATCTTCATGCGATTAGTCTCAGATGAGTTAAACAGGAACAGCGAGTGAGGATCTGATTCACTGGAAACATTGGAAGCCGAGCTGAAGGCTCACGTAACTCATGGAACGACTCTGATGTGGCAGCGATGGCGTCGCTGAGAAGAAACTCAAAACGTTTGTTAAAATCTGCTATTCAAGGACTGACAACGCTGTAAAACGAACGAAACAGAAACACAACAAAAGTACTTGTTAGATTCAGTGAAACATCAGGCTGGTTTGGCTTGAAATAAGTATGTTTGTTAAGCTATTTAAGACACTGACAGCGGCCTCCTTTAGCTCCGTCTTTGGTCTCCACCACCTCCTCCACCATCCGTCTCTTCAGCTGCTGAACGCTCCCATTGGTTAGAGCAACTTTAATTTAAAATATTATCCAAATATTCAGAATTGTTGTCTGGAGTTTAGAAGTCTGTTAATTTAAAACTAAAGTTAACTGAATTGGTGCTTTTATTTTGAAGGGTCGGGCTGCATGTGTAATCTGTATTTATTTTAGCTTTATGCTAATGCTGCTGCCCACTATAGACAAAGACTGTGATGATGTTTAAGAAAGGGAATTAGATTTGAAGAAGGATGAGAAGTATTTTCAGATTATTTGCACGTTTGTCAGCTTTGCAGTTGTATAAATAAAAAGCAAAGATTGGAAGTGTTGAATGGCGTTAGATTGAGTGTTCGAGCAGCTCTGCTGTCTGTGTTGACATGTGGCGGTGCTCTGGCTGCTGTCACTGTCTGAACACCAACACAACCGCACACAGACTCCATCACGCTGGTGCCTGAGCAGCGCGGCCTTTAACCGCATGGATCTCTGGTTTACTACGACATGCAAGCAACGAGCCACTGTGACTCCTGGGAGAGAGTCAGGTGTCCCGAAGCCTGGAGGACGTTTAAAATCCTGTGTTTGTTTCTGCGTCAGTGACTTTGTTAACATTGTCTTTAGAATAAGCCGTTCCTTTCTGAACGACCTGAAGCTCACTGGAAACATGGAGGGCTTCCTCGTGTGCAGAACAGGAGAAGATCGTAAACTAGACTTAAAGTCCTCAACCAACGATGCGTCCGTCTGCCTCCTCAGCACCACGTCCACTGGTTTCACAATTGAATCATTTATTGTATCATACACAATTCAAAACAGCTGTTCACTGTGGTTTATATCAAACACATTTTTAATGCATTTGTGGACATTTTACAAGACTTTTTTAGATATTCTTCACACATCGTCCACGCATTTTTTCACACATTTCTGGGAGATTTTTGAAACCTTTTCATGTATTTCAGGCACATTTTTTCAATTTTTTCCCCCAAACATTTTCCACATATTTTTCACGCAGTTTTGGGAGATTTTCAATGCAATTTCCGAACGTTTCACAAATATTTTTTGCAAATTTCACGCTCATTGTTTTCGTGATGCGGAGTCTGGAACACTGAGCTGAGACGTTTGTGTCTGTGCACGGCAGACAGATGAGCTGATGATGTTTGTGACTGGACGGAGTGATGCTGAGTGCAGCTTAAAGCTCCCTCTGTCCCTCCGTCTGTCTGTCTGTCCCTCTGTCTGTCCCTCTGTCTGTCCCTCTGTCCGTCCCTCTGTCTGTCCCTCTGTCTGTCTGTCCGTCCCTCTGTCTGTCCCTCTGTCTGTCTGTCTGTCCCTCTGTCTGTCTGTCTGTCTGTCTGTCTGTCCCTCTGTCTGTCCGTCCCTCTGTCTGTCTGTCCCTCTGTCTGTCTGTCCCTCTGTCTGTCTGTCCGTCCCTCTGTCTGTCCGTCCCTCTGTCTGTCTGTCCCTCTGTCTGTCCCTCTGTCTGTCTGTCCCTATGTCCGTCCCTCTGTCTGTCTGTCTGTCCCTCTGTCTGTCCCTCTGTCTGTCTGTCCCTATGTCCGTCCCTCTGTCTGTCTGTCCCTCTGTCTGTCTGTCCCTCTGTCTGTCTGTCCCTATGTCCGTCCCTCTGTCTGTCCGTCCCTCTGTCTGTCCCTCTGTCTGTCTGTCTGTCCCTCTGTCTGTCCGTCCCTCTGTCTGTCTGTCCCTCTGTCTGTCTGTCCCTCTGTCTGTCTGTCCCTATGTCCGTCCCTCTGTCTGTCCGTCCCTCTGTCTGTCCCTCTGTCTGTCTGTCTGTCCCTCTGTCTGTCCGTCCCTCTGTCTGTCCCTCTGTCTGCCTCTCATTGTTATCCTGCAGCTTAAAGCAGGCTTGTGGCCGTGGAAGCTGCATTAGCAATGTGAGGAGCAGAACGAGCCCTGATGGTTATGTAAACCCACACACACACACACACACACACACACACACACACACACACACAGAAACAAGCCCTTAAGCCTCTCTCTGGTCCACGTCTCTCAGCGCTGATCGTTGCATCGTTACTCTACATTACTTTCTGCCTCAGAGTCTGATCTGCGGTCGGATGTGATGATGGAGTGTCAGAGATGCAGCTCCGGCCGGAGGATCGGACTCGTGCATCAACACATTCACATTCACACGCATGTCGATTCTGAACAACGTGTAACCTGATTCAAAGCGCTGGAGTATCGTTGGGTTAGCAGGGTGGCAACAAACGGGAAGGAAGGTTTAAAATGACTGAATGAGGCGAAATATCATCAGCCACAGCTGACGAACGGATGAACACATGATCGTAGTTCTGCATCATATTCAAACTTTGACTGTTTCACTGAACACTGAGGTTTGTGCTGCAGATATCTCCATCAGTGCTTATCAAATATACAACACGTGTCTTCTGTCTCGCAGACGTCTAGAAATCTGACTTCAGTTTAGTTTACGATTCCACCAGACAGAAGTCAGATGTTTGTCATTTCTGACCCGAAACTGATTTTTTGTGCCTTAAAATTGACAAAATGTTGATATTTGAGTGTGAGCTTGTGCTCCTGTGATTACTTCACATTTGGGTTGCAGCGTTGCTCAACGTTCTCTTTCTCTGTTTTACTGAACAAAGACTCGTCGCTGAATGAGGCCGTTGATCGGCTGGAGGAGATCAGACGCTGATGTGTAGACGCAGGAAGATCTACGTTATCCTCTCGGTCATAACTCATCATCATCATTTCATAGAGCTGCAGCACCTCCTGATCAGTTCGACGTTTTCCTGAATCAAATCTCATATTTGTTATAACTCTTTGATTTTCAGTTGCGTATAGAAACCGTTCTCGTCGGCCTCCAAGTCTCCCGAGCAGCGTAATCCTCTGCAGTTAATCATAAAGTAGCCCGATAATCAGACGAAAGCTGCATTCAGTCCGGATTAACATCCACGGGGGAGGTGAGGAATGAATTATTCGCTGTGCTCGGCGGTAATTTAACAGAGCAAGCGGATGATGCAGAGTTGAACGGGACGCAGTTGACGTGAGTTTGAGTTTAACATCACACTCCCTGTAGAGTCATCGCCCCGTCACACGGTGAACATTCATACGTCAGACAACACTTCCCCAGGCTGTCATGAGAAACACACGTCTGCTTCTCGAGAATAGAAACAGACGCTACAGAACCTGGTGACACGATGTCAACAAATATAAAGTCAAATATGTTGACATGAACCATGTCAAATTCAGAATAGTGTCATGTGCAGTAGGAGTGTGCGTGCACGCATAGGTCTGGAAACGTCTTCACGTGGAACGTCAGCTGACGGGAACATGGCATCTGTGTGGCTTGTTGTCACTGAGCAGCTTGGATAACAACAGTTATGCGCGTCTTCATCTGTGCACGGGCAAAACCTGCAGGGATCGAGTTCCTGCAGCGTTGGAATGCATTACTGTTGAGACGGGAAGCTGCGATCATAAGAACGCCTGATTGAAATGTTTAAATGCACTTAGCGCTGGAATAGTATCAGTTCTGACTGCCAGAGTGCTGCGCCTCCTCACTTTGTGTTCTGAGCACTGTTTAAGCTGATGTCCATGTGCACTGATGAACCCTGTGAGTCACTGCTTGTGGTTTTGTTGAATGACTTCTGGAGACTGGAAGTGTCATTACTCATGACTGGAAGTTAAAGAGACGATGGATCAAAGTCCAATAACTCCAAAACTCTGCTGCTAAGTTTGTCCTCGTCTCTTGATTTACATCAGATGTGATGGTGTTGATGAAATGTTCGACGAATAAAGAAAACATTGTGTGTAAAGAGGTGAAATCCCTCTGATTTATGGTTCTATTAATACTGGTCATGATTACGTCCCTGCTTTCCAAAAAAATAGTTTGACTTGATCAAAATATCACAAATATAGAGAAATTAAAAACCTACAGTATATTGTAGTCAGGAGACAACCTCCGGTTCTGTCGAGAGAAGTCAAAGCTTCATGTGTTAAAGCTGCATTCTCTCTAGTGGCCACCAGGGGGCGACTCCTCTGGTTGTATAGAAGTCTATAGAAAATGACTCTACTTCTCTCTTGATTTATTCCCTCAGTAAACATTGTAAACATGAGTTTATGTCTCAATCTCTAGTTTCAAGTCTTCTTCAATACAGCATGATGTTCATTTAGTACATGATGGTCCATTTAGAGTCACACAGACCATAAAGCAGGGGATGCTTTAGGGCGGGGCTACTGTGATTGACAGGTCTCTACCAGAGACGTACACGGCGTCGCTACGTCTCCTCCTCAGTCCACATATGGTCACTTCCTGTTCACTGGTTGCAAAAACAAACATGGCGAAGTCGCCGGACTAGAGGCTTCTTGTGTCCTGTACGGTCTGTGGTTCTGACCTCATGTCCAGACGTACAGGGAGCACCGGAGGACCCGTGGTACCGGTTTGCTGTGAATTGGTGCTCCGTCTGTTTTCTCCACCACAGCACTACTTCCTGGTGATTTTTGGCCACGATGGACAGAAACCGTTGGAGCTGCGGACGGAGGAAGAGTCGGACTGCAACGAGTGGGTGGATTGCATCCAGCAGGCCAGGTACGGAGTCCTTTTCCTAAAGTACTGTACTTCAGTCCAAGTCTGAGGTACTTGTACTTTGCTTGATTATTATGCTACTTTATACTTCCACTGCGCTTCTTTTCAGTTGGACATGTTGTGCTTGTAACTCCTCTGCGACAGGGACGGGTGTGGATGGCGGCGTTGTGTGTTTTCGTTGTCCGTCTGTCCGGCTCTTTGTCGTGAGCGAGATATCTCCGGAACACCTGAAGGGAATTTATTCAAATCTGGACTTCAACATTCACTGATTAATAACTTAGTGTGTGAAGGCCACTTTGACCTCACGAAAAACATGTTTTTGGCCGTAACTTGAAATGTGCACTCGGTAGATTAGAGAGATTAGCCGTGGACAGACACACACCAACGACCGATTACAGAACTGGCAATTTTTCACAAATATTCTGTTCTTGCTAGCGTTATGCTAATCAAGATTTATGTAAATATAGACATTGATTTCGGGCCCATGCTGTGGCTGGATTGCTAAAAGGATCTATGAGCAGACTAGAAGTACTTCCTGTTGCCAAGTCGTATTCAAGGCCCGTCCTATTGCCTGGAGCAGTGAACAGCGTTTCCATTGCATAAGAAGCTCAGAGGATGCTACTGATTGCTCCAGGTGTTAGAAACCCTCAGCGTTACCAGGGAAAGTAAATGTTTTGAAAAACTTTGGATTTTTGTTGCAAAGTGCATTAAAATACAAATGAATAGTCTTTTTTTATTGTAGCAAGTGACAATGGTATAAGTGAAATCGTGAATAAGTACAATATTCGCTCCCTTTCAGTTACTCCGACATCATCATCGAGCGTGAGATCCTGATGCAGAAGTACATCCACCTGGTCCAGATCATGGAGACGGAGAAGATCGCAGCCAATCAGCTCCGCACTCAGCTGGAGGAGCAGGACACCGAGATCGAGAGGCTCAAAGCCGAGGTATGCATGAGCGCGTGCAAACGCACATGCATGCGCTCAGAGATGCAGATCAAAGCATGCAAAGGCCTCTGGCCCTCTGGCATGATGGGAAAACACTTGTGTTTGGAGCGCTTGTGTGTGTTGAATGAAAGCACAGCAGGGCTCCAGCGTTACTTCCTCATCATGCAACGAGATGGTTGCTGTTTTCAAACCTCTGAGGTGGTTCCATTCATATTTGAACCTCTGTGTCGGTATGTTGTGGCAGATCGTCGTGGTGAACAGAACCAAGGAGAGGATGCTGCCTTACCAGAACAACCAAGAGGAGGAAGACCCCGACATCAAGAAGATCAAGAAGGTGCAAAGCTTCATGCGCGGCTGGCTGTGCCGGAGGAAGTGGAAGATCATCGTCCAGGACTACATCAGCTCGCCGCACGCCGAGAGCATGAGGAAGAGGAACCAGATCGTCTTCAACATGGTAGAGGCGGAGACGGAGTACGTCCACCAGCTCTCCATCCTGGTCAACTGCTTCCTGCGGCCTCTCCGCATGGCGGCCAGCTCCAAGAAGCCGCCCATCAGCCACGATGACGTCAGCACCGTGTTCCTCAACAGGTCTCTCCTCTTATTGTATTTTGGATAAAGATTTTTTTTATCGTCTAGTTTGTAGTTAACAGTAAGAATGTCTCTCCCTCTCCAGCGAGACCATCATGTTCCTGCACGAGATCTTCCATCAGGGTCTCCAAGCTCGGATCGCCAACTGGCCCACGCTAGTCCTGGGTGAGTCCTGCTTCATGTGCTAAAGCTGCATTCTCTCTAGTGGCCGCCAGGGGGCGACTCCTCTGGTTGTATAGAAGTCTATAGAAAATGACTCTACTTCTCTCTTGATTTATTCCCTCAGTAAACATTGTAAACATGAGTTTATGTCTCAATCTAACTGGTGAACTGTCACTACGCGACCTTTTATCTCACGTTCAGTGTATCTGTTGTGTTTTCTTTGCTCGCTCACCAGCCGACCTGTTCGACATCCTGCTGCCGATGCTGAACATCTACCAGGAGTTTGTTCGTAACCACCAGTACAGTCTGCAGGTTCTGGCCAACTGTAAGCAGAACCGAGACTTTGACAAGCTGCTGAAGCAGTACGAGTCCAACGCAGCGTGTGAGGGACGGATGCTGGAGACGTTCCTCACGTACCCCATGTTCCAGGTAGTACACCCACCCAAGTACTCACTCTACTCCATCTCAGAGGTACATGTTGTACTTTTTACTGTACTACATCTCAGAGGTACATGTTGTACTTTTTACTGTACTACATCTCAGCGGTACATGTTGTACTTTTTACTGTACTACATCTCAGAGGTACATATAGTACTTTTTACTGTACTACATCTCAGAGGTACATATTGTATTTCTTACTCTACTACATCAGTACTTTGACTTGTAGTATTCAAGTCAATTTTCGGAAACTTTTATGACAGTAAAGTTTTGAACACAGAACTTTTACTTGTAGGGGAGTATTTTCACAGTGGTTTTAGTACTTTCAATGAAGTACTTCTGTGACGTCTCATGTTTACCTGCCTGTAAATGAGCCTTCTTGCTGATGAATCCTGTATTTTATATTGAGGCTCATTCACGTGATCTGTCCCTGTAAAACAAAGCGGTGTTTAAGAAGTATTGTTGTGTATTTCAGATTCCTCGGTACATCATCACTCTTCACGAGCTGCTGGCTCACACACCTCATGAGCACGTGGAGCGCAACAGTCTGCAGTTCGCCAAATCCAAACTGGAGGAGCTGTCGAAGTGAGTGTGAGCACATTTCTCAGACGTGTGGTCATAGATGGCGATGATGATGATGATGATTGTTGGCGTTGTCAGGATGATGCACGATGAGGTGAGCGACACCGAGAACATCAGGAAGAACCTGGCCATCGAGAGGATGATCGTAGAGGGCTGTGACATCCTGTTGGACACCAGTCAGACCTTCGTCAGACAAGGTGCGCTCCCTCTGAAACACCTGCTGCCCAATCACATTCAGACTCATCTGTCTTTACCAAATATCCTCTAGTCAGCTAAAAATACAAATTGGCACTTAGCCATTAAATGATGAATAACAGTACAAAGACAACAAAACAACTCAAACTACTAAAAAAAAGACCATTAAAAAGAGACGCTGGCCATTTGGTGCACTGGGAGACATCCCAAATAATCCAAGAAGGGTTGCCACATCTTATCAAATGTTTTATTTGAGTTTTTATTAAGTTATTTTCTGTAAAGGTATAAAACTATGAGAGAGAGAGAGAGAGAGAGAGAGAGAGAGAGAGAGAGAGAGAGAGAGAGAGAGAGAGAGAGAGAGAGAGAGAGAGAGAGAGAGAGAGAGAGAGAGAGAGAGAGAGAGAGAGAGAGAGAGAGAGAGAGAGAGAGAGAGAGAGCTTCATCGTTGGCTATTTAAGGTTCAATTCAGTAAAGTTAACCAATAAACGAGTCACGCCACAAATACCTGATCGTGTGTCACATGCCAAAACCGGCGAGTACCTCGAGAGCTTCGTGGTGTCAGCCGAGCCATGTTGGGTAAGATGACACCGTCAGAGACTGGCTTTGAAAGACAGTAATTGCTTGTCAATTAACAGAGATTTTGCACCGTTTCCCCCCCGACACTGAACAGGCTCCCTCATCCAGCTGCCGTCCAGCAGCGAGCGGGGGATGCTCAGCAAGGTCCGCCTGGGCTCCCTCTCCCTGAGGAAGGAAGGAGAGCGACAGTGTTTCCTCTTCACCAAGCACCTCCTCATCTGCACACGAACATCTGGAGGGAAGCTTCATCTGCTGAAGGTTCGGCCTCAACCTGTCCACAGATACGTTTTATCCAAATGCATTCTGAAACGGGTGAAATGACTTCATAGCCGGGGAGCATTTAGAAACTCATCAGATGTTGTTTTCACCTCTTTGTCCTCCAACAGCAGGGAGGCACGTTGTCTCTGATGGAGTGCACTCTCATCGAAGAACTAGAAGCCAGTGATGAGGACTGTGAGTATCTTCTGAACGTAATCATTGGGGAGTTACGGTTCAGTTTGTGCAGAAGTCTGTGAGAAAATGACTCTACTTCTCTCTTGATTTATTCCCTCAGTAAACATTGTAAACATGAGTTTATGTCTCAATCTCTAGTTTCAAGTCTTCTTCAATACAGCATGATGTTCATTTAGTACATGATGGTCCATTTAGAGCAGGGGTGTCAAACATACGGCCCGCGGGCCGGTTCCGGCCCGCCACGTCATTTTATGTGGCCCGCGAATCCCCCAGCAAAAAAAAAAAAAAAAAGATTTTTTTTTTTTTTTTACAAAAATTAAAAGTTAGATGTGAAAATAAAAATATCCCCATGGTTGAAATTATGAGATGAGCCATTTGCGCCGCCGGTCTCGCCGGGGGCTATTTTGTGTTCATTCGCACTGGACGCACCGGAGAGGGGGCGGGGCTTATCGCCCTGAAAGCCGTTCAACTGTCCGCCATTAACCATGGCAAAAAGAACCTCTATTTCTGCTTAGTAGGTGTTGTGGAAGTCACAGATATCCCGGGAAACTAAACTAAATATGTTAGGAGTAGTTACATTTACACCGTCTTACATTTACAACCGGCCCTTTGAGGGCGACCGTGATGCTGATGTGGCCCCAGAGTGAAGATGAGTTTGACACCCCAGATTTAGAGTCACACACGTATTGTTACACCTGGTTTTCACGTCTCTTTGCCGAACGTCAACATTGGCTGTTAACTGATGAGCGTGGATCGCCTGTTCACACTCGCAGACAACGCAGCAGGTCAAGGCTTCAACCACCTGGAGTTCAAGATCGTGGTGGAGCCTCCGGACAGTCAGTCCTTCTCTGTCGTCCTATTGGCTCCTTCTCGCCAGGAAAAGGCTGCCTGGACCAGCGACATCAGCCAGGTGGGCCTGATGTTTCGTAAAGCTGTTAGAGATCTCTCTGAGATTAAAGAGGACTGAGAAGTGTCACCGGCTCTCTCGTTTCAGTGCATTGATAATATCCGATGTAACGGCCTGATGACCAGCGTGTTTGAGGAGAACTCCAAAGTTTCTGTGCCGCACATGATCAAGTAAGAAGCCAGGATATCTGATGGTCTGAGAAAGTGTTACATTGTAGCAGTGGAGATGATGTCGGTTGATCATGTTGTCTCATCGTCATATACTGTTTATAACATATACGGCAACATCGTCAGCATACGGTTACAAGTTAACTGCAACGTGACTGAATATTGACGAAGATGTTCCTGCAAACAAACAGAAATCAGAAACTGTTTATTGCTGAATATGTTTGCACGGACAAGGAACGTGACTTTGTGATGAGTGTGTAACAACAACCGCAGAGCAGTAGTGTGAAGACATTCAAAATAAAACATTTACAATAGGATCTGAAACAAAAGCAAAAAATATTAGAAAATGTGAAAAATTGCTGTTATTAAATTGTCTGTTTAATAAGTGACATAGAATGTGTTTTTATAGTGTAATAACTGAAACTGTACATATACTACTATGCATTCAAATATAGTGCATCTTTATTAAGTGTTATGACTATTTAAAGGACACCTCTGATATTTTATATCCTTCCTCTCGAGGAGATTTGGGTAAGAAAAATGTCAGCCAAACTACTGACATTAATTATTATTTACTGTATTATTTAATCTGTTCAGGAGCAGCAACTACGATCATACTTTAGGGATAATTCTGTTAATATTCAATATGTTTCTTAGTGTCAATAAATCCTGTGTGAAGACCAAAACTAATAACCGTAAACATGTTCACTTACAAGTATTGTGAGTATCACAGCCTCTCATAGAGCTCACGAGAGCACCAACTGTGGATTCATCTGCTGAAAATAGTACCAAACAATCGGACTATTTCCTCCTTTTTGTTTGATTTAGAAACGACAGTGACCAGCTGTTCCAGGAAACTTTAAATATTAGTATTAAGAGACCGATTAATGCATTGTTGGTTTACCCTTTTCTTTGTTCTGGTTCTTTGAGATCCGACGCCCGACTGCATAAGGACGACGTCGACATTTGCTTCAGCAAGACGCTCAACTCCTGCAAGGTGCCTCAGATCCGGTACGCCAGCGTGGAGCGCCTGCTGGAGCGGCTGACGGACCTGCGCTTCCTCTCCATCGACTTCCTCAACACCTTCCTGCACACGTACAGGATCTTCACCACGGCGGCCGTGGTCATCGACAAGCTGGCCGACATCTACAAGAAGCCGTTTACCTCCATACCGGTCAGGTACGAGTCGAGAAGTTCTGACCGAGCTACAATGCAACTGAGTACAAGTACACAAGTACTGTACTTGAGTACAAGTACACAAGTACTGTAACTGAGTACACATTTCAGGTGCTGGTGATTTACTTTAGTTTAGACACTTTATACTTCAATTCTACCAAATCTGACAGCTTTAACGTTAGTTGGTTTACAAATTAAGATTTTTACACACAATGTATTGATAATAATGTTAATGTATAAGTAATAATGTTAATTTATCAGTAATGTTAATAACGTTATTATTACGTTACGTTGTTATAATGTTGTTATCTCCTTCAAACTACTGGATTTATTCTAGTTCATCACCAAAACTACATTTTACAGATGACATGTGAACGCATCATGATAACATTATAATGAACCTTCAGCCAGTCCTCATGTTCACTGAGCAGAGCCTGAAGGCATAGTGCTGCTAACGTTACTAGCTCTCCTCCTGTTGGTTAGCCGTTAGCGGTGCTGCTAACGTTACTAGCTCTCCTCCTGTTGGTTAGCCGTTAGCGGTGCTGCTAACGTTACTAGCTCTCCTCCTGTTGGTTAGCCGTTAGCGGTGCTGCTAACGTTACTAGCTCTCCTCTGATTGGTTGTTTACAATGAAACATGATCAGAGACTAGAAACACAAGTTCTACTGAGTCAGTAAAACTTTATTTACTCTCTGATGGTTAACGGTAAATTGTGTCATTGATCCACGTTTCACATGCGTGCCGAACCTCGATGGGGGGGGGGGGGTCTGCACGGATCACAGGTCCACAACGGTCCATTACACCACTAATGTTAACGTCTCTTAGTTAAATGTTCTATCACCTGTAGTGTCTCATCTTAATGTGTTTTCAAGTGTTCTTCCCTCTCGTCTCATGAAACATTCACTCCATCTTTCCATCTCCATGTGTTCTTCCTTTCTTCATCCTCCTCCTCCTCCTCCTCACTGTCCCAGGGTCGAGCAACATTCATGTGATCGTCTGTCCATCATGTCCCTCTGTCCTGACTACAGTCTGAAGATCACACAGCTTGCTCTGGATCAGTCCAAGTAAATACAAAAGTAAAGCGTTAGAGTTTAGTCAGCTGATCAGAGATATATCTACACATCAACTCTCCTTCTTCTTCCTCTTCTTCTTCCTCTCAGGTCTCTGGAGCTCTTCTTCGCCACCAACCAGGGCTCGTGGGGGACGGACCCCCTGAACAACAAATCCCCGAGGTTGGGCCGCAAGTTCTCCTCCCCTCCGCCTCTCACCATCCCCTCCCGCACCTCCTCCCCCGTCCACTGCCGCAAGCTCTCGCTCAGTTCCCCCGTCGGTGGGAAAGCCGGAGCCCTGGACCTCTCCGCCAGCCCCACCTGCTCCGCAGCCAGCTCCCCCACCTCCAGCCACAGCCCCTCCATCCCCTCTCCTTCGCCCACCTCCACCAGGCCTCCCTGCTCTGGCTTTTCCCCCCCGCCGCTCACCGTCTCCACCAAGGCCCCCCTGGACCTCAGCCGTGGTCCCGGCTCCCCGGAGCCGAGCCCGGCTGCCGGGGAGGACGTCAGCGGGGAGCTGCCTCGCATCGACGCCTTCTGTGGGAAGCTGAGGCGCAGCATCCGCAGGGGTGTGTACAGCCGGAGCACAACAGCAAATCATTTTATAAAGCAGTCGGGGAGCTCTCGCTCCACCAAGTCCTGCATGATTCATTTTATTTGCTGATATCGTACTTGAATCCGACATAAACGGGTCACCGTTACCCAACGGAGGCGTAGTCGTGCCGTCGGATCACCATCTGACTCCAGCCGACAGCGTGTTCACGATAAACACAGCGGCGGAGCGGCGGGTCAGGAAGTCTCTGGAGAGAGAACGAGGAGACGAACAAAAACAAGCTCTTATTGAAGCGGCGAGCCAGAGAGCGCTCCAACAGCACCGCCGCTCAAGACCCACAAGACCAGAGCTGCACACTCACGCTCTCTCACAGCTTATAGTGCAGATTGTTTGTCCAGATGAAGTATTTTGAGTATCTTTTGTAACAGATACACGTGGTGTGTTTTTACTTTACAGGCGGCGCTTTATGGCAGATTTAGGGACGTTGATTATCAAAATATATTGAATCTAAATGAACGTGCACCTGAACGGTTTCTCCAGAGAACCAGTCTCCGTGTAGTCCTGATCCTCTATGAACCAGTCTCCGTGTAGTCCTGATCCTCTATGAACCAGTCTCCGTGTAGTCCTGATCCTCTATGAACCAGTCTCAGTGTAGTCCTGATCCTCTATGAACCAGTCTCAGTGTAGTCCTGATCCTCCATCAGTAGAGAGCATCAGAGAGAAGATGGTCTGTTTCTATAGAGTTATTCTTGATGCTCGTCATCGGAGCCACCGAGTCGGATTCTGGTGAAACCAGATGAACTCATGCAGGTTCACCAGAACCTCCTTCAGCTCAGACTCCAGCAGAGACCGGTCCACCGTGGACAGACCCAGATCCTCCAGCAGAGACTGGTCCACCGTGGACAGACCCAGATCCTCCAGCAGAGACCGGTCCACCGTGGACAGACCCAGATCCTCCAGCAGAGACCGGTCCACCGCGGACAGACCCAGATCCTCCAGCAGAGACCGGTCCACCGTGGACAGACCCAGATCCTCCAGCAGAGACCGGTCCAGACCCGGATCCGGAGGGAGGAGGAGAGCTCAGCTCCTGGCAGCAGCAGCAGCGTCTCCTCCTCCTCCTGCAGGAGCAGAGCTTCTCCTCTCTGCTGGAGACCCAGGACATATTGCTGGACCTGCTGGAGGGAAGAGAGGCACGGGAGAACCAGAACCAGGACTGAGAGGGTCAGACTGTTGGATCCTGCTGCAGTAAAATGAGAGGTTTTTTAAAGAGTCTGGTGCTTAGAAACACTACCACTTATGTCCACAGGGGGCGACAGAACCAACACATAATGAAAGTTCCTTGTAGTGACTCCATGCAGGACTAGTGGAGTCTTTTCACAGTGGGTGTATTAGTAGACAGAAATCTTCTTGCGTCACGCTGCAGATGTTTGACGTGTCCTTTCTCTCTAACAGCTGTCCTGGAGACAGTTTCTCTGGACAAGTTCTTCCCTGAATCACCAGCCAGCAGCGAGCCGGGCGACGTGTCTCCCTGCCGCTCACCGTCCACGCCGAGGCATCTCCGCTACAGACAGTCGGGAGGTAGGACATGCTACGAACACACTCAGAAGTACACGTTTGGATATTTGTATATACATATTTGTAATGTCTCTGGTTCCTCGCAGGCTCACCGGCGGAGAACTCTCGCTGCACGATGTCGCCGGCTTCATCGTTTGCGATCGCCACCGCTGCCGCCGGGCACAGCAGCTCCCAGAGTGAGTACGGCAAGTCAGGAAGGTCAAAAGACTCAGGACGTAAGGGAGGGGAGGACAAGTACTCAGTTAATGCTACTTTATACTTCTGCTCCACTACATCCCGGAGGTACCTATTGTACTTTCTACTGTACTACACCTCAGAGGTAGATGTGTACTTCTACTTTACGTGTATTAAATCATAAATGCAGGACGTTTACTTGTAACAGAGTATTTCTACATTGTGGTATTACTACTTTTACGAAAGTAAAACTTAAGACTTCACTTTAAATATACACTTGACACTTTAATAACGGACTTATTTTAAGATACTCTTCATTTATTTGTTTGTCATATTCTAATGTAAATGACACATTGTTGTTTTTTAAATATGTCTTATGCTGTTGTTGTGCAAACGTACTTCTCAATAAACCGTTCCTGATTTAACGTTGTTGTCTTCATCTTAAATCATTTTTCTTTCAGGTTTTACTAATTCTGACAAAGTCTGTGACAAAGAATTCATCATCCGGAGAGCTGCGACCAACCGAGTGCTCAACGTGCTGCGACACTGGGTCTCCAAGCACTCGCAGGTGAGTCCCACCTCTTCCACCATGTCAGACCTGATCAGCTGGATCACTTCCAGAGGAGCCGGAGTCCACCTGAAGGACTCTGTCGTCTCTCTCTGGCTCGTTTTCTCCCACCAGGAAGCACGAAGGAAGGTCAGCCTCCCCCCCGGGGGACGGGGGGGACGGAGACGGAAGGACTGTTGTTTTCTTTTAATATTATTTCAGTACCTGGATGTCTGTGGCCTGAAACGTTTATTGTTTTATATTTTGGTCCTGTTGATCTGTGGCGGGTGTCAGAGTCTGGAGGAGACAAACAACCACAAATATCAAGTTAGTTTGATGACAAAATCATTGATTTTAGTCTTTTAAGGGAAATAAAAAGCTTTATTTAAAATCAGGAAGAGCTTTATCGTCCTGCAAGTAAAATACAGGTACGTCGGTTTTGCCTATAAAAGCAATAAATTAATTTCTGCTAGTTTTTCCCTCCAATTCTTTCTTCCATGGGACCAGTTTATGAAACGTGTTAGAAATGTACTTATTCTGTGTAATAATATTTTTTATTGTCGCTTCCATACATTGATACCTTTTATTAAATGTGCAAGCCCAGTTCGTGGCACAGGGATGTTTTCTTTAATGTTTTAAGTGTTGTAATGTTTGGCTGATGTAAATGCCCACTAGAGGGCGCCCTTCTCATGTCTACAGACACACCGACATCAATTTGATGTAAAACTATTTTAGGAATACTCTGCATAGTTGTGATGAAGGAAATCTTTTTTAATTCCATGCAACTTGTCTTTAAATCACCCTGCCCTGGATTTGAATGGGACGGAACGTGGTGACTCATGGAGCTGAATGTGTGTTGGTGTTGGTCCATCAGGACTTTGACATGAACGGCGAGCTGAAGACGGCCGTGATCGGTCTGTTGGAAGACGTGCTGCGAGATCCAGACCTGCTGCCCCAAGAGAGGAAAGCAACGGCCAACATACTGAGGTACAGTCAGGGGGGGGGCGGGAAGAGTACAGTCAAGAGTACAAGAAGTACCTCTGAGAGGTAGTACAGTCAAGAGTACAACATGTACCTCTGAGGTGTAGTACAGTCAAGAGTACAACATGTACCTCTGAGGTGTAGTACAGTCAAGAGTACAACATGTACCTCTGAGGTGTAGTACAGTGAAAAGTACAATATGTACCTCTGAGAGGTAGTACAGTCAAGAGTACAAGAAGTACCTCTGAGGTGTAGTACAGTGAAAAGTACAATATGTACCTCTGAGAGGTAGTACAGTAAAGAGTACAACATGTACCTCTGAGGTGTAGTACAGTAAAGAGTACAACATGTACCTCTGAGATGTAGTACAGTAAAAAGTACAATAGATACCTCTGAGATGTAGTACAGTAAAAAGTACAATAGATACCTCTGAGATGTAGTACAGTGAAAAGTACAATAGTTACTCCAGTAGTACTATGCACACATGTAACGCTCTGTTGTTCTCTTCAGTGCCCTTTCTCAAGAAGAACTGGACGACGCTCAGCTGAAGATAGAGGACATATTACAGATGGTCAGTATTACCACCTAGTAGTACCACGAAGTACTTCCATTCATTTCTCCCGAGTGCGATTTTTAAGCGGTTGTTTAAATAATTCGTCTCCAGAGAAGCTGTCCCCTCCTCCACTTCATCGTGGTAAGAGACATGTTACTCCCACGACAGTAGTTACTGTGTCTGGTGGTGAAGTCACAGTCATAGCTTCCAAGTATGAGGAACGTAGTTAGTGTACAAGTACTCTAGTTCTTCAAATCAGATTTAATTACATGTGTTCAAACGATGTCCTGCTCCACTCCCGTTTCCAGGCGGAGAGTCCGAAAGCCGAGTGTTTCGAGTCTCTCTCAGCGATGGAGCTGGCCGAGCAGATCACACTGCTGGACCACCTCGTGTTCCGCAGTATTCTCTACGAGTGAGTACTACATGCAGAACAATGTTCACCTCGTGTTTAGGAGTATTCTCTAGAGTGAGTACTACATGCAGCACAATGTTCACCTCGTGTTCCGCAGTATTCTCTACGAGTGAGTACTACATGCAGTACAATGTTCACCTCGTGTTCCGCAGTATTCTCTACGAGTGAGTACTACATGCAGCACAATGTTCACCTCGTGTTCCGCAGTATTCTCTAGAGTGAGTACTACATGCAGCACAATGTTCACCTCGTGTTCCGCAGTATTCTCTACGAGTGAGTACTACATGCAGTACAATGTTCACCTCGTGTTCCGCAGTATTCTCTAGAGTGAGTACTACATGCAGCACAATGTTCACCTCGTGTTCCGCAGTATTCTCTACGAGTGAGTACTACATGCAGTACAATGTTCACCTCGTGTTCCGCAGTATTCTCTAGAGTGAGTACTACATGCAGTACAATGTTCACCTCGTGTTCCGCAGTATTCTCTAGAGTGAGTACTACATGCAGTACAATGTTCACCTCGTGTTCCGCAGTATTCTCTAGAGTGAGTACTTCATGCAGTACAATGTTCACCTCGTGTTCCGCAGTATTCTCTAGAGTGAGTACTACATGCAGTACAATGTTCACCTCGTGTTCCGCAGTATTCTCTAGAGTGAGTACTACATGCAGTACAATGTTCACCTCGTGTTCCGCAGTATTCTCTAGAGTGAGTACTACATGCAGTACAATGTTCACCTCGTGTTCCGCAGTATTCTCTAGAGTGAGTACTACATGCAGCACAATGTTCACCTCGTGTTCCGCATATAACGAGTGTTTGCAGCGCCCGGCTCCGATGAACGCTGTAGTTTTGGCGATTGTTTAAAAACGTCTTGCTTTTAGGAGCAGGAAGTAGAAATACACAAACCTGAAGGTTCCTCTGCACCTCAGTGGACTGAGGACCGGATGGTTTGTGCTCCTGCAGAGAGTTCCTCGGGCAGGGCTGGATGAAAGTGGACAAGACGGAGAGGACTCCGTACATCATGAAGACCAGCCAGCACTTCAACGACGTAAGACCACGTTCTCCATCTTCTCATACTAAGTACACGCTAATATGTATTCTTTATATATATATATATATATATATATATCCACGTGATTGTGAACCAGGAAGTATAACGAGCGACGGACGCGGTGCTGAGGACTTTCACCCGGTCAGCGTGAACCTGAAGAACGTTTCTTTATTCATGATAGTTGATTAAAAAATGTTTTCAAGCAAAAACAATCCAGATTTTAATGTTTACAGATGTGTTAAAATCGATAAAAGGGTAAAAATCAATGAGTCAAATAATAATCAGCAGATTAATTGACAGAAAGTAATAATTAGTTGCAGCTCTGCATCAAATCGTCGTTATAATGTTTGCTTTGGAGCATTATACCGAGAATCTTTGTCAACCTTGTTCATATCAAACGAGGGTAGAATAAACATTAAAAACATAGAAGTAGTGATACTTCGTTGTAATGTTTCCACTCTCATTGAAACAAACCAGGATGGAACATGACACGAATCCCCACAGCAGCACTGCACTGAATGGTGCCGGTAACTCGTGCACTGATGAAGTGAGTGCAGAGTGTTTGCTGAATGTTTCCCTCAGATGAGTAACCTGGTGGCGTCTCAGATCATGACCCACACCGACGTGGGCTCCAGGGCCGGCTCCATAGAGAAGTGGCTGGCGGTGGCCGACATCTGCCGCTGCCTCAACAACTACAACGGCGTGCTGGAGATCACCTCCGCGCTCAACCGCAGCGCCATCTTCAGGCTGAAGAAGACGTGGGCCAAAGTCTGCAAGCAGGTCTGAGTTCACTCAACGAGCTGGAGCTGCTCTCTGCACAACACGTTTGTGATTCTTTGTGGTTTTCTGTTAGACGAAGGCTCTGATGGACCGGCTGCAGAAGACGGTGTCATCAGAAGGAAGGTTCAAGAATCTCAGAGAGACGCTGAAGAAGTAAATACTGCTCGTTACCAGTCAAAGTAAATCCTTGAAGGCTGATCTGACGTCTGTTCTCTGTGTGTGTGTGTGTGTGTGTGTGTGTGTGTGTGTGTGTGTGCGTGTGCATGTGCGTGCAGCTGTAACCCTCCATGTGTCCCGTACCTGGGCATGTACCTCACTGACCTGGCTTTCATCGAGGAGGCGACGCCCAACTTCACGGAGGAGGGCCTGGTGAACTTCTCCAAGATGAGGATGGTTAGACATTTCATTCCCCTGATCACCTTCTTACTCAATGGACTGTTTAAACCACCCCCATGAACAGAAGCCCCCCCCAAAACCAACAACAACACAAAGTCAACCTCCAGCTCACGGTCAGTGGACTAAGTTGTAAACTGTCTCTGCGCTCTCAGATCTCTCACATCATCCGCGAGATCCGTCAGTTCCAGCAAGCGCCGTACAGGATGGAGCACCAGCCCAAGGTGCGTTATCGAGCAACGTGAAAGTCGAGGTGTGTGCAGCGATTCGTATTAACACCAAGCGTTGTGTCCGTCCTGTCCCGACCCCCTCCAGGTGACGCAGTTCCTCCTGGAGAAGACGCTGGTGATGGATGAGGACACGCTCTATGAGCTCTCGTTAAAGATCGAGCCCCGAGTGCCGCCTGGATAACGGCTTCATTTCACACACAAACATATTTTACAGTATCAATCGTGGATCAACACAACTTGAGATTCTCTCTTAATTCATAAAGCAGGGGTTGTTTCATGAAACACCGCCAGTTATTGTGCTTCGGAAACTCAGGAGACGATGTGCCTTGTTGTACGAATATCCAATGTGCAGATGTCTTCATCAGAACGAACGGCATAACCTGCGGATGACATCGTAGAGCTGTGACTGGAGAGACGTTATGTTGGCTACGAAGCGCCGCACGAGAAAGCATCACGTTGTACATACCGAACAATATGCCTCTCGTCTCACACGCCAACATCGTCAGGTAGCTTTTACTGTGATCACTGCCGGATTAACCTGCTCCGTTCTTGGTCTCCACCAACTCCAGAGGGAAATATGTCTTTAGCTGCTAAATGCTTCACTTTCTTCACCAGCTGTTCTTTAACTGAGGCTGTTTGCTGCACACAGCAGGTCTCTACAGCTCTTAGTGCTTAAAACCACAGACTGAACACAAGAAATGCTCATAGTCGTCGTGGCGTCACCTGTTGGTTTGTGTTCTGCCGTTTTGACGCCTCGAGTTCGGCGATTTCACCGTCGCCATCTTGGATTATGGCCGTTGCCATGTTGTTGTTTTTTTTGCAACCAATAAACAGGAAGTGACCACATCTGGACTGAGGAGGAGACGTAGAGACGCCGTATACGTCTCTGGTAGAGACCTGTCAATCACCGTAGCCCCGCCCTAAAGCATCCCCTGCTTTATGGTCTGTGTGACTCTAAATGGACCATCATGTACTAAATGAACATCATGCTGAGTCATTTTCTATAGACTTCTATACAACCTGACTTCTCGGACGGCTGCTTAACACATTTCTGTCGCTAGAAACGCGGTCGATGAGAGCGGGAAGAATCAAATCAGTCGATTTGTGGGATGTAAAAGCAAAACGCTGAACTGAAAGGTGCTCGGCTGGCTTTCTTACTTCGAGCGACACCTTCTATATTATTCATGGTCATTGGACCCTTTGTTAATATAAAAGATATTGAGAACTGCATGAATCAATATTTTCACAATAAGAATTCATACTTTTTCCGTATTTAGCAGCTAAAGAAGCGAATATTTCCTTCAGGAGTTGGTAGAGACCAAAAACGGATCTAAAAGAGACTTAAAAAGACTTCCATCTGTCGTAAACACGACTCTGGATTCATCGTGAAATGTACAAATGTAATGAGGTTTTAAAAACTAGACGTGAACCGTCTTCAACACAGAAGGTCGATCAGTGAAGTGTCTCCCTCGCCTGCATCACGTCTGCTGATACTGAGCTTGAGTCCCACAGTCGGCAGCAGCCGGGGCCCTCGGCGGGTGGGCGGGGTCCTCGGCGGGGCCCTCGGCGGGTGGGCGGGGTCCTCGGCGGGTGGGCGGGGCCCTCGGCGGGTGGGCGGGTCCGGGGGAAGCTGCCCGCTTGTCCCGGTTGGTAGTCGAGCCTTGTGTACGACGTCTTCGTGTCCAGACTCGCTGGGTTTCCTGAGCAGCTGGAGTACAGTCACACTGTTCGATCGACGTTGATCTCCGGGCTCGTCCGTCTCTCGCTGACGTTGATGCTCACAGGAGCAGTTTCATATCTCTGCTCAGCTGTTTACGAAAGGTTCATCTTGTTGTTATTGGGTTGGCATGTTACTGCAAACAGTCTTTGTAGTTTACACACATTCCAAATCTGAAAACGTGCTTTTATTCACTTGCTTGACGATCAAAATGTTTGTTTGATTTTGTACATTTTTGGATAATGATTCTCTTTTTGAAGAGCGTCGGCCTGAAAGCTTTGTTCCATGATACAACGGTTACATTTCTGTTGTCACGATTATTATTAGTTCCTTGTCAATGTGATCTCTTAATCATATGTTGAACCTTGTTGGCTGTAGTAGTGGAATATAAATATCGTTGCACTGTTCATTGTGTCGGCGGACGAAACGTGTTCCCAGCACGATGTCCCTTCTGTTCTTCACATCACTGTTATCCATTCAGTTGACTGTTTCTGAGTTTTATTAGGTTTATTCATTTATTTTGGCACATTCCTGATGTCGGGATCTTAAATGCGTTCGTATATAAAACCCTTGCTTTCTTACATTTCTGTTCTATTGTCCCGTGCGTCTCTCTGTGTACTGTACAGACATTTACACAATAAAAGCAAAACATTTGAATTATTATGTAGTTGAAAATAGTTTTTATGGTGGTTAGAGGAACTAAAGAAAAGAACCAGTGAACAGGAAGTGACGTAGAGACGCCGTACACGTCTCTGGTGTTGACCTGTCAATCACAGTAGCCCCGCCCTAAAGCATCCCCTGCTTTATGGTCTGTGTGACTCTAAATGGACCATCATGTACTAAATGAACATCATGCTGTATTGAAGAAGACTTGAAACTAGAGATTGAGACATAAACTCATGTTTACAATGTTTACTGAGGGAATAAATCAAGAGAGAAGTAGAGTCATTTTCTATAGACTTCTATACAACCAGAGGAGTCGCCCCCTGGTGGACACTAGAGAGAATGCAGCTTTAACACGTGAAGCATCGGCTTCACTCTTCAGAACCGGAGGTTGCTGCCTGGTCGGGAAATGTTCTTCAGTTGTTCGTGTCTCCTATAATCTTGTATTGTTTTGTACTTAAATTGTAGTTTTTTCTGTGCGACTTGCAGTTTCTTTAATTATTTCTTTATCTGCTTTTGTTGTCATCTTTATTATGCATTGTCAACTTGGTGAATACGTTTTCCTTTATTTCTATTTGCACACTGAAGTTGCTGCGTCTAACTCTCAGGGTCAGAGTGTGTGTGTGTGTGTGTGTGTGTGTGTGTGTGTGTGTGTGTGTGTGTGTGTGTGTGTGTGTGTGTGTAATATCAAGGTTGAACTGGACGGTGCCATCGGACCCGTGATGTCATAGTTAATCGTGGCTCCACATGATCGTCTGTGCTGATGGAGCTCATTGGTGTGTTCTCTAAACTTGTGATTGGCCTCCAGCGTTTTAATCCCACCTGAGGGGGCGGAGCTCCCTGAGAGACGAGAGTGAAAAGCTCTTTAACCGGAGACCATCAGCAAGAAGGCAGAGCAGCTCCTCTTCAGGTACGGTACCTTCTTCTTCCTCCTCCTCCTCCTCCTCCTCCTCCTCCTCCTCCTGCAGAACGCCTCCGTCAGCTTCATGCAGCTCTGTTTGTAAAATAAAAACTGTTTAAAAGTTGATACGTCATCTTGAATTTAGATCTGTTTGCATGCTTTTGACGTTTATAGATAATCTGAGTCGGTTTAACATTTCTGTGCACTTCTCAAAATAGGCAAAGTGGATGTGATGATGTCATCAAACGTATGATATTAATACTGCAAAGAGTGACAACGTGATTTATGAATTTAGACCAAAAGAGTTTTTGCAGTAAAGAAAGTAAAAATGTCTGAGCCGCTTCTTTTTGTGCACTTTGCATGAAAAAGAATAAATGTATATTTCACATCTTTCCACAAGATGTTTCACTTTAAGTTGGTGGTGGTTCCCTCTGCTGTGTCCTCTAGAGGACGAAGCTGCTCTTACGTCCTCTCGTCGTCCCCCAGAGTTGAAAGGTCACAGTGATCCCAGGTCTGTGTAATCCTGATCCTACGACCACATGATCCTCCAGCGTCAGTCGGCACTGACCTGGAGGGTTGTCAGACCCCCCCCCCTGGTGTCCGTCCCTCTGTCCTGCTGACGGGGCCTCGTGAGGGGGTCCAGGTCTTGTGACCAGTTCAGAATGTCAGCCGGTGTCGAGAGCCCAGAGACGGCTTGTTTCCTGGCAGCACAGCTAACCCTCCAATGATCTATAAATAAATAATGTTGCCGCCGACACTACCCCCCCAGACGGAGAGGGAAGTGGAGTCGGTGGGACAAAGTCAGCGGATTAAAAAGAATCCTGTTGCCCCTCAGACATCGGTGCAGAGGTCGTCGGCCATCTTTCCTCTGACGCGGATTAACAGTCGTCCTCACAGCGTCCCTCTATATTAAGACACATGTCTCATACTCACTGAAGGACAAGCTAGAACATGACCTTTCACTGAGACCGTTCAGTTCAGGTGTTGCATTCAAGATTTGGAATCCGTATTAAAAGAAATGTAACATGTACCTAACTGGCTTTTAAAGACTTCCTGATCCGTCTTAAGTCCCACTTTTCCTCCCGTGAGCTTAAGACGGACGTCTTTGGGGAACCGTCCATTACTGAAGCATTAGTGCACGTTTGAAACCCGCCGTCCTGCGGGTCGCGAACTCAGCGGGTCGTGGACTCTCTGGGTCGCGATCTCAGCGGGTCGTGGACTCTGCGATAATGCCAAGACCCTGAGAGCATCTGCTGCGGCCCCTACCTGCTCTAAGCGTGTGTGTGTGTGTGTGTGTGTGTGTGTGTGTGTGGTGGGTGGGGGGGGTCGTCAAAGCAGACAGTGATTAACATCGTAGATGCAGTTCAGACATTTTATTTGGAGCGTTAAATAAAAGTGGTCTGAAACGCTGCTGAGCTGTAATAGCCTCCTTCATTCTGCCTCTCCGCTCATTTAAAGATCATCGCCGTCGACACAGTTTGATTTGAGTCAACGGAACAAATTCACAACTAAAAAACTAAAAACTTTATATGAAAGATTCACTTCCCAGAGATCCTCACACCCTCATCCGTTATTCCTCCCTCCAGCTTCTCTTTTGCTGCCGAGGTACCAACCGTCTCTAAGATGGCGAACTCGTTCACGCGCCTGATCTCCGGACGCACCGCGGCCATGGCGTTGGCCAGATTGGGAGCAGGAACGATGGTGACCGGCTTCCTGCTGAGCGAACACGGCTCGCTGGCTGCTGAGGCGAGGACGAAGCTCTACCCGCCCAGGTGACACGCACTCACCATCGTCATCAACTCATCATATTTAGTTCTGAGCACCAACATGTATCTGAAGTTCTCAGTCTGCAGAATGATCCATTTCAGAATAATCTCGTATTATTGTTGTATCATCACTATTGTATATTATTGTATTTGCTGCTGGGTATCTTCACCTACAATAATACATCATAATCTAGCAGTTGATTATATATTTTGTATTAATTATCTTGATTTGTAAAATAACGAAAGCGTTAAAATAAATGTAGTGGACGATAAAAAACAGAAGTTTGAACACGTTGATGTTAACTCAGGGAAGTAGATAAAACAGGTGAATGAACTCGACTCGTTCCTCCTCTTCCTCTCCTGCAGCTCCGACTTCCCCGACCTGAGGAAACACAGCAACTGCATGGCGGCGGCTCTGACTCCGGCCATTTATGCCAAACTGAGGGACAAGCTCACCCCCAACAACTGGAGCCTGGACCAGAGCATCCAAACCGGAGTGGACAACCCGGGACACCCTTTCATCAAGACGGTGGGCTGTGTGGCTGGAGATGAGGAGAGCTACGAGGTGAGATGCACCTTTTGTTCACGGGTGTAATTCCCACTGGGGTCTGAAGCTACAAACCAAACCGCTGACTCTGCGCTCTGTTCCAGGTGTTTGCTGAACTCTTGGACCCCATCATCAAAGACCGGCACAACGGCTACGACCCCAAAACCATGAAGCACCCCACTGACCTGGACGCCTCCAAGGTGCTTACACACCCAACCACCAACGCATGATCCCTCATCCACCTCTTCCTCCGTCTGTCAAACAACATCCACCTCTTCCTCCGTCTTTGAAACAACATCCACCTCTTCCTCCGTCTTTGAAACAACATCCACCTCTTCCTCCGTCTGTCAAACAACATCCACCTCTTCCTCCGTCTTTCAAACAACATCCACCTCTTCCTCCGTCTTTGAAACAACATCCACCTCTTCCTCCGTCTGTCAAACAACATCCACCTCTTCCTCCGTCTTTCAAACAACATCCACCTCTTCCTCCGTCTGTCAAACAACATCCACCTCTTCCTCCGTCTGTCAAACAACATCCACCTCTTCCTCCGTCTTTGAAACAACATCCACCTCTTCCTCCGTCTTTGAAACAACATCCACCTCTTCCTCCGTCTTTGAAACAACATCCACCTCTTCCTCCGTCTTTCAAACATCATCCACCTCTTCCTCCGTCTGTCAAACAACATCCACCTCTTCCTCCGTCTTTGAAACAACATCCACCTCTTCCTCCGTCTGTCAAACAACATCCACCTCTTCCTCCGTCTGTCAAACAACATCCACCTCTTCCTCCGTCTTTCAAACAACATCCACCTCTTCCTCCGTCTTTCAAACAACATCCACCTCTTCCTCCGTCTTTCAAACATCATCCACCTCTTCCTCCGTCTTTCAAACATCATCCACCTCTTCCTCCGTCTTTCAAACAACATCCACCTCTTCCTCCGTCTTTCAAACAACATCCACCTCTTCCTCCGTCTTTGAAACAACGTCCACCTCTTCCTCCGTCTTTGAAACAACGTCCACCTCTTCCTCCGTCTTTCAAACAACGTCCACCTCTTCCTCCGTCTTTGAAACAACGTCCACCTCTTCCTCCGTCTTTCAAACATCATTCACCTCTTCCTCCGTCTTTCAAACAACATCCACCTCTTCCTCCGTCTTTGAAACAACGTCCACCTCTTCCTCCGTCTTTGAAACAACGTCCACCTCTTCCTCCGTCTTTGAAACAACGTCCACCTCTTCCTCCGTCTTTCAAACAACGTCCACCTCTTCCTCCGTCTGTCAAACAACATCCACCTCTTCCTCCGTCTTTCAAACAACATCCACCTCTTCCTCCGTCTTTCAAACAACATCCACCTCTTCCTCCGTCTTTCAAACAACATCCACCTCTTCCTCCGTCTTTCAAACATCATCCACCTCTTCCTCCGTCTTTGAAACAACATCCACCTCTTCCTCCGTCTGTCAAACAACATCCACCTCTTCCTCCGTCTTTCAAACAACATCCACCTCTTCCTCCGTCTTTGAAACAACGTCCACCTCTTCCTCCGTCTTTGAAACAACGTCCACCTCTTCCTCCGTCTTTGAAACAACGTCCACCTCTTCCTCCGTCTTTCAAACAACATCCACCTCTTCCTCCGTCTTTGAAACAACATCCACCTCTTCCTCCGTCTTTCAAACATCCACCTCTTCCTCCGTCTTTCAAACATCCACCTCTTCCTCCGTCTTTCAAACAACATCCACCTCTTCCTCCGTCTTTCAAACAACATCCACCTCTTCCTCCGTCTTTCAAACAACGTCCACCTCTTCCTCCGTCTTTCAAACAACATCCACCTCTTCCTCCGTCTTTCAAACAACATCCACCTCTTCCTCCGTCTGTCAAACAACATCCACCTCTTCCTCCGTCTGTCAAACATCCACCTCTTCCTCCGTCTTTGAAACAACATCCACCTCTTCCTCCGTCTTTCAAACAACATCCACCTCTTCCTCCGTCTTTGAAACAACATCCACCTCTTCCTCCGTCTTTCAAACAACATCCACCTCTTCCTCCGTCTGTCAAACAACATCCACCTCTTCCTCCGTCTTTCAAACAACATCCACCTCTTCCTCCGTCTTTCAAACAACATCCACCTCTTCCTCCGTCTTTCAAACAACGTCCACCTCTTCCTCCGTCTTTCAAACAACGTCCACCTCTTCCTCCGTCTTTCAAACAACGTCCACCTCTTCCTCCGTCTTTCAAACAACGTCCACCTCTTCCTCCGTCTTTCAAACAACGTCCACCTCTTCCTCCGTCTTTCAAACAACGTCCACCTCTTCCTCCGTCTTTCAAACAACGTCCACCTCTTCCTCCGTCTTTCAAACAACATCCACCTCTTCCTCCGTCTTTCAAACAACGTCCACCTCTTTCTCCGTCTTTCAAACATCGTCCACCTCTTCCTCCGTCTTTCAAACATCATCCACCTCTTCCTCCGTCTTTCAAACAACATCCACCTCTTCCTCCGTCTTTCAAACATCATCCACCTCTTCCTCCGTCTTTCAAACATCATCCACCTCTTCCTCCGTCTTTCAAACAACATCCACCTCTTCCTCCGTCTTTCAAACAACATCCACCTCTTCCTCCGTCTTTCAAACAACATCCACCTCTTTCTCCGTCTTTCAAACAACGTCCACCTCTTCCTCCGTCTTTCAAATGACATCCACCTCTTCCTCCGTCTTTTAAACATCATCCTCTCTTTCTGGCCGGTGTCCTCGACCCTCCAGATCACCAACGGCGTGTTTGACGAGAACTACGTCCTGTCGTCCCGCGTCCGGACCGGCCGCAGTATCCGCGGGCTGAGCCTGCCCCCGGCCTGTTCGAGGGCGGAGCGCCGCGAGGTGGAGCGCGTGGTGGTGACGGCCCTGGCCGGCCTGAAGGGAGACCTGGCCGGACGCTACTACAGCCTGGGAGACATGACGGACAAGGAGCAGCAGCAGCTCATCGACGTGAGTTTCATCGCAAACTGCTAAATAATTCGCTTCCCAGATTCCTGCGATCTTTGATGAATCGTGTTTGATGTGGAAGAACAACTTACTTTAAAGTATTCCTCTGAATATTTGATTCCGCCCCACATTTTACTTGTGAAACCTTGTTTTTGAGCTGATTTCGTAGATACAAGAAATTTTCACCAATGATTGGAAGTTGTGTGCAAATGCCGCTCAACAAATATGACCCCAATCGGTCTGATGGGGGCGCTATAATTAAAGGTCATAACTGAAAAGTGAAGCCGATGCTTCACGTGTTAAAGCTGCATTCTCTCTAGTGGCCACCAGGGGGCGACTCCTCTGGTTGTATAGAAGTCAATAGAAAATGACTCTACTTCTCTCTTGATTTATTCCCTCAGTAAACATTGTAAACATGAGTTTATGTCTCAATCTCTAGTTTCAAGTCTTCTTCAATACAGCATGATGTTCATTTAGTACATGATGGTCCATTTAGAGTCACACAGACCATAAAGCAGGGGATGCTTTAGGGCGGGGCTACAGTGATTGACAGGTCTCTACCAGACCATAAAGCAGGGGATGCTTTATGCTGGGAGTTGTTTGTGAAAGGGTTAAAGGTTTATGATGAAATCACTGTGTTTTCGCTTCATGACTCAGTGTTTGGTTGTACTTAGCTCCACCCTCTCGTGGCGACGGACAAAATGCTGAACTTGAGGCTTCAAAAACCAATCTGCGAATACTAAATGACTAAATTGCTGGAGTTCCTTGGCTGTGGGTCCTCTTTTATTGACCTTCCTGTTCTGATTATTTCACGCTGCGCCGCACAAGGATCACTTCCTGTTCGACAAGCCCGTGTCTCCGTTGCTCACCTCGGCCTTCATGGCCCGGGACTGGCCCGACTCCAGGGGGATCTGGTAATGCATTTAGACCGACGCCCACCTCCTCCTCCAGAGTCCTCCCAAACCTTCCCTCTGTTCTCTCCTCTCATGTAGAAGTTTATTCACCAAGTAGAGAAGTCATCCTCCCTAACCTCCTCTGTCTTCTACCTGTCTCTGTGCCTTCCTTTGACTCCTCCCACCTTTAGGACCACTTCCTGTTTGACAAGCCTGTCTCTCCGTTGTTGACGTGTGCCTTCATGGCCAGAGACTGGCCGGACGCCAGAGGCATCTGGTAAGTCGGTTCAGCTCTGCTGCATGTCTGCTGCATGTCTGCTGCATGTCTGCTGCATGTCCGCTGCATGTCCGCTGCATGTCCGCCGCATGTCCGCCGCATGTCCGCTGCAGCATGTCCGCTGCAGCTCTGCTGCATGTCTGCTGCATGTCCGCCGCATGTCCGCCGCATGTCCGCCGCATGTCCACTGCAGCTCTGCTGCATGTCCGCTGCATGTCTGCTGCATGTCCGCTGCATGTCTGCTGCATGTCCGCTGCAGCTCTGCTGCATGTCCGCTGCATGTCTGCTGCATGTCCGCTGCATGTCCGCTGCATGTCCGCTGCATGTCCGCTGCATGTCTGCTGCATGTCTGCTGCATGTCCGCTGCAGCTCTGCTGCATGTCCGCTGCATGTCCGCTGCATGTCCGCTGCATGTCCGCTGCATGTCCGCCGCATGTCTGCCGCATGTCTGCCGCATGTCCGCTGCAGCTCTGCTGCATGTCTGCTGCATGTCTGCTGCATGTCCGCTGCATGTCCGCTGCAGCTCTGCTGCATGTCTGCTGCATGTCTGCTGCAGCTCTGCTGCATGTCTGCTGCATGTCTGCTGCATGTCTGCTGCATGTCTGCTGCATGTCTGCTGCATGTCTGCTGCATGTCCGCTGCAGCTCTGCTGCATGTCTGCTGCATGTCCGCTGCAGCTCCGCTGCAGCTCTGCTGCATGTCTGCTGCATGTCTGCTGCATGTCTGCTGCATGTCCGCTGCATGTCCGCTGCATGTCCGCTGCATGTCCGCTGTGACGCTTCAGACTTCAGGATGTATTCAGTGGTGGAAGATCACGGAAGTACCTTTACTTCAGGGCTTTAAGTACAACGTTTAAGGTACTTCACTTAGAGTATTTCCATTTCATGCAGCTCTATTCTTTTATTCCACTACATCTCAGAGGTACATCTTGTACTTTATACTGTACTACATCTCAGAGGTACATGTTGTACCTTATACTGTACTACATCTCAGAGGTACATCTTGTACTTTATACTGTACTACATCTCAGAGGTACATCTTGTACTTTATACTGTACTACATCTCAGAGGTACATGTTGTACCTTATACTGTACTACATCTCAGAGGTACATGTTGTACCTTATACTGTACTACATCTCAGAGGTACATCTTGTACTTTATACTGTACTACATCTCAGAGGTACATCTTGTACTTTATACTGTACTACATCTCAGAGGTACATCTTGTACTTTATACTGTACTACATCTCAGAGGTACATGTTGTACTTTATACTGTACTACATCTCAGAGGTACATCTTGTACTTTATACTGTACTACATCTCAGAGGTACATCTTGTACTTTATACTGTACTACACCTCAGAGGTACATCTTGTACTTTATACTGTACTACACCTCAGAGGTACATCTTGTACTTTATACTGTACTACATCTCAGAGGTACATCTTGTACTTTATACTGTACTACACCTCAGAGGTACATCTTTTACTTTATACTGTACTACACCTCAGAGGTACATATTGTACTTTTTACTGTACTACATCTCAGAGGTACATGTTGTACTTTTTACTCTACTACATCTGAGGTACATATTGTACATTTACACAGTATGTATATGTACTAATAGCAGTGTGCTATTAGTACTTTACTCATGTAAAGGATCTGAATACTTCCTGCACCACTGAATATATTGAATACATCTTTCTACAGCCTGTGTAGTTCAATACACTCATTCAGTTATTTCCCTGATTTTGACGCATGCTGGTGGGAAAACAAATACCACCAGCAAACACTTGAGTGTGTTTCTCTCGTATTAATTCTGCACAGACGAGCAGCATGAATGCACAGTCGGGTCCTTCTATGACTGGTCCTCTTCATGTAGTGCCTCGTGCCGCTTCTCTTCAGGCACAACAACGAGAAGACCTTCCTGATCTGGGTGAACGAGGAGGACCACACCAGGGTCATCTCCATGGAGAAGGGAGGCAACATGAAGAGAGTGTTTGAGAGGTTCTGCAGCGGACTGAAGAAGGTACAGCAGTCTGTGCCAATACTGGTGTACTTTCACAGACGCCGTGTGTTTTAGAGATGTTGACATTTTAATTCAAGACGAAATGCCCCAAAAAAGTTACATTTTATATTATCATTTATTAAAGAGATTTACTTTCTTATATTTTCTTATAAATATATAATTATAATATATTATAAATACATTATATATGCATCTGCTTAGAGTTTCCTTCTCCCTGCAGCTGAATACAAATCTGTCAAACCTTTATTTTCACTGAAACCAAATATTTAAATGACCCAAATAATAATCAGAGAATATATATATATATATATATATATATATATCTCAGCTTCTGGTATCTTCAGATCTCCGTATGTGTCTCCCTATGACGACGCATTTTTTTATTTTGTGTTACACTTTGAGCTCGTTTATTGTGACGATACATGCGTCACATGACCGGTCAACTCTTCGTCATGTGACGTCCTGCAGGTGGAGCACCTGATCCAGGAGAGAGGCTGGGAGTTCATGTGGAACGAGCGTCTGGGCTACATCCTCACATGTCCCTCCAACCTGGGCACCGGCCTCAGGGCGGGCGTGCACGTACGCCTGCCAAAACTCAGCAAGGTAACATGCGCACGCGCACACACACACGCGCGCACACACACGCACACGCACACGCACACACACACACACTATAAGGTACCATTTAGTGGCTGTTCTGGAGCTTTTGATCCCACAAGCTTCCTCGTAGAGCTCCATTGAAACAGATCAATGACTACGTTTACATTCACCAAATAAATAATACTAATAATGTTTACATGGCCAATGAAAATGAATAATCCACTAATATTCCTGTTTACATGCAGCGTTCATATTCAGATTAATGTGGAACGACCCCATAACTCATCACCAGCGAGTCCAACGCCTCCGTCGTTCTGTGTTCGGCGGGTCGATGCCGTAACGCGCCGTTTATCACGTCTAGAATAAAACGAGTGAAACATCAGGAGCCATTCTGTTTCTCTCAGCGTGTTCCAGAGGTGGAGGACTTGTTGGACCGTGTGAACTCGGCCTCCAGCCAAATGTGGATTCATCCGCCACTGAAAATAGTCTCCAACAAATGCACCCTTTCCTCCTGTGTGTTTGAGCTGCTTTAGGAGGTCACTGAGACTTTATTAAAGCCACAGACGGGTTCGCGGACGCAGAAAGTATTGAGACGGACGAACACACTGTTGGTTTGGGTCTTTTCACTGGAATACGTCACAGAATAGCACCACCCTTATGCTCTGAACTCCATCCAAAGGCCAAACATCTTTACTTTCGCCCACAACCTTCACAGGATCAATCAATATTAACTTTAGTGTACTCTTGGAAATAAGTGGCATTTGACTGATTGAAACCCCTCTGCAGGACCCACATTTCTCCAAAATGCTGGACAACCTGCGGCTGCAGAAGAGAGGCACCGGTGGAGTGGACACGGCTGCTACCGGAGACACCTTCGACATTTCCAACAACGACCGTCTGGGCAAATCTGAGGTGAGGATCGATCATGTTGTCGTTTAAATGATTCATCACTCTGCCTCCGATCATCAAAAGTTGTCATCTCCGACTCTAGAAAGCCAATATTTCGTTGCAGTAATGGCCTTTGCGGTGTTTGTTTTTAGGTGGAGCTGGTCCAGATGCTGGTCGATGGGGTCAACCACCTGATCGAGTGTGAGAAGAAGCTGGAGCGAGGACAGGACATCAAAGTCCCAGCTCCCATCACTCAGTTCAGGAAGTAGAAAAGCTGGACTCATGGTGGCATTAGTGTTAAAAACCTCAGAACGACGCCGTCTTTATTCCTCCCTACAAAGACTGCAAATCTTAAGGTTGACCTAATGTTAGACATGAACTACAGTTAGGCGGGAATTCTACCTCAAGTTTAAGGTCTTCACTGTAACCCTGACGTCAATAAAGCCAACAGAATTAAACACTAACTGTGCTGCGTTGTGCTTGTGAAACGCTTACGGCTAGCATACACACAGCTAGTAATTATAAAATTTAATTATAATTTAGTTTAGAAGCATTTTTTTTTCAGGGTAGAGACACTTAAAGGAAAACTTTGCACAGATTTGTACTTCTAAATTGTACTTGAGTAAATGTACTTTGTTACATTCCACCACTGCTACTGGCCTACAGCTAACTGACCGACTCCATGGCGTCCATCATACTTCCTGTTTACGTCGCCCAAAGCATTATGGGAACAGTAGTTTCTAGTCAGCGGCATACTAACATACGAAGTAAGACATAAAACTGAGTTCACATGGCATAGTATGTGGACTGTGTACGTGAGAAATACCAGGGTGAATACTTTATCCAGAATATCTGATACTGCACATACTCAATGCCCCATAATGCATTGCATCTGGGTGCCTTGAAATGAGATTTTAAGCCAGGCTCGTCACTTTAATGTTTTATGTGGTCAGTTTATTCAAATAGAAGGATCGTTGTAGTCTGCAGGTAGAATCATAGGTGTACAAGTACACACAGTATGTAGTACGTTCAGAGACAGACAATAGGGGTCACTAGCGTGGATCCCAGTGTCACACTGTAAATAAAGTAATATTTTCATATTCCAAGTGGGTATAAAACAGGTGATTAAGATCTGAGGCTAATAAACACAATAGTTTTGTTTAAGCATCACAAATCTTTATTCAGTAACAACCCGTCCTCCTGCAGCTGGATGCATCGCCTTCATGCGTGTGAAGACGTAGAGCTTCATCAGGTAATAGATTACACTAACATTGTGTTTATTGATGGAGGAAAGAAGCCAATTAAAGCGGTTTGACTGCTGCAGTACTAGAACCAATCAGTGCTTTGTAGATCTCGTACTTAATATGGAAACATTGTGATGAGTCAGGTGAGCACGAGTTGGTCAGAACGTTATTTTAAAGCTGCAGAACTGAGCAGCGTTTACCGTGTAAAGACAAATGAATTGTGAACTGCGTCTTGACATCCAGTAGTTAATCTACAAACTAATAACTTAAAGCTCACTGACACTACGAACTATAAACACAGGAATTGTTGTATTTTTCACAAATCGCTGAGTTTACATGTGGAATTCTGCATCAGTGACAAACTTTAATCTTCATGTTCTGCAACAGGTGATTTCACAAAGTACAGTGTAACTTAAGGGGGGGGGGGGGGGGACATGATACAAACAACAGCTTTAGAGTAGCTGTGCATCTTTTAACAGAACGTGTCAACAGGTGTAAGCTACTCATTAACATGGAAACATTTAAGTAAGCAGAACAGCTTCTTGTTTTAATTTTCAATTATCATTTCCAGGATGCCACCTGACCATTTTATTTTTTTCTAAAAAGAAATCAGTAGAAAGAAATCAAAACAACTCAAAGGTGACACCTAGAGGCCGGAGGCCGCATCTTCACCAAAAGGTCCTGCATATTTAGGTTTTTTGGCGAAGTCAAACAGAAACAAGCCTCTACGAAGGTTGAGGAGTGCTAAAAACAAGCAGGTGTGCCAGAACAGGGCATCGCTGTGTGGTGGGGGGGGGGCTCTTCAAACAGGAAACAGAACAGAAAAGGGGGCGGGACAAACGGGAGTTGGGCGTCCGTGTCGCGCTGTCAGTCAGTGGGTCGCTTCTCACCGTGTTTCTTTGTAAACTCCTCGGCGTTCTTCATGAACTTCGCTCGGTCTTTGCTGTACTCCTCCGCCAGGTCGGCCCTCAGAGGATGCTCCGGCTGGGGGGTGTTCACCAGAGCAATGAGGTTGCTGATCACTGGAGGGAGGAGGGGGGCAAAGAAGACACATAAGCACCACTTACTGTTTGTTTATGATACCTGAGGAACTCCAAATATCACGAACGGCTGTGAGGACTTTGTTTCCATTTTAAGTTGGAAGTATTCAGATCCTTAATTAAGTAAAAGTACTAACAGCACACTGATAAAAGTAGCTCATTGTAGTCATTAAAACCCCATCTGTACCTGCAGGCCACCGTAGTTCAACCAGGCCACTAAATCGTACACACTGTCCCTTTAAGAAGCCTCACCCTGTTCAGTTTTGGTGGCTGGCTTCCAGTTCTCGACGCTGATGATGGGCAGGCAGACCTGGCCCTTCTCGTCGATGTTGGGGTGGTAGATCTTTGTCTTGAACGTGACCTTTGGGGGCTTGAAGGGGTACTCGGCGGGGAAGATGAGCTCAATCCGAAACGCTCCTTTGTCATATGGAGGACAATCCTTTTTGGAGAGAACAGAGTTTGTAGAGTTCATAAAAACATTGATTGACGGGACAACAAGTTATTTTTTAGCAACTGAAGTCAATACTCACAGGAACAAGAAGCCCTTGCCAATTCAAAATATTTGAGTCATCCACTTGAATGCTGCGGAAAAACTTTGCCTCACCGGTGCGGAAATCGTCAAGCTCCTGAAACAAAACAAGCCATTCAAAATGGGATCAAAAAAATGTATGCGATCACGAAGTGGCCACTTTATTAGGTACACATGTACAATCGAATACAACTGCTCATCCATAAAGTCTATTATGATGCCTCTATACATTTCAGTTCAAATATATTTCAGCATTGAGGTCATAGTTCTGTTGAACAAAAAACAAACATGTAACTAATAAAGTGGCCGTTAAGAGAGTATAATGGTTACATCACTTTCTCCACAATGAGTCACATCCTCGGTTCCTTCTATTGGTTCACAAAAGGCCGTCGCCATCTTGGATTACGGTCGTCGTCATGCTGTTTTTTTCGCAACCAGTGAACAGGAAGTGACCATATTAGGACTGAGGAGCGACGTAGAGACGCAGTGTACGTCTCTGGTAGAGACCTGTCAATCACCGTATAGCCCCGCTTTTGGACTCTAAATGGACCATTTACTAAGTGAACATCATGCTGTATTGAAGAAGACTTGAAACTAGAGATTGAGACATAAACTCATGTTTACAATGTTTACTGAGGGAATAAATCAAGAGAGAAGTAGAGTCATTTTCTATAGACTTCTATACAACCAGAGGAGTCGCCCCCTGGTGGCCACTAGAGAGAATGCAGCTTCAACACGTGAAGCATTGGGTTCACTCATCAGAACCGGAGGTTGTTGTTTTGCCCGGTGTCTTTTTCCAACGAGTGTTTTTTGAAGAGGCCGTGCCGTTAGCGCAGGTCTTGTTGTGATCAGTCCCTTTAGCGGTTAGCCTTCACCATGTTGAGAGCCGTGCGGAAGCAATCCATCAATCGAGGATATGCTCTGAATTTCAAATTCAGCACCTGAAGTAACTTTAAAGATTCAGATAAAAAATATAATCATAAGATGATGTATTATTATGGATAAAGATAAGACTTTGAGTGCACAACCTACCTGTAAAATTAAGGTATGAACATATTACTGCATCAATAATAATATTAATATGTATTCTTCTGAAAGGGGGCATACTGCATAATAAGTACTTTCCCTTTTGGAACAATATTTCTCCACTGTAGTAGTCCTACTTTTACTTTAGTAGATGATTATCTGAATAATTCTTTATGTACTGATAAAAGTACATAAAGATAAAAACAGGCAGTAAATCTGTGTTCAACTTCCTGTTAGCAGATACTTCACTGTCATATACCTGGATTGTCAGAGGAATTCAGGAAGTGGTAACAAGACATACAGGGGAACGCTCGACTGTTGTATAAAAACACACAAATCAAAAATAAAAAGTGGTGGTATGTGTCACACTGAAAGCGTGAGTAAGAGACTGTAAGGAAACAGAAAGTACAGTACACTGAAAGTACGAGTAAAAGGGCTGTAGTACAGTAAAAAGTACAATATGTACCTCTGAGATATAGTACAATATGTACCTCTGAGATATAGTACAATATGTACCTCTGAGATGTAGTACAGTAAAAAGTACAATATGTACCACTGAGATGTGGAGGTGAAATAGAAAGTGAAAGGTACAAGTACCTTGAATTTGTAGTCTCATCACTTGAGTAAAAGTACTTAGTTACATTATACTACTGTTTTATAAAACCCGTTTCTTAACATTCATGCATTCACATCATTATTATTCTTCTTCTTCTCTGGATGATATTGTATCGCCTCGGTCGAGGTTGTGACGTCACGTCCCAGCCCCAAAAGTCTCCATGTTTTTTTTTCCCCACTTCAGACGGTGACAGAGCGTAAAACAATCTCGACAAAAAGCTCGGCCGATTAAAACAAAAAGATGTTTTTAAAAATAAAAAACGTGTCTCACATCACCACTTTATGTGACAAGTTTTCCCCGTTTAAGTGCCGAGTTACGTGTCGCCGGTGAGCTCGCGCTAGCTAACTAACTAACTAGTTACCTCTCAGTCACCGTCTGTCGGACGTCTTTATCCTTTCATTTTGTCGGACGGATGAACGTTAAATTATCGCGTTAACGGCTTTTTTCTCTTGGTGTTTCTCTTGGTTTGCGCGCAGACCGGAAACAAGTCACTTGAACGCTCGAAAAGTGGCGTAAATTCAATAATTCGGGGATTTTACCTTTAGTATTCTCCTGTTCATTGTGGTGCCGATGTTGTCTTCCTCTTCCTCTTCCTCTGCTTCTGCTGCTGCTTTTCTTCTTTTTCTTCTTCTTCCTGTTTCTTTCCGTTCCTGTTCGACTTCTTTTGATTTTGGTTTTAAGTGGTCTCAAACATGGCGTCCCGGTGTCTTACCGCCACCTAGCGGCCTGGGGAACAGTTTATTTTTATTTGTATGTAATAATAATAATAATAATAACGATAATATGATAAAAACAAAATTAGATTATAATAATTTATAATGATATAAATAATGATAATGTAAATGGGGGGGGGGGGGGGGTGTTTATTTGCACAGGTTGAAATTTGGCTCACCGTTGAGCAAAGGATATCCTCAAACCAGCAGGGCCACATTTGTTCCGTTGTGCCATTAACTCAAAGATGCAAACATTTTCTATTTGATCAAATAGTTTACTGCTCACACAACAACTCACACAACCACAACACCAGATGTGCCGGTACATTCCACCACTGACCATTTACACGTCTACGTCACTACATTTATTTGACTCAGATTAAGATTTGACAAAGAAAACATGTGAATAAAATATGATGTTGTCATTCTGGACTATATGCCTTAATTTGGAACAGCTGGTGTATTGTAACATTAGATAGCATTGGCACAATACAACCATAGATATATGACGTATGATAAGAGACGTATACAACAGTAGCTGACAGGACACAGTTGCCGCCTGGTGGAAGTAAACTGTTACTACACAAGACAAGAAATGTCTCGCTCAAACAAAGTATTATGTCAAGTCTTTTTATTTCAGCTGTATGGAGATAATGTGGAGTAAATATTTCATTTAATTCCTTTATATTCAGTTGACAGAAAACATCACACGCAGCTTGTGATTTATTTTAAAATAAATATTATCTGAGTGAGTTTGAGAGTTTGAGGGTTTTCAATTTTAAAGGATCCTAACAGAGCTACATGAAATTACTGCTACTGTTTATTTATTTATCATATCTTAACTGTTTACTTCCTTATTTAGTACCATGTATTATTTTTTAACTGATGCCTCTTGCAAATATATAATAAAGGATTATTAAAGTTAAAGTACAGAAGTATTATCAGCAAAATGTTGAGTTTAAGTATCAAAAGTTAAAGTAATGTAATATTGTTATGTAAGCCAATTTTAGATATTTAGTGTTCTGCGTCATTTCATAAAAGCATTACATTTTTATGTAAAAGGTAACTAGTACTATAAATGACAAATGAATGTGGTATAGTAAAAAAAGTACAATATTTCCCTCTGAGATGTAGTGGAGTAGAAGTATAAAGAAGCATAAATGGAAAAACTCAAATATAATAATAATAATAATAAATAATAACAATACATAATAATAAACAATAATAAATCGTACAAATAAATAGTAAATAATAATAATACAATCATAATAATAATAATACATTTTGTGTCGCACTTTAAAAAGTACTCATATGCACTTTACATGGTAAAACCATAAACAGTAAAGCAATGAAAAGAGAAACAAAGCAAACAAATGACATTATAACAGTAAAAACAAACATTAACATTACATAACTACTACTTTCAGTTTGTGTGTGAGAAGAATGTCATAATAAGTACAGGAGCTTAAGTTAATGTACTTAGTGTTACATTCCACAGTGCTGAATAAATAACTTTTAAAGTAAGTGTAAATAATAAAGTGTCCATTAAGTGTAAATTATCACCACTTACATGAACTATAACTCCTAATGAATAAATAAATAAAATAAATAAATGTCAGTTTGGCTTTCCAGATCCTGTGACCTCGCGACAGTCAGTTTCAAGATGGCTGCCTGAGTGGAGAATTCACACACATCTCCAATAAAAAAACACACTAATCCAACTAGCTAGTTAGCTTCTCTCTCTCTCACACACAACTTTATCTGCCTTGTTACGGAAGAATGAGAAGACGACACGGGCCACGTTTGTTCCCATTTTGAACCGGAATGTGACGTCTGAGTTATGGAATAAAAACCAGTACTGGTAAGGAATGTATTCGTCAAAGAATAAAACCGGGTAACAACACAGTTAGCTAGCTGTTAGCTACATTATCCAGCTAACGCCTTCAATAACAACATAGCCAACATGCTAACTTTAGCTACACCTGCTGTAATCACGTGACTTACAACAACAGGGTGTTTTTATATTGATAGCAGATGTTAACCGTTAACGTTAGCTTACAATCAGCCCTATAATTAGCATCCAAGCTAAGTGTTTGTTGTGGTGAAGTGTTACAGTAGCTAATGCTAATGTTAGCCGTTAGCTCACTGAAATGCTAACGTTAGTTGTGTAAGTTAGCTTGTTTTGCTAATCCTGTTGCTGAAAGTGGGTTCTTATTAAATAGTTGGAATTAACGTCTAAAGGTCTTTAACTGACAGCGTTAAATTGTCTTAACTGAGTTTTTAAGTTGCATTGATAATCAGCCTGACACCGGTTGCCATCGGTGTTACGACAATATATGTGACCGACAGATTCTGTGACCTCATCTGAGATTTGTTTGTACTTCGTCTGTAAATATATCTACCAGTTCACCAGTGGTGGAGTGTAGTTAAGAAGTAATCGTTCAATGTACTTTACTTCAATATGTCTATTTCATGCTGCTTTATACATCTCCTCCACTACATCTCTATTGTACTTTTTACTGTACTACGTCTCAGAGGTAAATATTGTACTTTTTACTCTACTACATCTCGGAGGTAAATATTGTACTTTATACTACTTCTCAGAGGCACATATTGTACTTTACTGTACTACATCTCAGAGGTACATATTGTATTTTGATGAGCTCAAACGATATAATACATAGTGGAGGTTAAACCAGGCTAACCAGGATACTATAAAGTAGTTTCACTTTGTGCTGCTGCCTTTACAAGTACAAGATAAGAGTACTTCTTTTACTACTGGCCATAACACAGTTTCTTCTCCCAAGAAATACTTAAGTAAGTATAACATTGCATAGAAGTTTGATAAGAACTTAGAATAAATATATTTAATTGTTAGAGAAATACCAGATGACTGTTGTTCAGAACTAGTTACTCCACATTTATGTAAGTGCATATTTTTACTGTGACGATTAACCGTGTGATGTGTGTTTAGTGAGATTGGCTTCCTCATTCCTAACTATGTTTAGACACCAGTGTGTTAGGAAAGGAAGCGTCTCTACAGTTTTAGAGCTCTTTAGTGTCCTTTGTGTCTTTATTAACACGGTTGTAGAGTTCATATCAGCTGGTTTCTGTGTATTCAGTGTGGAAAAAGCATCACAATCACTTCTTTTAATTTCAATAATCGCAGGAAAACAAAAGAATCATCTGATCAAAATCTTGTGTTGATGCACAGAAATACAGATTAGGACATTTGAGACAACATAGTTTTCCTTTCACGAGGCGACAAAAACGCATTTATTAATGTTTTAATCTGGCAGAAGTTCATTCTCAGTGGCGTTTAAAGCTAAACCTCGTGACTCCGGTTCAACACGGAGAGGAAAAGTCCCCAAATGGCCCGCAGGTGGTGATGATGCTCAACGTTATAATCGGGAATCAATAGAAACGTGTTTTGGATGATACAGAATTAAAGGAGCAAGTTTGAAACGTAAAACACATAAATGATTAAAGCAGAAACCGTTTTTTTGCCCAGAAGAAGTCACTTCTTCAGTTGTTGTTTGCAGTAATTAATATTACTCACATGTTTACTGATCACATAACACAACATGTTTGCTGTGAAACTGGTCTGTGTGAGCATCATAATGGTGGACGTTCCTTTTTGTTTCAGGTTGTCTGACTTATTTCATTTGTCATCTTTTGAATTACACGTCTAATTTAAGAATTACAATTAAGATGTATAGTTTACGATATGGCTGCTCTAAAGATAGACTTCTGTGCATATTGAAAGACGTGTTGCAGTGATATTCATCACATTACATGACGTATAACACTGTAATTAAGATTAAAAAACGTGTATTTTTAGGGTGACATAAATGCCTCCACCTGTTTAGTTATCAAATCCACTTAAATATAGATTTTTCTTTGGGATTACTGTAATTGATCATGTTTGACTTTAGACATTAGAATGTAGAGATGTATGTTGTTTTTAATAATAAGTCTCTTTTTGTGTCTCTTTAGGAATTGAGGGGGTTCAGGGCCCGTTGCTTTAGTCCAGCATGGACAGCTTCTTCAAGGCTGCTGTTTGTGATCTGGACAAACTGCTGGACGACTTTGAGCTCAATACTGGTAAGAAACAACAAAAGGGCCGCAAGTAACGATTCGTTTCGTTGTTGATTAGTCGACTCACTGTTTTGTCTGTCGCGTGTCGAAAAAGAGAGAAAAATCTTCTCAGAGCTCATGTTGACATTTTGAAATCATTCGATTTGTCAAAAAGAAAGAACAAACACAGTAGACAGCGTGCTGACACAGCAGGGCTGCAACTAACTCATTATTTTCATTCTCGATTCATCAAACGATTATTTTCTAGATTCATTGTTTGGTCTATAAAATGGAGATAAATGTCCATCTCATGTGCTTTAAAGTCTTGTTGTTTCAGCTTTGTTACTTAAAGATATTCACTTTAATATAAAACAGAGAAAAGCAGGAAATTAACTTATTTGAATCGCTGAAAACGGCATTTTCTGCTTTTTTTTGTTTTCAATTCCGATTTTTTGATTATTTTTTTTACAGATTATTTTATGTGGTTTTTTTTTAACTAAAATTTTTGACCAATCCATAAGATTTCATTCAAATCCTAAATATTTTTTCCTGATATCTGAGCTTAACACTTTTTGTTCTTTTTATTATTTCAGAGGAACATGAATGCAGATCAGTTTTCCTGAAGCCGTCTGTGTACCCGTTCTCCTCACTGGGCTCTTTAACCTCCGAGGCCTCCAACGTTCCACCGAACCCCCCCGACCTTAACTCTCTCCACTATGGTTCTGCCACCAGCTGTTCCGACGGCTCCGCCGCCGCTCAAAACCACGGCACCGTTGACGATGACCAAGAAGACGAAGGACAGCCCCTCACGGCGGTGGACCTCCTGTCCTCGGTGGATTGCCGGCCGGCGGCTCAGAGCTCGGCTCCTCCCTGCCCCGACCGAGCCCTGAAGCCGGTGTGCGACCTCGTGAACGACACCGGCTCGGCCGTCCTGGTCAGGGCCGACAGCCACGACGCATTCAGCGAGCTGGACGTGGTGGAGAAGCAAATGGCGGAGGAGGAAGAGGAAGAGGTGGAGGAGGACGGGCTGCTCGTGGACTTCGACAGCCCGGTGGTCACCGGAGAGGAGCGAAGTGACGGCTTCGGAGATGACGAGCTGCTCGGTGTAGACGGCCGCGAGCAGAGCGGTGGATTCTCCGCCTCGCTCAGTCTGCTGGACGTCATTCTCCCTGCTGCGGTGGAGAGGAGCTGCGAGTCCGCAGAGGATTCACCGTCACCGAGGACGGCCGAGTCTGCCGAGAACGAGGAGAGGAACTGTGAGGAGGCGGCTGACTCTTTAGACCGCTGTGAGCCGGAGGCCCCTCTGCCCGTTAATGGCATTAAAGAAACAACAACCTCGGACGCACAAGAAGCCTCGGATGAAGGTGAGTCCTTCCACTCAGACGGCGTGTCGGTGGGCCTGTCGTGCCTCCCCATCGCTGTGTCCATGTGTGGAGCTCTGTTGATCACGGCGTGCTCAGAGGAGGATGAGTCGAGGCGAGCTGCAGAGCCGCTCGACGAGGCGGCGGATGCCTCCGAGTGCACAGAGGCCGACTCCTCCACGTCGGCCCGTTTAGAGGACCCTGTAGAGGACTCGTCACCTGCGGAGGGCCGGGCGTCACCAGAGGGGCAGCAGCATCTCGCTCTGGATCCTGCTGCTGCTGCTGCAGACCGCTCAGAACCCAGCCCGGTCGACCCTCCCGAGTTCGGCTTCGAATACCTCCCCGAGAGCGACCAGGCCGAGCTGCTGGTCACGGACGAGGAGCTGGACGCCTTCCTGCAGGCGCACACTGAAGCGGAGCAGAGAGGCGTCTCTTACTGCGCCATGTCGGGAGATTTCACTCGGGGTCTCTCGGAGTCTGATGGAGATCTGGAGGGCCGGCTTGTGGGCGAGGAGCTGAGGAGCTGCGATCTGGCTTCTCCGGAGAGCGACAGAACAATGTGCGTGTCTGTAGAGGGAGGTTTTAACCACGATGCTCCATCAGGGGACTCTTGCGGACCTCCTTGCCAAGAGGAGCCAGAACTCTCCTTAACCAGCAACTCTTTCCAGTCCCCCGATCAGCAGCCCTCCTATGGAGGCGCGAGACCTAAACGACTACACTGCCAAACCGCCAGCTCTCCACCAGCAGGGGGGGAAGAGAAAGACGAGCAGACTGAGACGCTCGGCACACCCGAGGACGAGGAAGACAGTTCCCCCTCAAGTCTCACGGACGAGCACGCCGCCAACATCAGGGATTTGAGCCCGATGTGCGCCTCTCAGGAGCATCGGGACTACAGCGTTGGGTACGATGAACTCTCCGAGCCCCCACCGTACCCCGGGGGGTCGCCCACCGACGGAGCCGTGACGGTGAACTGGAAGAGAGACGGAGCGGAGGAGCTGGGGAGCAGGCAGCCCTCGTGGGTGCCCGACGCCGAAGCTCCCAACTGCATGAACTGCTACCAGAGGTTCACCTTCACCAAGAGGAGGCACCACTGCCGGGCCTGCGGGAAGGTACGGAAGTCAGCTTACAAACTCCTGTGACTCCAGTATGTTGTTTACTAGAGGTTCACTACAATGTTCTGTTGCTGGAGTTACAATAGCAACGATTCACCTGCCGAGTGAATCAAGTGAATGTCAACATTATACTTGTTTTTAATACTACTAGTCAGGACGATCGTCAAGTAGATTCAGTCGAGATGTAACGGACTGTAGTTGATCCGTTCCGAGTTAGTGTGCGTGTTTTGGAAATAGTCCAATAAACTCTGATTACGTCCTTCTTCTTCTTCTTCTTCTTCTTCTTCTTCTTCTTCTTCTTCTTCTTCTTCTTCTTCTTCTTCTTCTTCTTCTTCTTCTTCTTCTTCTTCTTCTTCTTCTTCTTCTTCTTCTTCTTCTTCTTCTTCTTCTTCTTCTTCTTCTTCTTCTTCTTCTTCTTCTTCTTCTTCTTCTTCTTCTTCTTCTTCTTCTTCTTCTTCTTCTTCTTGTTGTTGTTGTTGTTGTTGTTGTTGTTGTTGTTGTTGTTGTTGTTGTGAGCCGTGAGAGCTTTAAGGGCCAGTGATTAAAGCAGCATTAGAGAGGACTGCTTGTTATTGTTCTGCTGCTTAACAGACTAGACACACACATGTTCAGTGTGTTGTTGTTGTTGTTGTCTCCTCGGTGGCAGGTTTACTGTGCGGTGTGCTGCAACAGGAAGTGTAAGCTGAAGTACCTGGAGAAGGAGGCTCGCGTGTGCGTCGTCTGCTTCGATACGATACACCGAGGTAAGACTCACTTCCACACATCTGTTACGGACGCGAGAGCCAAAGACCAGCTCGTCATGCAGAAGTGTGCAAATACAACGAGATATTTATTCAACTACAGGAGCATCTTTAACAGAGATGGCACTCACAAGGTTTGTTTACTTCCAAGAAACAATCTGAGTTACTGACAAACATCTCAAATGGGACGGAGATGTTTAAAGAATTAGTGAGAAGACTGAACGGCTTTTTGAATTGTTCTGATTTAAATTCTATGGAGCTGAGGAGCATTCAGCAGCTAAAGAGATATTTCCCTTATTTTTGGTGGTGGAGACGAAAAACGTAGCTAAAAGAGAGAGAATACTGAAGTCAAGGAGTCGCGTGTGAACTGCAACAGTTTGATGACACGTTTGCCGAAACAACTTTATTAGGTGATAAAGTTGTGCTCGAAATCAATCACTCACTCATTCACGTCTCCCTACTCACGATCCAGGAAGTTCTATTTAAGGTCGGTAGAACTTCCTGGGTCACTGCTTTTACACAATTAACATGTGAAGTGGCAGTTAGTGGACCATCGGTAATGCAATTAAATTGAAATGCACACATAATCTTTTCTTATAAATACATATTGTAATCTATTTTGTTCAGTCGCCTTTTATCGAAACGTGTAGTGGATTCATATTCCCCTGATTAACAATGATACCTCGCGTATGTCTGGGGCTTTTATTGTGAAAGGTAAGAATGGAAATAGTAAAGCGGTATATGCTGCCGTTGTCCATATGGGGCCAACAAGTGTATTTTTGTAAATTAATAAGTAAATACAAACTGCTTTCTGGCCGTTAAATGTATTGTTTTTGTGCCACAACTCGTGGATTTGTCTCAATCGTGCCGCTCTCTCCTCTGTTCTCAGTCTGCCATTTTTTTCCTTCAACGCAATGCATGATGGTACATGGCAGTCATGGCAAGATGGTCCTTTCTCAAGGCCTCATGTGCTCACGAAGCCTCCTGTTGGCCAAAGAGTGTATAACAGGCAGGTCATTACATGTAACATCACTAGTTTATGGTGTTTGGTTAAAAAATGGCGAATAATTTCGGATTCAGACAATATCTCCATGTTGAGTTTAAAGCTTGTGTTTCTGCCCCCAAAGAAACAGTTCATGCAGCTTTAATATTTAATATATGTCGCTTTAATACGTCCCTGTTTGGTGGGTAAATATAGTTTGCCTCACAGGACTATGAGTCGTCTTTAAATAGACTGAAGTTGTCATGAAAACTTAATAACATCACAGTAACGTTTTCATTATGCAGCTCAGAGGAATATCAGGCTCGGAGGCTATTAAATATTCAAACATTCGTATGAAGAATTGGTGTCTTTCCATCTATTTACATATAAAATATACATATTTAAAGGCAGATTGTTTTTCTTTTTTGTGGTCTGGTTTCATAGACGGACCTTTTTATGGTTAAAAGACTGCAGCATGGAGAGGGGGAGACGGGGGAGGGGGGGAGAGAGGGCGGAGAGTTATAGCAGGACACTGGCATTTGTCCTTGAGTGTGTGTGTGTGTGTGTGTGTGTGTGTGTAGGGACATGTCATGCTCACACACCCTGTCGTCGTCTAAATTAAGAAGGAAGCGGTGATCCACTTTTTGCGGCTGGCGGATGCTCGAGCGGTAGTGACGCCATCGCTCTCTCCTCTCCGTCACCTCTCCTTCCCTCCCTCCCTCCTTCCCTCCCTCATAACAGTGTGGTGAGCTGCATGTGAAGCTCACCACACACACACACACACACACACACACACAGCCTGAAGCTAACAGGCTAACAACAGACGTAGACTCTGAGGACATGAAGCGAGGAGCGTCTGTGATGGGAGTGTCTAAAGTCAGACTGAGGAACAGACTTGCAGTGATTTGGACCGGTTGAGTTTTAGCAGAGAGGAAGATGATGATGAGGATGATGAGGAAGAGGTAAGCTGCGTTTGTTTACTGCCTCTGTGTATCTTTGCTGGTTTGTTGTGGTGTTTTTATAATCTGTGCAGAGGAATATTTGTGTATCTTAGTGGTAAATATAAAATGAGGTCACTCGTGGATTTCTTCCTCTCACTGAGAGTTTTTGGCCTGAAGCCCTGGATGACTTTTTTTTATGCCTTGTCATCCTTTTTCTAGGATGAATCGACTCTCCTTGTAGTGATGCTGTGGGACTATTTTTATCCGTTAACCCTCTCAACCCCCGAAGCCGTTGGGGGCAATTTCTTGCTCTTCGTTCACATTGTTCTCTCTTTTGCACCTTCATTTTCACTTGAAAATAAAAGTCCTCTATAGAAACAGAACCACGATGACTAGAAGTAGAGAGAACTAGAACATGTCTTTAGTGCAGAATAACACATTATGACATAAAATCATAAAGACATAAAGTAAGAACCGCAAGTTGAATTTCTTTGATCATTTGAATTTCTCTCCTCTCTCCTCTCCTCTCCTCTCCTCTCCTCTCCTCTCTCCTCTCTCCTCTCTCCTCTCCTCTCCTCTCCTCCTCTGTGTTCACTTCCTGAAGTTCAGTCAAAGTGTCTGGTTTGTTGTCACATGACTGTTGGTCTCAGATGAATCAATCTTGACTTCATAGTTTCACAATTGAATGTTTTTACACACTCTGGTTAAAGTGAACTCTTTATTAGAGAAGAGACTTTAAATGTGACATGAAGAACAAAATGTTTGTGATGAAGCGTCATTATTTTAAGCTTAATTTCGGTTGCTTTTTCTGACGGAATTATTCGTCACACATGATGTGTTCAAGGACCGTCGTTAAGATGAAACTCTGACGATAATGACGTGTTTCACAGCTTCTGGCTGTGGTGAACGGTTGGTTTGGCGATAGTTTAAAGAACAGTTGCGTTCCCGTCCTGCCAGGGTGCAGAGGGTTAACGAGGGTCTGAATCACTGTAACGTCTTCGCTGTCGTTCTGTGTTCCCGTGCTTTTGTACACCACACTGTAGATGTTGTCGGTACGCAACAGATCGATAAAGATCTATGATGCTTCATCAATATAATGCAGACGAGTGCTACATCAGCATTTTCTGAGAGCCGGCTTTCCTGGAAGCAACAACTCACGTCCGTCCTGTTTGCAATAACCTTCATTCATCTGCTCCAGTTCTGCTTCTGAATTAGCTGGTTTAATATCTGACCGCGTCGTCGTCAGTTGCTTCATTTTATTTTTCTGTTCGTATTTTACAGAATCCTCCAACATCAAAGAAACCTCTTCATTTAAAGTATCAGTGGTACAAATTAATCTGTAATGGATCCTGCATACTGGTAGAGAATCAGGCAGGAAGTTCTGGTTCTGAAGAGTGAAGCCAAAGCTTCATGTGTTAAAGCTGCATTCTCTCTAGTGGCCACCAGGGGGCGACTCCTCTGGTTGTATAGAAGTCTATAGAAAATGACTCTACTTCTCTCTTGATTTATTCCCTCAGTAAACATTGTAAACATGAGTTTATGTCTCAATCTCTAGTTTCAAGTCTTCTTCAACACAGCATGATGTTCATTTAGTACATGATGGTCCATTTAGAGTCACACAGACCATGAAGCAGGGGATGCTTTAGGGCGGGGCTACACGCTGATTGACGGGTATACGGCGTCTCTACGTCACTCCTCAGTCCAAATATGGTCACTTCCTGTTTATCGGTTGCAAAGAAGCCACGTACAGGAACGTGTGAATGTTTGCAGCTAACCGGCTGTTTAAGAGTTGATGTTTAGCTTCTTAATTTGGGACACCAGCATGCTAACATTAGCTAATTAGCATCGACAAAGTATTCGACAAATTAAAATGTCGACCTGACGATGGTGCTGGATAAAAGATGAAGGAATCTTTCGTGGCAGTTTATCCAATTGTCAAATGCGCAAACATGGATCTGATGGTGGTGCTGGAGGAAAAGTCGGCAGGATTCATCCTCTGAGGAACATGAATGTCTGCTCAGAGATTCATGACGATCCATCTGATAGTTGTTGAGAATGTTTCAGTCCGGACTCCGTCTGTCTGTGCATGGACTCACACAGCGAGTGAGGCTCAAGACAAAGAAATGAAGTGAATCTAGTTAGCCGTAGACTAAAGATGAGTTCAACTTGTGCTAAGATTAACACGCCTCTACGACGTGTTTCTCCTTGTAGCCCAGGCCCTGGAGCGGATGATGAGTCCTGCAGGTCCAAGTCCAAACCCCAACGTCCCATCTGAGTACTGCAGCACCATCCCCCCTCTGCAGCAGGCTCGAGCCGCCGGCACTCTTAACTCTCCTCCGCCCACCGTCATGGTGCCTGTGTCCGTTCTCAAACAGCCAAACAATGACAGTATGGTTGCTCTTAAACACTGTACATAGTCCTCTGTACATAGTACCTTCACTGTTGTTGTCTCCTGAACTGAACCGCTTGAAAATACTTTTTCTTTCCTGTGTCGTCAGGTTGTCCTCGGGAGCAGAAGCGCGTCTGGTTCGCCGACGGCATCTTGCCCAACGGGGAGGTGGCGGACACGACCAAGCTGTCGGTGACGAGCCGCCGGAGCTCGCAGGAGTTCGGCTCCGTCTCTCCGGACCAAACAGTAAGACGCGTGGTCCACACGGCCGAAGGGAGAACACCAGAGTCTGGAGTTTACCGACTTTTTAGCTACTTTTCACCTTCTTTCGAGAAAGTTTGGTTCTTCCGCTGGTGATCAAAAGGACAGTTTGGATGTTTTTAAGTAGCGTTGACGCAATAACCATAATATTGAAATACTGCGAAGCAGTTCTACTTCACCGAACTAACTAGAGGCTCTAAAGGGCCGTCGTCAAAGCACCAGACTCATTGGCAAGAACATAGATTTAGGTTAGAAAACTACATTCTGTGAATGTAGTTGGTGTCTTTAGAGAGGTCATAGACAACAGTTTATCACAAAGGTCTGACAGCAAGTTCAACAGGTGGTGATATTCTAAATACAGACAGACATTCTTTTAGGACGCTTGTCTGCTTCACTGAGTTTTCTACCACGAGATGAAACGTATTTTAATATTGTGAACAGTAATAATCATCGTGTAGCGACGCCGCCCTGACCCATCCTCTGGTGTTCTCAGCCGGGCTCAGAGGTTGAGGTCGGTGGCTCCTCGGCTTCTGAAGCTTCTGAAGCTTTCGGAGGCGTGGCGGTGGTCCGGCCCCCCGTGTCCGGGCCCTGGGACTACGCTCTGCTCTCTGGGATCGGCTCGTGTGTGACGAGGGTTCCCAGCCTGCTGCCGGATACCGAGGATGATCTTCCTCCTCTGCTCATCACCACCGGGGAGGACGAAGTGGGAGGTCCGTGTGTGTTCACCTCCTTTCAGAGGAACGTGTCAATTTACGTTTTCAGAGTGTGTTTGCTCGTTTTTATTTCATTTTGTTTCAGTTTTGGTTAGTTTTCAGTCGTTTCAGTTTTTCATACAGGTTTAGTTTTTATATATTTAGTTTGTTGTTAGGGTGAGGTATAAAGTATAAAGCTAAGCGCAGCGCCCTCTCCTGGTGGGTTCAGCTTCTGTGGTTCAACGTCTCAAAGAGTGACTTGAAACTGAAATTAATTCATAAACTTGGTGTAGAGCAACAATCAGTTCAGGCGTCTCCCTCCTCACATGTTCTACTTTGAATAAATGAATATTCAGCCAAAAACGATGCAGCATGTGAGAAGGTAGTCATTAAATGATGACGTCCTAATTTAACATTTTGTCAGACTTCATAAAACAGGCACCGGAGTTCTCTAAGAAGTTATTAAATCGATGTAAACTGTAAGTGTTTCTAACACTCACGGTGGTGTTATTATGACATCGATGGCAAAATCATTTCAACAAGCTGTGAACGTCTCTTATGTGTGATTAAAGAAGTCTTCACCTCAGCAGACAGATGTGATAAACTCACGCTGGATCTCGGTGTTGTTTTTTTCTTTCCAGATGTTTTGGTTGAGGAAAGCCCCGCCCCCTGCCAGATTCTGCACCTATTAGAGGAGGGAGGACCTCGACCGCTGACGTTTGTTCTCAACGCCAACCTGCTGGTCAACGTCAAGCTGGTGACATGTGAGTTCAATATACTTTAAAACCACCAGTGTGAGCCAGTTATGTCGAGTTCTCCAGGATGTTCTGGGGCTTTTATTGTGAAGGATGAAACGGATGGAGGGGAAGAAGAAAAAGGTTCTCGTGGAGTGTGTGACAGGAGAATGAAGTGGTGCAGACCACGGAGCCCCGTGTTGTTACGAGTTCTCTATGATGCTTCAAATATCGTTATGAATCAGCCAATTAGCTGTTAATCATCCCTGCAATAGGAGTCGTGCATGTTTACGTTGCCCTCCCACAGATCTCGGGTCCGTTAACTCTCTGCTGCTTCTCTTTGCTCTTCCAGACTCCGGTCGTCAGTGTTGGTGTTTCGGCTCTAACGGGCTGCAGGCTCTCGGGCAGAGGGAGCTGGTGTTTCTGTTGGAGTGTTTGCCGGAAGAGAAAACTCTCCCAAAAGACCTCTTCACACTTTATCTCAACATCTACCAAGAAGCCCAGAAAGGTCGACGCAACAACACGCAGCCCACCTGTCTGTCTGCAGCACACACACACACACAGACACACACACACACACACACACACACAGACACACACACACACACACACACACACACAACAACACGCAGCCCACCTGTCTGTCTGCAGCACACACACACACACACACAACAACACGCAGCCCACCTGTCTGTCTGCAGCACACACACACACACACACACAACAACACGCAGCCCACCTGTCTGTCTGCAGCACACACACACACACACACAACAACACGCAGCCCACCTGTCTGTCTGCAGCACACACACACACACACCAACACGCAGCCCACCTGTCTGTCTGCAGCACACACACACACACACACACACAACAACACGCAGCCCACCTGTCTGTCTGCAGCACACACACACACACACCAACACGCAGCCCACCTGTCTGTCTGCAGCACACACACACACACACACACACAACAACACGCAGCCCACCTGTCTGTCTGCAACACACACACACACACAGACACACACACACACACACACACACACAACAACACGCAGCCCACCTGTCTGTCTGCAGCACACACAGACACACAGACACACACACACACACACACACACACACACAACAACACGCAGCCCACCTGTCTGTCTGCAGCACACACACACACACACACACACACACAACACGCTGCCCACCTGTCTGTCTGCAGCACACACACACACACACACACAACACGCAGCCCACCTGTCTGTCTGCAACACACACACACACACACACACACACACACACACACACACACACACAACAACACGCAGCCCACCTGTCTGTCTGCAACACACACACACACACACAACACGCAGCCCACCTGTCTGTCTGCAACACACACACACACACACACACACAAACAACACGCAGCCCACCTGTCTGTCTGCAACACACACACACACACACACACACACAACAACACGCAGCCCACCTGTCTGTCTGCAACACACACAGACACACACACACACACACACAACAACACGCAGCCCACCTGTCTGTCTGCAACTCACATGCACGCACACACACACAGACACACACACACAGAGACACACACACACACACGCACACACACACACACACAGAGACACGCACACACACACACACACAGAGACACACACACACACACAGACACACACACAGAGACACACACACACACAGACACACACACACACTCACGCACGCACACACACACAGACACACACACACACACACGCACACTCACACACTCACACTCACACACACTCTCACACACACTCTCACACACAGACACACAGACACACACACACTCACACACACTCACACACTCACACACACTCTCACACACACACTCTCACACACACACTCACACTCACACACTCACACTCACACACACACTCACACTCACACACACTCTCACACACACACTCACACTCACTCTCACACACAGACACACACACACTCACACTCACACACACTCTCACACACACACTCACTCTCACACACACAGACACACTCACACACACAGACTCACACTCACACAGACACACAGACACAGACACACACACACACACTCTCTCACTCACTCACTCACTCACTCACTCACTCACTCACTCACTCACTCACTCACTCACTCACTCACTCACTCACACTCACTCACTCACTCCAGAGTCGCTGTCGTGTCTGTTACAGGGAAGTTGTTGGAGGAGCTGGATAACGTGACGTTCACCAGCAGCTTCCTGGGCAGTAAGGACCACGCTGGGATGCTGTTCTTCTCCCCCAGCTGTCAGCCTCTGGACGGACTCACGCTGCCTCCTCAGCCCTTCATGTTCGGGCTGCTGGTCCAGAAGCTGGAGGTCCCCTGGGCCAAAGTCTTCCCCCTCCGGCTGCTCCTGCGGCTCGGAGCTGAATACAGCGGTGTGTGTGTGTGTGTGTGTGTGTGTGTGTGTGTGTGTGTGTGTGTGTGTGTGTGTGTGTGTGTGTGTGTCTTTGTTTTATAATAAACTTAATTTCAGGGAATAGAAACGAGACATAATCTTATTAATTAAAATAAATTAAAGGAGCGAACACGTCTTTCAGCATTCCCCCTTTTTTCTTTTTATTGTTTTACATTTTGGCTAAACTTTTTGTTTTGTTAGAAAAACATCTCCTCAATATAGATTATTGTTTCATTCTTTTATCAGAAATTGGCCCGAAACAAATAAAAATTCACCAAATGAATGAATGAAGTACGTTATTTGTAGCTCAGGTTATTTTATCCAACGTTTCTGAAATGTCTGTAAATCAGTGACCACACTATGAATGCTCTGGAGAGAAAGATGATTCATGATGTCGTGAATAACCGGTTGTTCATGTTTCTCTCCTGCAGTTTATCCCACCACACTGACAAGTGTTCGTTTTCGTGACTCCGTGTATCGAGAGACAGGACACACCATCATGAATCTACTGGCTGTAAGTAATGAAACACACGTCTTATATGTGACTCTGTGAAGTATTATATATGAACTAAAGTCACAGACGTCCGTTCTTCATCCCGCTGAAACATACTTTAAAATACGTGGCTGCCAGAGAAACGTCCACTCTGGTTTGATCCGAGAACGTTCGATTTAGATTTTGGCTTCAGGCTCCCGACAGGAAGAGAGGTTCACTTTTGAGTCTCCTTGTTTCCTTTCCTTAGTGACTTCATATGGAGCTCCATTGTTTTTTCTCCACAGGACCTGAGGAACTACCAGTACAGTCTGTCGGTGGTGGAGGGCCTGAGGATCCACATGGAGATGGGACACAGCTACATCGACATCCCCAAGAGCAGCTTCAATGAGGTACCTGTAGTACTTTATACTGTACTGCGTCTCAGAGGTACATGTACTTTATACTGTACTACATCTCAGAGGTACATGTACTTTATACTGTACTACATCTCAGAGGTACATGTACTTTGTACTGTACTGCGTCTCAGAGGTACTTGTTGTACTTTATACTGTACTGCGTCTCAGAGGTACTTGTTGTACTTTATACTGTACTGCGTCTCAGAGGTACTTGTTGTACTTTATACTGTACTGCGTCTCCGTGTCCTTGCAGATGCAGAAGGTGGTGAACGCGTCCAACGAGCACGTGATCAGCATCGGCGCGAGGTTCAGCTCGGAGGCCGACTCTCACCTCGTGTGTTTCCAGAACGAGGAGGGAAACTACCAGACGCAGGCCAACAGCAAGCCCGACAAGACCCGCACAGGTGAGAGCCGCCGGCCAGCCGCCGTCCAATCACAATGCACAAGACGAGCGCAATGACGTCCTGCTGTGCTTTGTTCCAGTGACCGGGGCCAGTTTCGTGGTGTTCAACGGGGCCCTGAAGGCCTCCTCGGGCTTCGTCGCCAAGTCCAGCATTGTTGAGGGTGAACTCACGGATTCATTGGCTCTTATTCCACAAAGCTTTCTTTGTTTTCGGGACCTACCGTAACTGGGATTTGTTCCTCAGATGGGTTGATGGTTCAAATCCCTCCGGAGACCATGGAGTCTCTGCGCGGCGCCCTGAGGGAGCAGACGGACTTCCACATCCCGTGCGGCAGGAACAACGGAGGGGAGCTCCGAGAGAACGTCAGCGTCCGCTGGGTCGACCTGAGCTCACCCGTCAACACGGGGTAACCACGCGTTCACCCAACTCTTTACTCGCTCTTGTGCAATCTGCACACATAGGGAGAGTAACTCTGCGCTGCACAGTCTGTGACATCAGATGTTTGTTTCTCTTGAGTTTACACAAGCAGAAGAGGTGCAACCACACAGAAGTCACAGCTCGTGATTTCTTTGATGATTAACTTTAAAAACATTTGAAAACAGTGGAATCTATCGATCCAACGTATTTCCAAGTGTCCACCAATGGACGCTCTACATGTTATGAACACGAAACTATTGACATTCCAGCCTCTCCTCCTCTCCTCTCCTCCTCTCCTCTCTCCTCCTCTGCTCTCCTCCTCTCCTCCTCTCCTCTCTCCTCTCTCTCCTCTCTCCTCTCTCCTCCTCTGCTCTCCTCCTCTCCTCTCCTCTCTCCTCCTCTGCTCTCCTCCTCTCCTCTCTCCTCCTCTCCTCTCTCCTCTCCTCCTCCTCTGCTCTCCTCCTCTCCTCTCCTCTCTCCTCCTCTGCTCTCCTCCTCTGCTCTCCTCCTCCTCTCCTCCTCCTCTCCTCTCCTCCTCCTCTCTCTCCTCCTCTCCTCCTCTCCTCTCTCCTCCTCTCCTCTCCTCTCCTCCTCTCCTCCTCTCCTCTCCTCTCCTCCTCTCCTCTCCTCTCCTCTCCTCCTCCTCTCATCTCCTCTCCTCCCATCTCCTCTCCTCCTCTCCTCCTCTCCTCTCCTCCTCTCCTCTCCTCCTCTCCTCCTCTCCTCTCCTCTCCTCTCCTCCCTCCTCCTCTCCTCCTCTCCTCCTCTCCTCCTCTCCTCTCCTCTCTCCTCTCCTCCTCCTCTGCTCTCCTCCTCTCCTCTCCTCTCTCCTCCTCTCCTCTCCCCTCTCCTCTCCTCTCCTCTCTCCTCTCCTCCTCCTCTGCTCTCCTCCTCTCCTCTCCTCTCTCCTCCTCTGCTCTCCTCCTCTGCTCTCCTCTCTCCTCCTCTGCTCTCCTCCTCTCCGCTCTCCTCCTCTGCTCTCCTCCTCTCCTCCTCTCCTCCTCTCCTCTCCTCTCCTCTCCTCCTCTGCTCTCCTCCTCTCCTCTCCTCTCTCCTCCTCTGCTCTCCTCCTCTCCTCTCCTCCTCTCCTCCTCCTCTCCTCTCTCCTCCTCCTCTCCTCTCCTCTCCTCTCCTCTCCTCCCTCCTCCTCTCCTCCTCTCCTCCTCTCCTCTCCTCTCTCCTCTCCTCCTCCTCTGCTCTCCTCCTCTCCTCTCCTCTCTCCTCCTCTCCTCTCCCCTCTCCTCTCCTCTCCTCTCTCCTCTCCTCCTCCTCTGCTCTCCTCCTCTCCTCTCCTCTCTCCTCCTCTGCTCTCCTCCTCTCCGCTCTCCTCCTCTGCTCTCCTCCTCTCCTCCTCTCCTCCTCTCCTCTCCTCTCCTCTCCTCCTCTGCTCTCCTCCTCTCCTCTCCTCTCTCCTCCTCTGCTCTCCTCCTCTCCGCTCTCCTCCTCTGCTCTCCTCCTCTCCTCCTCTCCTCCTCTCCTCTCCTCTCCTCTCCTCCTCTGCTCTCCTCCTCTCCTCTCCTCTCTCCTCCTCTGCTCTCCTCCTCTCCTCTCCCCTCTGCTCTCCTCCTCTGCTCTCCTCTCCTCTCCTCTCCTCTCCTCTCCTCTCTCCTCTCTCCTCTCCTCTCCTCCTCCTCTCCTCTCCTCTCCTCTCTCCTCCTCTCCTCTCCCCTCTGCTCTCCTCCTCTGCTCTCCTCCTCTGCTCTCCTCTCCTCTCCTCTCCTCTCCTCTCTCCTCTCTCCTCTCTCCTCTCCTCCTCCTCTCTCCTCCTCTCCTCTCCCCTCTGCTCTCCTCCTCTGCTCTCCTCTCTCCTCTCCTCTCCTCTCCTCTCCTCTCCTCTCCTCTCCTCTCCTAAACTGAGTGAGTGAGTGTTCAGGAGGTGAAACGTTGTTTTCACTGTTGTGTGTTTCTCTGCGGCGTGTTCTCACTCTGATGCTGGTCTGCAGCAGAAGCAGCGGGGTCGATGGGAGACCTCTGGACGGCGTCCGCAGCGTGAGGATGCAGCAGGACACGGAGTTCGAGTCGGACGGACGCACCATCCGATGCACCGAGGTGACTTTAAAGGAAGCGAGTCTTTTGCAGCCGGCGAACGTGGTGTTTCCAGGTTTTCGTTGACGGTCCGGGTCTCTGAATGTCCCTCCAGGTTTTCTACCAGCTGAAGACTCCCGACTGCAGCCTGGAGTCGGTGCTGTCGTCCTGCAGCGTGTTCCAGAAGGAGATGGCTTTGGCCGCCTGCAGCGCTCTGACTCCTCACCTCGCCGTCCTCGCGTCCAGCGGCATCAACTCGCTCTCGCTCCGCATCTCCACACAGGCCGATATGGTAAAAACAATCTCTTGTTGATAACCGGAGCTGCACCGAATGTCTTGTAATTATCTATAAACTCACATCTCATATTCATAAACCTCTTTATTGACTTCATACAAACCCTGTGAAGTATGAAATGTATTACAAGGAAACAAAGGTTGAATATCTTGTGAACTGTTTGATTTGGCTGCTAAATAGTCACTCAAATGTAGATTCATAGGACCTCCTGTTTCTAAAGCATCGCAACATGAGCTGTTCTTCTTTGCGTCATCTATAGACATGTAAATCGTGTTCGTTTCTTCCTGCTCTGCTCTCAGGTGGAGTACCAGGCCGGCTCCGGAGGTCGGCTCCTCCCTCAGCGCTACATGAACGAGCTGGACGGCGCTCTGATCCCCGTCATCCACGGAGGTAGTGCTAGCGTACCGCAGACCGCCATGGACATGGAGTTCATCTTCTACATCACACACGCCATCTAAACTCGCACTCCTCTACAGTATTAAGAACAGAGAAAGTTAACGTTTGAGCACACAGAGCGAGAGAGAGAGAGAGAGAGAGAGAGAAGCTGCTGACGTTTGCGCGACATGCTAATGCAGCAGCTCATTTATTTGCACAGTTGGACATGCAGCCGCTCACAGAGGACGAGCTGCAACATTCCCCCTCTGAGGTTCGGGATGTTTCCATGTTTGGACGTAAACTGACATGATTTTCAGTTCTTAGTTGTTTTTTTTGCCCTCGCCAAAGCTGCTTTAACACGAGAAGCCAAACACTAAACACGGACTACGACACGACCAAATACAACCCAACCGCTTCTTCTTCTTCTTCTTCTTCTGCTCGGCCTTCCAGACTCCGTCGGCTCGGAGCAGCTCGCTGAATGTTTCCCCCCCAACGGACTCTCATTTGGACGTGTTTATTATATTTTAATACGGGCTCATTGAATGAAATGATGATGTTAAAGCAAAGGGGACGTTACCGGCTGCAGTACTCAGTGCTTCGGAGGTGAAAGCTGCTGATCGGGTCATTCCATCCGATGGTTTCTAATGACACCGGGCCTCCTGCAACAACATGTACTGTGGTAACATCGGGAAGTTCTGCTCGTGCGATTATTTAAAGTCACGTTCACCAAACTCTACTCAAACTTACAACGTAATGAAACTTCATTTAAAACATATTTCTGCCGTTTTTTATTGTTTATGTAACCTTTGACTTCTGCTACGGTGCTGCTGTATGCTAGCTGCTGCTGTATGCTAGCTGCTGCTGTATGCTGGCTGCTGCTGTATGCTGGCTGCTGCTGTATGCTAGCTGCTGCTGTATGCTAGCTGCTGCTGTATGCTGGCTGCTGCTGTATGCTGGCTGCTGCTGTATGCTGGCTGCTGCTGTATGCTGGCTGCTGCTGTATGCTGGCTGCTGCTGTATGCTAGCTGCTGCTGTATGCTAGCTGCTGCTGTATGCTGGCTGCTGCTGTATGCTGGCTGCTGCTGTATGCTGGCTGCTGCTGTATGCTGGCTGCTGCTGTATGCTGGCTGCTGCTGTATGCTGGCTGCTGCTGTATGCTGGCTGCTGCTGTATGCTAGCTGCTGCTGTATGCTGGCTGCTGCTGTATGCTGGCTGCTGCTGTATGCTGGCTGCTGCTGTATGCTGGCTGCTGCTGTATGCTGGCTGCTGCTGTATGAGCAGCGCAGCGTCCTCGCGCATCGATGACCAGAAGTTTAGCTCAATACCAATGATTTTACTTTCGGAGATTCTACGATGTCTGCTAAAGTTTTTGAGATGAGATTTTGCACAGCTGATGAGAACTTTACGTCACATGTTATGGCTCTTCATCTCACAGAATTGTATTTATTTTCATTCTTAAGATTTAGCGATTATGAATGTACAGGCTTTTTTTAAAAAGTCTTAAATTTGTAGTTGGATATTTTGGGATTTATGCTTCTTGTCTTTGTTACTGATAGTTCGATGAGCCGTCTGTCGTCGGAACCGAGGAAGAAGTACGCGGAGAGACGAAGAGAACAAGCGTTGAACTTGCATTTTGGCCGACGACTTTATGAAGAGTCGGTTGTAGAAAACGTAAACAAAACATCTGATCAGTTATTATCTGAGGACAAGAAAGCCCGTGAACCAATTCTGAAACTATTCAGAGATGCAGAATAGAATCGGCGCTGACAGGATGTAGGAGACGTAGGCGGCTTAGGCGACGTCGGCAGGACGTAGTTGCCGTCGGCAGGACGTAGTTGCCGTCGGCAGGACGTAGTTGCCGTCGGCAGGACGTAGTTGCCGTCGGCAGGACGTAGTTGCCGTCGGCAGGACGTAGTTGCCGTCGGCAGGACGTAGTTGCCGTCGGCAGGACGTAGTTGCCGTCGGCAGGACGGAGGCGGTATCCAGCTCTCAGGTGTAAAAATACTTTAACTCTCAGCAAATGCGAATGAGCAGGTTTCACAAAATATTGAACACAAGGCTTTAATGCTCTGAGCTCAGCAGGAGTCGTCTCAGGTGTTGATTAGAACAAGAACTCAAAGTATTCTAACAAACCGACCGGTTCCATGTTTAGAGTTGATTGAATGTGCTTTCACATCGGAACCATTCAAACTGCTGACAGGACGCTTCTTCTCCAGCTTCTCAACTACTTACTAAATCCGAACACGGTGAGTAGAAGGTTCCTTGAAGCACTGAGAGGAAGAACACCGGACAGTTCCTTCCATAAGATGAACAAATGTAATATATAATGTTAAATATATCGAAACCGTAGATTCAAAGCATAACGAATGTGTAGGCGAAGGTGTTAAAAATCTAAATAAAAGCATCCGTCAGCTTTTTATAACGTTGATTTAATAAGAATGTCTTGATGATCACAGAAGAGACATTTCATATGAAGAGACTCATAATGAATCAGTATTGAAATAATTGACGAAACAATTCACTGTTTTAATGATTTAACTGAGAACAAATGATTCCTTGTAGATGTTTTTGGTGAACTGTGGCGAAAGTCAAAATATAAGGAAGTAACAGCTGTGCAAACACCTCAGAACATGCTCGGAGCTGTTCAGGTCGTCTGTCTGACAACTCGCCACGTTTGTTTTATGATTTGAGCTTTGGAAGCAGAATCATTGAACTCATTCTCCTCCTCGTTGTACGTAGATCAGGGCGGTGACGTAAATTATTATATTCTTTTCTCTGTCGGATCAAAACAACTTTACAAAGTTTTCTTCTGTTTTGTGTAAATCGTCTATTTGAACCTGGTATCTGGGTCCGAATCATCCGAACAACTCGAGTATTTAAAGAATAAAATGACTTTTATGAGACAGTGTTTGTTTGTTTGATCTTTTTATCTCCGAAATATTTTGTCTTCAATGAATTTCATTCAGATTTCTACTTATTTCAAAATAGTGCGAAGATCAAACCCGCACCTGTTTTACTCAAGTATTGTACGGAAGTACAATGTTGAGGTACTTGTACTTTACATACAGTATTTCAATTTTCTGCGACTTTATGTTCTGATGCATATAATTCAGAGGGACATATTGTTCTCTATAATTCCACTATACGTATTTAATAACTTGAGTTCCTTTGCAAAATATACAACACAAAATATTATCAACGAATAAATAATGATGTGTTATAAATGAATCTACCAGCAGTTGAGCATGTTGAGTACTTTTAAGTATATTTTGATATGAAACAGTTTTATTTCGGTACTTGAGGCAAATAACATTAGACAATACAAAAATAAATACGCAACAATAATTACAGATGAAAACAATAATGGTAATAAAACAGATCGCTATAATAATAAAAGCTTTTATTTATGTAAAAACTTTAAAAGCATGACTTTTATTTTGTACATTACTTTAAGCACATTCCTGCCAGTGTGATGGAAAAAAAAACATCCTGTCATTATTTTTAACATACTTTAGTTAATGTCATTAATTCAAAAAAATAAAAAGTTCATCAGAAGTGTTCATCTTATTAATTTTACTTCAGAAATGGGCTTCCGTGTGTGTGTGTGTGTGTGTGTGTGTGTGTGTGTGTGTGTGTGTGTGTGTGTGTGTGTGTGTGTGTGTGTGTGTGTGTGTGTGTGTGTGTGTGTGTGTGTGTGTGTGTGTGTGTGTGTGTGTGTGTGTGTGTGTGGAGGCGTGTTTACTGGTCTACCTGCAGTTTTCGCTTCACTTCATTCACAGCTTCTGTCGCAGCAGAGATGAGCGGACGAGTCGGAGACTTGAGCCCCAAACAGGCTGAAACATTGACGGAGGTAAACATGTTGTGAGTCGATATTGATCCTGTGGTTCATCTCTGATCGTTGATCGGCTCAGAGACCTCGGAGTGTTTTGTTCTTGTCGTCTCTGGTTTCTTTTGTTGTGGTTTCACAGGGATCCTATGGTAACTCCAGCTGACTGCTTATTGTGACATTAATCTTATTTTAACGAGACATTCTTACCTCTGTTGTACATTTAATGCACTTAAACACGCTTTGCGGTACTTGTACTTTTCATGAGTATTTATGTTATTGTACTTTATTATATTTTAGGATGAGATATTGTACGTTTTATCCAACGACTAGACGTATTTAACAGATATAGTTTCGGATTAAGATTTTGCATATAAGATTGTAAAATGAAATGTTATTAACGCTTCCTCTTGTTTTGTTCAAGACCCAAAAAGGTTCAAATTATTAATTATTCCCCAAAAAAGATCAAGAAGAGTAAAATAATGAATTACTTTTACACTATTGTTGCTTTTTAATTGTTTTAATCTGAAAGATCGGATGATTTGTTGAATAAAATAAATTCTTGTATATGAAACTTTCTTATTGTAAACAGAAGCCATGCTAGCTGTTTCCCCCTGTTTCCAGTCTTTATGCTAAGCTAAGCTAACCAAAGCTTCATATTTTCCGTACAAACAAGAGAGTGGATTCAATCACCTCATCTAACGCTGTCAAACTATTCGTAAATAATAAAAGCAGCTTTCTTAAATGTATGGTTGATGGTTTGTTGCTCCGTTTGGTTCTCCTCCTCCAGTTTCGGGGGAGGATCCAGGACGTCCTCCCCGACCTGCCGGCTCAGCACGACCACTACCTCCTCCGCTGGCTCAGAGGTGAGAACCTCAAACCTGAACTCGGCATTCAGCGGGTTTTTGTTTCTCTGTGCGGGTTCGATGCTGGCACAACAAGTACAAGGTGACTCCGTTAATCCAAATAAGAAGCAAAGATAAAGAACCGGCACAGAGCGGAACAGCCAAACGATGATGAAACACACGTGTTCAGTTTAAAGTCAACACGAGTTACTTACACAACACTCGACTCAGTCTCCCGCTTTTTAAGAGGTTATTTAATGTACTTATTCCAATGAGTCACCAGTGGTGGAAGGTACTGCACTTTAGAAAAACTTTCAGGTACTTGTACTTTACTGGAGTATTTCCATTTTATGCGATTTATACTTCTACTCAACTACATTTATCTGACAGCTTTAGTTACTTTACAGATTAACATTTTACATGAAATAAGATGATATGAACAAAAATATGCAAACACATTGTTAAAGATTCAACTTTTTACAATAAAGGTTTTTAGATTTATACGTCGAGGCCGAAAGACGTCAAATTATTCAATATTTCCTCCCAAAAAACAAATATTAGAGAGAACTCTAAAGAATGAATATATATTTATGTATCAGAACTGAGCTTCTTCTTCTTCTCTTCCATTAATCGTCTCTCGGCCCCTCAGATTGATCTGATGACCCTTTGAAGGGGCCCGACCCCTAGGTTGGGAACCACTGGACTAAACTTATGACTGTATTTACATGTATAATAATATATCAGACACAAAGACATTATTATCTACACAATGAGTACTTTTACTGCTGATACTTTCAGTACATTTAGCTGATAAGTATTTTTGAAGTGGAGACGCTACAGGTGAATAATACATTCACTAATAGATATCAGCATGAAACCTCTCCAGTTCATTACTGACGTTAAGATAATTACTATTAGTATTACAAGTTTTCAGAAATGTTATGTTTAAATATGCAAATGATGCATTTTTTAATGGTAACTTTTGGTATATTTAGGATAAATTTACAGACGCAAATAGACAAAGTAGTAAAATAAACATCTAAATGTGTATTTCTGGAGTTTTCTTTCCACTAGTTTAAAAGAGAACATTTTATTGAAGCAAAATCTCGAATTAATCAGTGCATGAAAAGCATGTCGTGTTTAAAGGGTTAACACAGACTTTTAACACACACTGCTTTGTTTTAAAGGGAAACAAACAGGTTGTTGAACTCTGTTATAAAGATTAGCGTCAAATCGAATGTCTGACGAGCTCTGGTTTCACAGTCTCTGGTGTGAAAACACAGGAACGGTTTGTTAGTGAGTGACGCCTGAAGCCTGAAGGCATCTGAAACATTTAGAATAAACAGTCATCACACAGCCGGAGGAAAGTGTTTCTCTCAGTCGGGTGGATAAGTTACTCAAGTAAAAGTAAAACTGTTTAAAAATACTCCAGTACATGTAGAAGTTATGCATTAAAGGTGTCAGCCGCTTCCCCATAAAACCAGTCCTCACATTTAAGTGTTTAATTACAGAGAGTCTAAAAAGATGCATTGAGCCTTCATGAAAGGGGATTAATTGCCGGATGTTTTGAGCCAGGTGTTCCTAATAAACTGGCAACTGAGAATTACGTCATTATTAAAGGAGTTCTTTGGCATTTTGGGAAATATGCTATTCATTTTTTACACTTGCCAAGAGTTATTTGTTCAGATCTATACCACTCATGTCTGTACGCTAAATATGAAAGCTACAGCCTGCAGACGGTTAGCTTAGCTTAGCATAAAGACTGGAAACGGGGGGGAACAACTAGCCTGCTTGTGTCTAAAGGTTACAAAGGTGACTGTGCGAGGTTTAGAAAAACCACTGCTGTCTTTGTCACACTTGTGTGTTACAAACAAGATATTAATTAGTGGCAGACTAACCGTTTCCCTGTTCCCAGTCTTTGTGCTAAGCTAAGCTAACCATGCCATCTCCTGTCTGTAGCTTCCTATTTAACACACAGACATGTGTGGTATCAATCTTCTCGTCTAATTCTCAGCAAGAAAGCAAAACGGCCTCTTTACCACAATGTCAAACTGTTAAAGCGAGACAATAACTGTAACCTTTGCTGAACATCTTGTGGTTCAGATCTTCATCACAACTTAACACCAACAGTTAAGCATTGATTTCAATTACAGAGAATCGTTTTGACAATCTAAAAAGC